>CM069155.1:29389112-29447008 GCA_035221665.1 Okamejei kenojei
GGCACTTCCATAGCCGGTAAATGTCACAAATGAATACAGCCCTTATCAGGTGCTGCTGGCACGGCCTCCCTCTAGCCGCACTTTCATATTGAAGCAGCCCCCTGTCAGTGCTCTGGCGCAGCTGTCCCATAGACCGAACATTTACACATGAAGCAGCCCTGTCAGGCGCTGCCGCACGAGCCGTCCCCATAGCCCAGCACATTTTACACATGAAGCAGCCCTGTCCCGGCGCGCCTGACCCCATAGCCCCACATTTGACACATGAAGCACCCTGTCAGGCGCGGCCTGTCCCATAGCCCCGCTATATTAGTGTGTAAGCTCACGTAAATCAACATTTAGTGTACAGCTTTACCTATGAACTATAAAAAAATTCATACACCCTTGCTTAAAACAATTATAACATTGTCAGAAACACATATAACAATAACTTTTTTACTTTGCCTTAGCTTTTACTTAAAGAAAACACATAAAATACATACTTGATTATATGAGAAACCCTTTATAGCCCGACTCACGCCAAGTCCAATATAGGGGCTGAATGAGTCCCAGTAATTTCTGACGTGGGACCAACATCTGGTGACCACTGACCCCACTGTCATGGCTCCAGCGTTTGCTTCCTGCCGTTCCAATGGCATCCCCACAGCTGGGAGCGCCTGACCCCCCCTGTCAGTGACTCTGCTTAAATTTCTTGCCGTTTTTACGGCAATCACGCAGGCTGGGAGCAGCTGACCCCCCCTGTCAAGCGACTTCTGCTTAAATTTCTTGCTGTTATTAGGCATTCCTGCAGGCTGGGACCGCTGACCCCCCTGTCACGCTCTGCTTAAATTTCTTGCCGTTAATATGCATTTCTCTGCAGCAGGGAGCCGCTGACTGCTCCTTATCTCTGCAAACGCCGATCATTTTTTGCCAGTTTATCCGCATTTTGCGGTCGACTGGAAATTTCCCCACAGTCCATGACCCGCAACTTTCAGCTGTGAAACGCAGGAAAAACCTCTGTAAAAAATGGCTCCTGCCTAAAAACACCCTGGAACATAAAAACCCAAACTTACCTTTTAAGTTTAAACTTACCACCGGCAGGAGCTCTGTCTGATCTGGACTGGTGATTGCGCATGCCTGTGACGTTCTGTGTGCGCTTGCGGCTGGGGTTGAGTTCGGTAATATTGTAAATTGTCTCTAGTGCGGGGGGGTGGTATGATAGTGTAGTGTACGGGGTGATCTCTGGTCGGCATGGACTCGGTGGGACCAAGGGCCTGTTTCCGATGCTGTTCTCTAAAGTTCTAAAGGTTAGCTAAAGTCTGTATTGTCCAAATATCATTCTTTTTAAGCTCATTTCTGTTGGAATGCAGACTGATCTTTAATTGTAGGCCTGCCATTTTACACTCGCACGCGCAATATTTCTAATAGAGGGCATTTAGGGAACAGACCATGAAGGTTCGCGCAGATGTTTACTTGTAGTGCAAGTCATCATGCTTGTGGCTCTACCTTGAATGTCAAAGTGCGTATTCATTCCAAATAAGATGTCCTTTAGGTGGTTGGGCGTTGACGGGACATTGGTGTGTTGCTGCCATCATGTGGATTGTGGTTGGTTGAGTGATGCCACTGTGAAAGTGGGCAAGGCACTGTGTGAGGCCTGCTTTGTGGAGAATTGGATTGAGGGGGGTTTTTAAAGGTTTTTTTTTTTTTTTTTTTTTTCAAGGTCAGGGAGTCTGCCTATTTTATAATAGATTTTTCCTCCCTGTGGTTGAGAAAATTCTGGAATCCTATATCCTAGATGGGTGCGAGAGAAGGAAAGCACTACCTTGATTCAAGTTTGAAGTAAGCATTTTATTTCACTGCATGGGAGATTGAGGATTAGGGGAACAGGTAAGAAAGCAAGTGTTGTAGCAAAAGATCAGATCAACTGTTTTCTTTTACATTGTGACAATATCCAGTTGAAATTATTCTACTTGCCTATTTCTTATTTTCCCGTGTTCACTTTGCGACTCAGGAGATTTTACAACCCACCCAAATGAGTAGGCTCATTGGTTCTATACTCTCATCAAACTGACAGTGGTTGCAGGGCTCTTCAGGATTGCATGGAATATCAGCTTGGAATGTGGTGCTCAAGTGTCTGGAGTCTGATCCAAGCTTGGCAATGGATACTGCAAGAAGGAGAGAGTTTGTTTTATCATTTTTCAAGGGAGTTGGACATTGTTGTTTAATTTCTGTATTGTCTCTGGTTTTTAAATGGGAGTTAAGAGTCAACCATATTGTGTTGGAGTCACTTAATAGGAGATGACTGAAAGATACTGGAAGGGACTTTAAGTGAATTTCATTCTATGCCTAATTTCGATTAAATAAATGTTTACCGTTATCTTACCCTTGAGCTCTAACATTGACATCAGGGTTGAGTTCAGTTCTTCCAGCTTTAGCATCTCGTCTGATAAATTTGCCACAAATGCATTTTAAACACAAATACACAATTACATGTTTAATAAGGTGCAGACTTTTTAAAGTAATTGTTTTTTGAAATGTTACGTGTGGCAACCTTTTGTGAACAAAAATGGCTTTGTTGGGGAAGAGAAATCAGGTATAGTATAGAGTAGAGCAAATTCACCTACATTTATGATGGATGGCTGATGGATTACATTCTGGATGCCTCAGAAATTAATTTCCTATTTTTTCAGCAGGATTCTCATTATCTAAACATTTTACTCCTACTCTCAAAATTCACCTGACCAAGCCTTTTGTCAGTTAATCAACATTCTTTATTTGTAGACAGAATAATCTTAACTGACCCCGTTTCATCTGAGACAATGCAACTTAAATGGCCAGCTTTCTCAGTCACTTAATACTTAGACCGTTCAGCAGCAATTTAACTAATTACTGATTGTTAATACTTACATGACATTTTATTTTCAACAAAGCAATGCCTATATCTCTTAACTAAATCTTTCTAAAATACAAATTGAGCTACAAATTATTTATTTCTAAAATACAACATTGATCAGCAGTAATATTTAATCATCATTAACTTGCATTGCACAGGGACTCCTTGAATTGTGAATGATCTGACATTAAAAAAAATCAACATTTCACACACACTCTACTATATATATTTAAAACATTTTAAGCTGGTAATAAGAATAATAACATATTTCATGGTATTCATTAATGTCCATATGCAGTAAATGTAGGTTGATTAACGTTGGTTAACGTTGTGGCAATTATTCAATTGAATGAATTAATTATAGCAAATGTAGGTAGAGTGATATGATGTCATTAGTTGTTAAAAAATAATGTTTCTGAATTACAGATAATTACAGAATTATGGCTTGTGGATAGTTCTCAGGAACAGAATGCTTATGTAACCCAGGGACTGCCTGTACTTGTATATTGCATATTTTATTCTTAAATGGTTGAAATACTTTTCTGCATGAGAAATTTAAATGTTAACTGCCATCCCCAAATAGCTTTACTAATTAATTATCTTTCTTACCAAGTGACTTCACTTGCTGGAGCTGCAAAGAAACGGAATCCTTGAATAACTGTATGGAATTTGAGTTCTGTTTCTTGGACTTTGAGAAAACTGCTTATCTGGAAGAGAAAACACAAATATTCACAACACTTTAATTGGGCTGCATAAAATCGAGGCCAAATTAGTGCAAAGAAGTTGATCATTTTTTACAAAGTGGAGAGAGCGATTCTTTTGTGGCACAGGACATAACACAGTGACAGCAGTAATATTCACTCATTGTTCATGGGAGTGATTAAAACATTTTTATGGTGTCAAGTCAAGTCAAGAGAGTTTATTGTCATGTGTCCCAGACAGGACAATGCAATTCTTGCTTGCTGCAGTACAACAGAATATTTCCACCAATACGGACAGACTGTTGTCTGTGAATGAGGAAGTCGAGGATCCAATTGCAGATGCGCAGAGATCCATATCTGAGAGCTTGGTAACCAGCTTGGAGGAGATGATGGTATTAAATGCCGAGCTGTAGTCAATGAACAACAGCCTGAAATATGAGTTTTTGTTGTCCAAGTGGTCCAGAGCGGAGTGGAGAGCCAGTGAGATCGCATCCACTGCTGATCTGTTGTCGTGGTAAGTGAACTGCAGTGGGTCCAGGTTTTTGTCGAGGTATGAGTTGATTTGCACCATGATCAGCCTCTCAAAGCACTTCATCACCACAGATGTTAGTGCCACTGGTTGAATGCTGAAAGCAATTTCTCATATTGCCCCTTTTGAATGGACTCCAACTGGTTCACAGCAGGGCTGCCTTGCCTGAGTTCCTTGACTGTTGTCCCAAATAAAGAGAATAGATGACGTAACAAAGTTTAGAAGAAATAGAATTCTCATCCACAAAATGTTGCCTGTGATGCAAAAATAATCTGCTGGCAGTGTGATCTGGTAGAAATGTGATACACACTAACCATGTAGAATGTAAAAGCATTGAGACAGTGTGGGAAATATATCAGCTTGAGGTATCTATATAATTAAAGCCTCATCTTGACCACTTCCTGTCTTCGCTGTATATTGATTTTAGAAAAAATGCTACACTATATCACTATGATTTTTGGCCATCTTACTCACAGTGGTCCTCCGCTGTGGCAGCCCCAAGGATGTTTCCGATCGATAAAAATTAAAAAAAATAATGAATATTTAAAAAATCTTGAGATCAGCTGATTGGTCCTCTCGCCTGTCAATCACCATGATGAAGGTAAAGTCCCTTCCAGGGGTGGGGGTGGGGGGCAAGGCTATAAAACCACAAATGCCTGGACGTGAGTCAGTCACTCTGGAAGATCGCGAGGGAGAGGCCACAATTGTGATTCTGCTGTGAGTCTACTGAACTGTGAGTCAACTGATCTGTGAGTCTACCCTTTATGTGCTCGATGTGGTTATGTGGTGATGTGCTTTATGTGGTTATGTGCTTTGTGTGGTTAACCCTTAATGTGCTTGCAATAAATGATTTGTTAGCTAGCAATGTGCTTGAAGGGTCTCGACCTGAAACGTCGCCTATCTCCTTCGCTCCTTATATGCTGCTGCACCCGCTGAGTTTCTCCAGCCTTTTGTGTACCCTCGATTCTCCAGCATCTGCAGTTCCTTCTTTAACACAACTGCTTGCAATGAATGATGATTTTGTGGCGTCAACCTAAACACGGGCCGCTTATGGTCGAACCCTCGTCAGGAGATACGAGGGCGGGCACGTGACGTCATGGGCTAGAGGGAGTGTCCTGGTACTTAAGGAGTCTCACCTCGAGACCTTGGAGAGTCAACAGGTAGCTGAGCCCAAGAGTACAACCTCGCTCAGCTACAACAACATTGTAATATGGTTAGCGCACCAACTTTCCATGTCACCACTGAATAAACAACACTTTGAACCGGCCTGATGTCTCACTATTATTCACCACGTATGGTGCCGCTACATTGGTGACCCCCGACTGTCCAAATTGAAATTTGGACTCAGATGAAGCACGCAGCCTCAGGAGACCTGATGTCTGCAGCCGGCTGCCCAGCCCTGAAGAACTACACTTCCGCCAACCAGGCCGTGCAGTAAGATATCTTCCCCGCCTCTTCCCCACCAGCTGCTGCTCACTGGAGCTGAGAAGCCACAGCTGCCACTGCTCTCCCGCTACCAGCAACGGGGCAGGCCCCGCTTCCAAACACCACACCGCTCCAGGCCTTGTGTGACGGGCGCCGAGCTCCCCTGCATGACCTGCCAGGAGCCGACCACCGGAGTGGAGAGGTTTTAGCAGCCGCCGCTGCCTCACCAGGTGCAGCAGGAGCTGCGAGAGTAGCAGCCTCCTGCCAACAGCAATGCCGACACACGCCCGACGGCCCTGGGAGCAGAGAAAGAGTACCAGCCGCTCTCCCGCTCCCGCTTCCGACAACGGACCCGGCCTCACACCGCGAACATGGCTCCAGGCCCGGGCACTGCATCGGGCCTCAGTGCTCCAAGCCTGGCACTGCTACAGACTCGCCACGGCTCCGCGCCCTGCCCTGCACCCGCTGGCCACTGCCCAGGGCCTACCCACCCAATAGGGCGGGCTTTCCTGGGTCGCCTGCCGAAGACACGCTTCTGCTCCTCACCGGTCTTGAATCGCTGGTGAACGCCGCCTCAGCCAGCCGGCAAAATGGCCTCTAAGGCCTCCTCCAACAAGCGGCCAACCCAACTACATAAATGGCCGCCGCGGCCGGCCGGAAGAGAAGCTCGAACTTACCGTCCACAGCACCACCTTCCGGCTGGATGTCGTCCTTACAACCTGACCACCGACAACAGCGCCTCATTCAGGCCGGAGGCTGTCACTGCAACACAGCTTTCCTATCCTGCACGATGAACACTGGACAGTTTGAACTTTGGACACTGATTGCACTGTAATTTGTCTTTTTACTGTACATTTTTGTGTTCACTGCATTTCCACGCTCGGTTCAGAAATTAGTTTGCTTATTTTATTTAGTTTTTTTCCCCTCATCGTTGCTGGGGGCCGTATTTCACAGGACACTCTCCCTTAGCTGGTCAAGGAGATGCAACCGTGTCTCTTCCATCCGGCAGCTTCTGCATCGGTCTCCTCGCACCCCTTGGTACCTCGGGATCTCACACGCAGAGCGTCACTGCGCTCGTGGGGAGATCCGTCCCGACCCTCGCCAGGGGTGTCCCAGACCCCTTCCGTCCGGCGGCTTCTGCATCAGTCTCTTCGCACCCCTTGATACCTCAGGATCGCCCACGCAGAGCGTCACTGCGCCCGTGGAGCCCTCCGTCCCAACCAACGCCCGGGGTGTCCCAGACCCACATGCAGGAGCCGCCCTTGAGCATGCTATTCCTTCCTCCCGTTCTGGGGGGGGAGGGCTGTGGGCGGGCACATGACGTCATGGGCTAGAGGGAGTGTCGTGGTACTTAAGGTCTCTCACCTCGAGACCTTGGAGAGTCAACAGGTAGCCGAGCCGAGAGTACAACCTCCCTACAGCAACATTGTAATATGGTTAGCGCACCAACTTACCATGTCACCACTGAGTAAACAACACTTTGAACCGGCCTGACGTCTCACCTTTATTCACCACATATGGTGCCGCTGCAATTTGTTAACCCTTAATGTGCTTGCAATAAATGATTTGTTAGCCAGCAATGTGCTTGCAATGAATGGTGATTTGTGAAGCCTTATTGTGCTTGCAATAAATGATTTGTTAGCGCTTAATGAAATGAAATGAATTGTTTGGCCTGCCCTGTGCTTTTGCTTTGCCTTTGCTTTGCATGACCCCACCTACTTTTAAACAATGAGGCACGGCATTTTAACAGCTGATGGAATGGAAGCTAGGTACTCACAATCATCACAGACTCAACCTGAAGAACACATTCTCTCTTCTTGAGGGGTCAGTGTTACTCATACTGTCATCTTTGAATGCCAAGCCACATTCTATACCAAAGTGAGCATACAAGGACCACCTCTCTGGTACAGTACTCACAGAAGAATTGGTGAGTTAAGACCTATCCATCAACAGTAATATGCCAAGGTTAGATGCCTGGTACAAAAATATCTGATTTGCAATTGAATTGACCTAACCCTGTTGAGTATATTGTTGGCAAGGTAAAAATCTCCTCCACTAAACTGTCATAGCACTATTGGGTAGCACAGTGGCACAGCTTTAGCACACCCTTGCAGAGCCAGAGACCCGGGTTCAATTCTGACTTCAGGTACTGTCAGTGTGGGGTTTGCACTATGGTCTCCCCTTGGTGCGCTGGTTTTCTCCCACATCCCACAATTGCTTGGATTGGCCACAGTAAATTGCTCCTAATGTGGAGGTGAATGGTTGTTTTTGAGCGAGAATGGGAATATGGGGAAAATAAAAATGAATGTAAGGTGGTTAGTGTAAATTGTTGACGGAGTGCAGACTTGATGGGATGAAGTGCAGACTTGATGGGCCTTAAGGCCTGTTTGTGTGCTGGATAAACTAATACCGCACACAGCAAAGCAACAGGCTCTTCAGCCCATTATGATTATCAAATATCTGTATACTTTAATTCAGTAGTAACCTCATTTTTTCCCTCAAATCCCCATCAACTCTCCATCTCCCAACCCACTCCCCCTCCCACACACCTACACTGCAGGAAATTGTTGAACCAGCAAGCACATCTTTCGCAGGTGGGATGAAACCAGAACACCCAGATAAAGTCCACAAACTGGGGAATAGATGCAAATCTCTGCAGGCAATATCAGTGATCAGAATCTCTGATATTGCCTGATCTCTCGCTATGAGTCAGTAGGGCTAATTGTGCCCTTCAAATACAAGAACAGTTCTGTGTAACAACTTTCAGGCTGAATGATGAGCTATTTACGATAGAATTAGAGATCACATTCAGAACAGTCAATGTATAAATATTTGCTACACCTCGTTATTTTCTTATGATGTAAATGGGTTTTTTTCTCTCTCACCGGCTTCCTTCAGAGTCTGCACATTCAATCCGACCCGTGAGAGGGAATCTTGCATTGTTTGAATGTTGTCCAGAACTATTACAGCTGAAAAAGGCATGTTTAAACAAAAATAAATGCATGGTACATCTTCAGTCACAGATAAACTTAGAATCAAATGAAGAGACGGTGTTGGAGTCAGTTTGTTAGAGTTATCCAATTAATTCCACTCAGCAGTTCTTCATCCAAAACTCATTTTTTTCTCCTCTCACATATTTACAACAATCTCTATTGGGGTATTAGTACTGAATCGGCTTCCTCTATCTCCTGTACCAAAATGTTTTATGGCATAATGCTTCTTCGGCTCCCTGAGCGCTGCTTTCCTAGGAACTTCTACCATTGGGAATGTGTTGGACTAGAAATTCTTACTTTTAACAAATAATGGTTTAATGTAACATCTGGACTTACTGTTTGCTGCAATGTGCGCTGGAGGAAGACTTCCTTCTGCACTCAGGTAAGTGTAAGTGTGCACTTGAGGCTCACACACCCCCTACAATTGGTCTGAAGAAGTGTCCCGACCTGAAATGTCACCTACCCATTTTCCCCGGAGATGTTGCCTGACCTGCTGCGTTCCTCCATAATTTTTTGTCTATGTTTAGTATAAACCAGTATCTGCAGTTCCTTTTTATTGCATTTTGATTCTGATTTACTTGGGTATGATCTCGTAAAACTCTGTGATATCTAGTTAAGTGTTCTAATGCATGATTTTTCTATAACATTATATCACATTCTTTTTAAATATGAAAGCTTTGACTATTATTTGTAGCTTATCATCATATTATGTTAAAATTTATCATGAAACCAGGTTGCATGTGTTGTATTTCTACAATTGCTAAATAATGTTTTATTATGAATAGAATGAAATAAAATAGTACAGCACAGAAACAGGCCCCTTCGCACACATTGTCCACCCCTTTAGCAGGTTAAGCCAAGCTTCTCTGCCATCACGTGATCCATATCCCTCTATTCCTGGCATATCCATGTGTCAGGAAAGGAGGGATACGGGTCACATTTTGGGTTGTTTCAGGTTGTGGCCCTTCCTCGTTGTCCATTTCCTCCAAAAAATCACGGATCCACTGAAATCCTCCAGGACTTTACATTAGGCTCAAGATTCGGTGTGGAAGATTGCACCCTTCACGTTGTCCGCCCTGTTTCGACTAATGCAATCAACTCGACATGCACAAACAGAAGATCAAATGGAACAAGTTGTCCTACAACTTTAGGCTGTGCACGCCACACGAAAGAAGAAGAAGGCTCGAGATTCCAGTTCCTGCAGTTCCTTAGGATCTCCATGTTCTGATTGTATTTGTTCTGACCAAAATGTGCAATGAGTACAATTGGCAAGCACTGTGTCAATTCTAGTTTAGGAAGGGATAGTTCATCTTGAAATTAAAGTATAAAACACATGCTTTTGTGTCAGAGGTGTTCCACATGTCTTCAAATCTCAGGAAGTTTCTACACCATTCCAAAGAAATGATTGTGCTTTTGTTATTGTTCAATGCTTATTTAAAAAAAATAATTTAATACAAATAAAACGTATGTGGGAGTTGAAGGACATGATGCAATTACAAAGGCAATTTACATTTTTATTTGACAATGTATCTGCCAGAATGACTGTGCATCAAAACTTTCCAATGACCATTTTTCTGGCAGATGCACGATTATATGCATTCCTTCCAAGATAAAGTAAGGGTGTTTTCTTCATGTGTAAATGTGAAAAAATGCATAGATTCATTTCATTGTCACAATTGTGCCATTGGAATAATTTTTGAAGCAGTTTGAATTTTTTTCTTAAGTTATTTCATAAAAAATGGAATCTCCTACCTTTTTGTTCCATTCTTTGAAATTTGGATAGAAGTGAAGAATTAACATTATTTAGAGACACAGTAATCACGTTTAGGTTCTCTGATATCTGGATACCTGGACAGTAAAGAAAAATCACAAAATGGACACTGTTGGTCAATTGGATGGAATCTGCCATGAGGCCAGATATACCCCAGCAATTAACCCTTTGTCTCTCCCGTGTAAAATGATCAGGTTTTGATTGGACCATTACTATAAATCCTACTTTATAATATTGCTAGGAATCTAGCTCATCTCTGGGTGTGACTGAACTGAAGTCCTCTTGTTTGGCCTCTCATCTTCCATCTCCAACATAAACTTGATTCTAGAAAGGGATCCTGATCCGAAATGTCCTCTTTCCATTCCCTCTACAAATGCTGCCCGAACCGTTGTTATTGGGCACTTTGTCTGTCACATGAACTTGGGCTCTACTGAAACTTTACCATCTGTATTCTCATTGAAATGAAGTGCCATATATCCATTTCTACATTTTATTCCCCATTCAACACTGCTCCATTCTGAAAATTGTCATCTTTTTATGTTGCTTAACCCCTGCCCACTTCAGAAAGTGGAAGCTGGGAGGCCACATACTGGTTTTTATTTGTGGAGAGAGTTAGCAGCTTCAACGTCATGGGCATTGCCATCTCAGATAACCTGTCCTGGGCCCAGCACATAGATATTATTATGAAGAAGACATGCCAGCATATCTACATTTTTGGCCACTAAAACCCAGATGGATTTAACAGCATGGCATATTTAGGTCTTTAACAAAAATGGTAAAAATGCAATTGGAGCCAATGATTTACAGTGGTTTACACCCTGAAGCAATCACTGAAAGGGGGTTCGTGCAGAAGCCCAGCAGGGCATCACCTATTTCTCAACTACCAATGGTTTGCATTCAGAGAAGGACATTATTTCTTAAAGGCATATTCCCTGTGGGAGCCGAATGATAAGATTATAAGATCTCAGTGATAGGAGCAAAATTAGGCCATTTGGTTCATCAAGTCTACTGTGCCATTCAATTATGGTTGGGTTGATCTATCTCTCCCTCCTAACCCTGTTCTCCTGCCTTCTCCTCATAACCTCTGACACCCAAGAATCTATCAATCTCTGCCTTAAATATATCTACTGACTTGGCTCCATAGATTCACCACCCTCTAACTAAATAAATTCCTCCTCGTATCATTCCTAAAAGAACGTCTTTTAATTCTGAGGCTATGACCTCTAGTCCTAGACTCTCCCACTCATGGAAACATCCTTTCCACATCCACTCTATCCAAGCCTTTCACTATTCTGTATATTTCATTGAGGTTCCCCCTCATTCTTCTAAACTCTAGCGAGTAGAGGCCCAGTGCCATGAAATGCTCATCGTACCTTAACCTACTCATTAGAAAAAATTCTACAGCGGAGTGTGATTCAACTCCTATAATTACTTAGCAAAAATGCATGTCTTTGTCAACACAAGATCAATACAAGAAGGAAGGTCCTCTGTTTCAGTATGGGTATGTGTAGGGTTAGGGGTAGATGGTGAGATGGCAGAGAGCCATTGGAATAAGAAAGACTTGCCAGGACATGGCAATAATTTTTATTATTGATTCTAGTCTTTACCTTTCAGTTGTTGCAGTTCAGAACTCAAGCGTTTGTCAGCCTCCTTTAACTGATTAACAGCCTCTGAAATCCGAATATCTTGAAAAGATCATCATTGTTGATTTCAAAATTAGGATTCTTACAATTCAACCAGAGTAGATTAGTGAAAAACTATCCATTCACTTAATAATTGCAGCCAAATGACAGATTACATCTAGTGTTTGAATTTGCATTGCAGTTTCATTTGTATGCATTGAAATCTTCAGACTGACCTGTCAGATCTTTGCAAAATTGGTCTCAAATGGCAAAGTGGGGAAGCTGTTGGCAAGATATGTTTAACACCAGGCTCCAAGTTGGGAGTGCAAAATGGTGGTCAATGGTCTGCAAAATCGATTTCAAATCCAGGAAACACTCAATCAATTATTCTTACAATGCAAATGAGCCAAATTTCGGCAGTCACCAAAAGAAATCGCCAAATTGAATAGGCCCTTTAGGTCTGAAAAAAAAAACTCTTTCATTTTGCATAGAGATTGCCTACTGCTATATGTTTCCAGCATGTAATGTTTTTATTTCAGTATTTTGGCAATTGCAGTTTTTTGATTCACCACTGCTAATATTCTTGAAGTAATTGAAGATATGTTGGTCTGAGACAAGGCCTGAGAAACTCCAGCAGTGTTATCTTGGGATTGGGTTGATGATTTCCAACGTCCGCAACATTTAAAAAAAAATCCACAGTTTTACCCAGTCCGTGAGATTTCTCATTCTTGGTTCTTGGTCCTCCAAAATATTCCAACTGGAATTTAAACTGGAGGTGGTGAAGGGAGGGGTTCCTATTAGTCTACTCTATATTCAAACACTACTCAGTCAAACACTGCACTTAAGATGAAGACATTCTCAATCCAGCTTTGGAATTTAGCACATTTTCCATGGAGTCAAGTGGGCTGTGGCCAAACACAAAATGAGCATTAATGAACAGGTCAGTGGTGAATGTGCAGTGGGAATGGGTTTTATGTGATGCCGTCATGCACGACACATTTAATCACTTTATTAATGATTGTATCCTTTGCGAGGCACTACTTATAATTTTATTGAATGAAGAAGTAATTCCTTTTGTTACAAGCCCAGTGTGGCAACACAGGGCTTTTTAGTTTAAGACTAGACCAAGTGCAGACCCGTTGGGTCTGCTCCCCAAATGCAAGATTCCACATCTCACTCGTTCCCCCGACGCAAGTCGTTCCCCTAATGCAATACTCCACCACTCATGCATAGCCCCCAATTGCGCAGGCGCGGCTCATTCCTCCTCATCCCCCAGCACTCCATCCTCCTCCTCTTTTTCACCCTCCCCTCTTCAATCCCCAGAGAGGGAGGGGGGTGGAGAGGGAGAGGGGTAGAGAGGGAGGGGTAGATAGGGAGGGGGCATCTCACTCCTCCATCCCTCCCCATCTCCCTCCTCCACACACCCCCCCCTCCCTCTACCACCCCATTCTCCACCCCATCTCCCTCTTCCTCATTTCCCTCATCCTCCTCCCCTCACTCCCATTCCCTGCCCCAGGACCTACCCAGGTCGTAGAGCAGCAGCAGGTCCTGGAACTCGGCCTGGTTCTCGTACTCAGCCCAGCCCCGGCTGTAGACACCAGCTGCCAGCTCAGCCACTGCTTGGGCTATAGTGCAGGCTACGACTTCATTTCCGGGCTCGTCCCTGACCATGGACCCCAGCTCATCCTTGGTTCCAGTGGCGGCATCTTTTTTGGCCCCGGTCAAGGCCCCATCCCAAGCCCCGGGCTCGGCGCTCTCTCCAGCTCCAGCTCCAGCACCACCCTCCCCACCAAAGATCCGACTGGGCGTCAGGCGCTTGCAGCCGTCGCCACGTGAACACTGGAGTGCCCCACCCTCCTGCCTTGTGAGTGCATTGTGATGTCACTCGTGTTTTTTTCCGAAATAGGTGAGTTTTCGGACTGTTTTTAAAACTTCAAATTATTAAAAAGTTTGGAAATATAGGTGGGAATGCAACCAGAAAATGCTTATCGCCTCGACGGGAAAAATGTGAATGGAATGTGCGAAAATGGGAAGGCTGTGGCCCTGTGTTTGGAAGAAAATAGGAAAATTAACCAGATTCTCACTCACACACACACACAGCCACAGCCACACACACAGCCACAAACAAGACGAAGAATTTTAGTATTATGTAGATTAGGAAAAGAGTGCCACCTGGTGGATTCTTGGAAGTTTCGCATGCTGTGAAGACTTGCAAAGCCAATCAACGTAAGGTTTATTGAGGCACATTTAAGTCTGTAAATACGGGCCAAGAACAGTAACAGAGTGAGCAGCATACATTTGGCCGCGGATTCAGCACCCATTCCAGTGCCACCAGAAAACCAAATGTTACCTTTTGAATACTTTAGACAAAATGCAATGCACTTTTAATCTATCAATTCCATTAGAAAGATTGAATTTACAGAAATCACGTTCCGCATGGGGAGGTTTTCCCCAACCCTGTGTTAAAAATCAGGCTGATTACTTCATTTCTGCAAGTCAATTCCCCATCCACTCAGACAAAATATTTAACAATTTGTAGTTTTATTCCTTGAAAAAAATATTTCTCCAGGTTCCACAGTCTAGATACTCATACTATTAACATCCCACTCTTGACATCACCTTTGGTGAATCCGAGACACAAGGAACTGTAGATGCTGGAAACTTGAGTAACACAGAGTGCTGGAGTAAATCAGTGCGTCGGGCAGCATCACTGGAGGACATGGATAGACGACATTTCGGGTCCGACCCCAAACGTCGCCAATCTAGGGCCCCCAGGGATGCTGCCTGACCCGCGGAGTTACTCCAGCACTTTGAGTTTTACTTTTAGTAAATACAGATTAGTGCCCAAAACAGACCAGACACCTAATTTTGTCCCAATTACCTGTGACCTTATGACCTTATATCTAGTCAAACAAGCAAACGCTCCATGTATCCGTACCTCTCCTGATTGTAATGTGCTTTAGTTTCATTGACACTGATGAGAATACATTTTAGAAAGAAGGAAAACATATGGAATAGCGAAGAGCCAGGAACGAAAGATACATTTATTGTTCCTTGTGGTAGCTACTCACTTACCATTTCCTTGGCGTGTGGTTAGTCCATTGGCGCTTTTAAATGAATCTTGAAGTTCTTTAACATCAACAGAAATCTTCATATCTACATATTGAAAAGTGTGTTATATTTCAGAAACAAAACCTGCTTACAATCAGAAGTAATTAACTGGTCAGCTTTACCATTGAACGAATACAGAATGCGCAACATAGCAATTTGACAGTTCTCTGAGTGCATCCCACGAATCTGCAGCCGGTTATTATAATGAAAGCACGCAGTTTTACTGTCAGAAGAAGACTGTGGAGATGGATTTTTCCATCGAAATAAATGGACTGGTGAGGCATTTGAAATGTCCTCTTTGCCTTCATAATAATGAAGCTGAAATTAACAGGCTTAGCCCGAACCCGTGACGGGCTAATAATAGAATTATTTTGAAGACGGGGTTTTCTATTCTATTGACGGTTGATACAAAGGCTGGGCCGGTAGGCGTGACAGAATTCGTAAAGTGTTAAATGGAATGTGTTCTTCTTGGGTTCAATGTGGCAAAGTTCCAGCTGATGCCAAGAACAGCCACACAGGAGCCGTCATGCCCGTCCCTTCGGTCCACCAACCAACCGCTCGTTCGTAAGCACCGGCCGAGCGCTGGTGAGACGGGTATTATCGCCACCGCAGCTCCGTAAACGACGGTTTGAAAAATATCATAGCTGGCCAGAACGATCCCGAGTTATTCTTTCACCTTGATGATATGTTATCACATGTGAAACGTTAATTCTCCACGGATGCTGCCCTGATTGGTGAGATGTCCAGCATTTTCTGCCTCTGTTCCTTGAGGTTGAATAGTGAACAAATTTACACAATGATTGCATTTAGATAGTTAAATTAAAGTGTCCACTTTCTGGTGGATGTTTATATTCGAAACAAGAGGGAAGTAGATGAAACGATTGATGTTTCAAGAAGCGGTTGGTGTTTGCTAAGTCGCAAGTATCAACTGGTACCTTTTTATTACGGGTCACACCTGAAGCTGGATAATGGATTCTGCACAATTCATGGTATCAGGTAATGAATTAATAGATTGAATGATACAGCATGGAAACAGCCTCTTCGGCCCACCTAGCCCATGCCAATCATCGATTACCCGTACACACAAGGTCTGTGTTATAACACTTTCTCATCCATTCCCTACCCACTAGGGGCAATTTACAGAACCCAAATGAGCGTACAATGCAGGCTGTGCAAAGAAACCGAAGCACCCAGTGTAAACCAACGCGGTTACAAGGATAACGTGCAATGTCCACATTGACAGCATCCAAGGTTATTTTGAACAAGGATCTCTGACGTTGCGAGGCAGCAGCTCTTCCAGCTGTACAAAATATGGCAAACAAAATGGATTTTGTATTGTCCTTGATAGTGCACGTAAAATGCATAGAACGCATCGCAGCGTTCACAAAAGCGGCTGAATTCACATTCGGGCGCAATATTCATGCGCTCGGTGAAAGCTTGCGTTAAGGAGGCGCCGATGGTTCATGAAAATTCTCGCGTTTGCCTCTGGCAAATCGATGTAATATTAAACTGCTAGCCCGTGTGTAAGGGATCGTCAGAGGCGCCGTTTGGACTGCAATGCCAATTATGAGATGATTGGAGCAGATTGGAAAAAGCCAACATGCATGAACGTTGAAAGCCAGGGTCACCTTGAGTGAAACTAGTAACGTCTTTGCCCCGCGTCTAGTGTCACATTGACAGACACATGTAACGCCCTTGGTCTGTTGGTGCAGCTTGATTCTATCACCAGTTCTAGTGTATTAGTCCTCGCTGATGTAATATAATTGCTCCCCAAAAAACCGCGCTGAAAGCCATTCCCAACCCCACCTATTTCCCTCTCTCAGTAGAGGTGGTGGGGTGACTCAGTTGGCAAAGAAAAACATCAAATCCTTAGCAAAAAAAAAAATGACACAGGATCAGAAGATGTAGAATGCCTGTGGGTAGGGTTAAGAAACTGCATGGGTAAAAAGACACTGATGGGAATTATATCCAGGCTTCCGAATAGTAGTCACGACAAAATACGTCAGGATGTAGTAAATACATGGAAGAAGGCAATGTTACGGTGGTCATGGGGGATATCAATATGCAGGTAGAATGGGAAAGTCAGGTTCCCATTCTACCTGCATCCCAAGTCTAGATTCCAAGAGAAGGAATTTGTAGAATTGCTATGAGATGGCTTTTTAGAGCAGCTCCTGGTCGAGCCCTCCAGGGAAAAGACAATTCTGGATTTGGAGTTGTATAATGAAACAGATTTGATTAGGGATCTTAAAGTGAAGGAACCCCTAGGAGCAAGTGATCATAATTTGATAAAAATAAAACTTGTAGTTTGAGAAGGAGAAGGCAAAATCGGATGTATTGAGTAAAGGTAACTACAGAGGCATGAGAGAGGAGCTGGCTATAGTTGATTGGAAGGGGACCATCGCAGGAATGACGGTGGAGCAGCAATGGCAGGTGTTTCCGGGAACAATTCTGAAGACGTTGGATCTTTTTCATCCCAAAGAGGAATGCACATACCAAGGGGAGAATAAGACCACCATAGCTAAGAAAGGAAGTCAAAGACAGCAGAAAAGCAAAAGTGAAGGCATATAATACAATAATGATTAGCGGGCAGCTAGAGGATTAGGTAGCCTTTAAAAACCAACAGAAGGCAACTAAAAAAGCAATAAGCAGCGAAAAGATGAAATATGAGAAAACCCACGCGGTTCACGGGGAGAACGTACAAACTCCGTACAGACAGCCTCCGTAGTCGGGATCGAACCCGGCTCTCTGGCGCTGCAAGCGCTGTAAGGCAGGAACTCCACCGCTGCGCCACTGTGCCGCCCTGATCTGACATAGCGGACTCGACGGGACGAATGGCCCAATTCTACTCCAATGCCATGGTCTACTAGAAGTCCTCTCTGAAATGTTCAGGTCAGAGTAATCACCTTATTGAAAAGGCTGGCCATGAAAGCCTCTACGCTACATGATTTTTTTCAGCAGCGCTGGACTATGTGAGCAGCAGCTAATAATTTCCGTAGAAGTTCTCAAGCGGAGAACTGATTGAATCCACTGGAGAACGTAATGTTCCCCAAATATCCCAAACCAACACTGTTGCAGTGCAGTATTTACTACCACATGGAAAGAGCAGAGCGTACAATTACAGACGCACAGTTTAAGAGTGGGATACCGATATCTTTGATCGCCCCGCCCATTCAAATTCTAAAGCGATTTGTCAATATTCGCTTTAAATGATCTGTATAGACAAGCTGAGCGCGTTTTCTCGTATTAGAGAGCGTGAGAGTGATTTATCTGACAGAGAGCCTATTGCTTCCTATGTCACACCTCCCGAGAACAGAAACATTACCCATTGGAACGTGGTGAGCAGACAATTTAGATGGGTTAAATATACCGCAGAATTCACAAACAGTGGTGGAATTTGTGCTTGGCAGAAGGTAGACTGGTAGCAAGTTATGCAGAAATATGGATAGACAATAGTTCGATGGGGTGGGGGTGTCGCCAAGCGGAAAGTGTGGTATCGGGCGCCGATTAGGGTAGGCTCTGTTGGCATCGATTAATTATTGGCGGGGCGTATAACTGATCGCACGCACCATGCTGCCTGTTATAAATCGCAGAGGGACATGTATTCTGCCAGAAGAACAATACTTACATGCAACAATGGACAATGCTGTGAGTACTCCCAGGCCAATCAGACACAACGTGACAGTGACCTTCACAATTATTTCCCCTTGCCTCGGTTTCATCAATCGAGTCCATTCTGAGCCTGAATGTATATTGAAATTAATTGAAATTAAGCAGTACATAATTTCATACTGCAAGTGTCTACACAATTGACATAATAATTACCGGTCTTGAATAATACCGAGTTTTCGTTGTCACAAATGCATAAATTCTGCAAGGCGTCGTTAGAAGGATTTTCGAGGGCCATTCGATCTGATTGACTGGCGTGTACGAATACGAGTGCAACAGCTGAACCTTCCCGTTATAAGTGAAGTGAAAAGTTCCTCTTGCTTCTGTTTTGCTGCCATAGCGATTATAAAGTAGAAACTTTGCTGAGTGTTTCAAATCATGAACTGTAATTGAACTGAAGAAAGTACGTTGACAAGTTGCCAAGTTTTAAAAAGGAACTGAGAATGTGTGAGCAAATGCCATGCATTCGGAGGCAATCACAATAAAGCCAAAGCATAATAAGGACAAAGCAATATGACACTGTTTATGTGTTTATTGCGCTATAATTCTGAGGTCTCGACCCGAAACGTTACTTATCCAAGTTCTCCAGAGATGCTGCATGATCCGCTGAGTAACTCCAGCACTTTGTGTATTTTTGAATAATAAACCTATCACCTCCCCCCCCCCCCCAAATAAAATCCCATAGGCAAGATTACTGCTTGGCGCATTGCACGGGGACACACACACACACACACACACACACACACACACACACACACACACACACACACACACACACACACACACACACACACACACTGTTCTTTTATAACACCAAGATGACTAAATCTATCTGCAAAATCCCCTTTCCTGGTTAGTCATAGCCTATATGAATGCGAGGCAGAAATAACCCGGCAGGTAATTTTACGGAAACGACGTTTCCTTCACTTTCAAATCAGGGTGAAATGTAGAGATTTCTAAATTATGTAAAGTTGGCCGTGTGTCTGACACTGAGAAGGAAACATTAGATTGCTGTTCTGTTAGATAGAAAAGTAGGAGATTAAATTTAAATCAGAGCCATGTAAGGCCATGTACTAGAGAAGGAAATACTCAATCTTTGTTTAAACTAGTGTGGATTGGAGGAACAAACGGATCATGTAGTGCACGTCCACAGACCATTACCGCTTTCAAGCTAAGTCACGGAGATGGCTGAAACGGAATACGGAATGCCGTCCGTTATAAACTAGGATATAGAACATTAAAGTAAGGAATTCATATTAGACCTGTGTACTATGCGAGTTAGACCACCGTCTGGGTTATGTATCCAGTTCTGGTCAGAACATTGCACAGGATAGTTTTACGAGCACGTTGCCACACTGGAAAATTGTAGCTGAGTGGAAAGATTGCTTGGGCTTGGGTTGTTTTATATAGAAAAAATAAGCTAAATTGGGATTGAATTGAGCTGTATTATCATTGGTAGAGTCAATCGAAAATATTTTTCAGCAGAAGATTCAAAACGGAGGGGGAATAGATCTAAGATGTTAGCAGGAGATTCAGAACATTTGTTCACCCAGTGTCGTGAAGGCATAGAGATATAGAGCCATATAGCGTGGAAACAGGTCCATCGGCGTAACTTGCCCACATCGACCAACAATGATGAATGGTTATGTTTGTGTGGCAGAGTAATAAACCCCCGTCATGCTTGCAAAATACTTGGGCATCATTCGAAGAAGAATGACCCGCAGGGCTCTGGATCAAGCGTTGGACCGGCATAGGCATGATGGATAAATGGCCTCCTCTGCAGCAGATATTCTAAGATTCACCATCAGTATAATAAAAAAGATGATAATTGTTTTTCTCGCTCCTAATTATACAAATAATACATGCTGGCTTGCAATATGACATTATTTATTCCTTCCATATTCAACAATAACTTGAATAGTCAAAGTATCTTCTTTGACGTGGGGCAATATGATGAGTTGGTGGGTGCCCATCCTGATTTCTATTATATTTTTATTTCAACAGCAACCCCCCATGTCAACATTGTCAAAAACAAATGATCGGACAGTATCTGTCTTTAGACAACTAATAATGATTTATGTGCTGCTCCAAACATGGCACATTTACCGTCCGAGTTACAAGTGCAGTCTCTGTTGAAATTGGGCGGCGTAGCGCTGGCATAGTGGTGCAGGAATATAGTGCTACCTCATAGCGTCTGATCCGGGTTCGATCCTGTCAACGGTTGCTGTCTGTACGGAGTTTGTACGTGGATAGCCGCGTGGGATTTCTCCGGGTGCTCTTGTTTCCTCCCACATTTCAAGGACGTGCAGGTTTGTAGGTTAATTGACTTCTGAAATTGTCCCTAGTGTGCAAGATAGACCTAATATACGAGCGGTCGGTGGGCCGAAGGGGCCTGTTTCCACGCTATATTTCTAAACTAAACGAAACTATTGTGTAGTTTCCCTGATGTTGTAACACTTATGGCAATTCTGTCTACGCTGGTATCGCTGATTAAAAGTAACACTTGGTAATATTCTTGATAACACTTGATCACACTTGGCAATATTCTTTGACTGGCAAAGAATATTGCCCCAACTAATGTGAAAGAAATGGGACGAGGTACTTTAGATTATTACACCAACTATTCCACACAATGAGAACTTGATTGATTCTACATCCTAACCAAAAGGCTCCACATTCTTCCATAAATATAACATATCAAATCCACACTAATCTGGTCTACCAGTTTCCACACTAATCTGGATGCAGTTATTGTGCATCAACGTTAGAAATCTGTACGGGAAATATATTTCTACTTGATAACTTCCCTTTTAGTTTGTGATAGTCCACTTGCTATCGATATAAACAGAGGAATACTGTTAAGATGTTTCAAAGTGAAAGAAATAAATGCTTTATGTGCATTGTCACTTAAGGACATAATTTAATTGCAAGTTGCAAAGTGATATCGGATTCAAATCGTGTAATGGAATGTATGGGTTGCATAACAATTTGTTTGCAGGCAGCTTCTTGTTCAGTGTGTAGCAAAACGATCAATTGGGGTTGTAGAGGAATAATGCCAAAGACGGGACAAATCTGCCTCATATTTCAGACTGGTTATTTGGCCCAGCTTTTCATGCATAAGGTAGAAACATAGAAACATAGAAAATAGGTGCAGGAGTAGGCCATTCGGCCCTTCGAACCTGCACCGCCATTCAATATGATCATGGCTGATCATCCAACTCAGTATCCCGTACCTGACTTCTCTCCATACCCCCCCTTTCGCCACAAGGGCCACATCTAACTCCCTCTTAAATATAGCCAATGAACTGGCCTCAACTACCTTCTGTTGCAGAGAATTCCAGAGACTCACCACTTTCTGTGTGAAAAATGTTTTCCTCATCTCGGTCCTAAAGGAATTCCCCTTTATCCTTAGACTGTGACCCCTTGTTCTGGACCTCCCCAACATCGGGAGCAATCTACCTGAATCTAGCCTATCCAACCCGTTAAGAATGTTGTAAGTTTCTATAAGATCCCCCCTCAGTCTTCTAAATTCTAGCGAGTACAAGCCAAGTCTATCCAGTCTTTCATAGAAACATAGAACCATAGAAATAGGTTCAGTATCCCGTACCTGCCTTCTCTCCATACCCTCTGATCCCCTTAGCCACAAGGGCCACATCTAACTCCCTCTTAAATATAGCCAATGAACTGGCCTCCACTACCCTCTGTGGCAGAGAGTTCCAGAGACCCACCACTCTCTGTGTGAAAAAAGCCGTTCTCATCTCGGTCCTAAAGGATTTCCCCTTATTCTTAAACTGTGACCCCTTGTCCTGGACCTCCCCAACATCGGGAACAATCTTCCTGCATCCAGCCTATCCAACCTCTTAAGAATTTTGTAAGTTTCTATAAGATCCCCTCTCAATCTCCTAAATTCTAGAGAGTATAAACCAAGTCTATCCAGTCTTTCTTCATAAGACAGTCCTGACATCCCAGGAATCAGTCTGGTGAATCTTCTCTGCACTCCCTCTATGGCAATAATGTCCTTCCTCAGATTTGGAGACCAGAACTGTACGCAATACTCCAGGTGTGGTCTCACCATTACACTATACAACTGAAGTAGAACCTCCCTGCTCCTATATTCAAATCCTTTTGCTATGAAAGCTAACATACCATTCACTTTCTTCACTGCCTGCTGCACCTGCATGCCTACTTTCAATGACTGGTGCACCATGAAACCAGGTCTCGCTGCATCTCCCCTTTTCCTAATCGGCCACCATTTAGATAATAGTCTGCTTTCCTGTTTTTGCCACCAAAGTGGATAACCTCACATTTATCCACATTATACTGCATCTGCCAAACATTTTCCCACTCACCCAGCCTATCCAAGTCACCTTGCAGTCTCCTAGCATCCTCCTCACAGCTAACACTGCCCCCCAGCTTAGTGTCATCCGCAAACTTGGAGATATTCCCTCATCCAGATCATTAATATATATTGTAAATAGCTGGGGTCCCAGCACTGAGCCTTGCGGTACCCCACTAGTCACTGCCTGCCATTGTGAAAAGGACCCGTTTACTCCTACTCTTTGCTTCCTGTTTGCCAGCCAGTTCTCTATCCACATCAATACTGAACCCCCAATGGAGTCTGCTTTAAGTTTGTATACTAATCTCTTATGTGGGACCTTGTCGAAGATTCATTAGACATGATTTACCTTTCATAAATCCATGCTGACTTTGTCCAATGATTTCACCACTTTCCAAATGTGCTGCTATCCCATCTTTAATAACTGACTCTAGCAGTTTCCCCACTACCGATGTTAGACTAACTGGTCTGTAATTCCCCATTTTCTCTCTCCCTCCCTTCTTAAAAAGAGGGGTTATGTTTGCTACCCGCCAATCCTCAGGAACTACTCCAGAATCTAAAGAGTTTTGAAAGATTATCACTAATGCATCCACTATTTCCGGAGCTACTTCCTTAAGTACTCTGGGATGCAGTCAATCTGGCCCTGGGGATTTATCGGCCTTTAATCCATTCAATTTACCCAACACCACTTCCCGACTAACCTGGATTTCACTCAATTCCTCCTTTGACCCGCGGTCCCCTGCTATTTCCGGCAGATTATTTATGTCTTCCTTAGTGAAGATGGAACCAACGTAGTTATTCAATTGGTCTGCCATGTCCTTGTTCCCCATGATCAACTCACCTGTTTCTGACTGCAAGGGACCTACATTTCCTCATATGAAAGTCCTGACATCCAAGGAATCAGTCTGGTGAACCTTCTCTGTACCCCCTCTATGGCAAGAATGTCTTTCCTCAGATTTGGAGACCAAAACTGTACGCAATATTCCAGATGTGGTCTCACCAAAACCCTGTACAACTGCAGTAGAACCTCCCTGCTCCTATACTCAAATCCTTTCGCTATGAACGCTAACATACCATTTGCTTTCTTCACTGCCTGCTGCACCTGCATGCCTACTTTCAATGATTGGTGTACCATGACACCCAGGTCTCGTTGCATCTCCCCTTTTCCGAATTTGCCACCATTCAGAAAATAGTCTACCCCCCTGTTTTTGGCACCAACGTGGATAACCTCACATTTATCCACATTATACTGCATCTGCCATGCATTTGCCCACTCATCCAACCTATCCAAGTCACCTTGCAGCCTCCTAGCATCCTTCTCACACCTAACACTATCCCCCAGCTTAGTGTCATCTGCAAACTTGGAGATGTTGCATTCAATTCCCACGTCCAAATCATTAATGTATATTGTACATAGCTGGGGCCAAAGCACTGAGCCTTGCGGTACTACACTAGTCACTGCCTGCCATTCTGAAAAGGACCTGTTTACTCTTACCCTTTGCTTCCTGTCTGTCAGCCAGTTCTCTATCCACATCAATACTGAACCCCCAATGCCGTGTGCTTTAAGTATGTATACTAATCTCTTATGTGGGACCTTGTCGAAAGCCTTCTGAGAGTCTAGATATAACACATCCACTGGTTCTCCCTTATCCACTCTACTAGTTACATCCTCGAAAAAATCAGACATGATTTACCTTTTGTAAATCCATGCTGACTTTGTCCAATGATTTCACCACTTCCAAAATGTGCTGCTATCCCATCTTTAATAACTGACTCTAGCAGTTTCCCCACTACCAATGTTAGACTAACTGGTCTGTAATTCCCCGTTTTCTCTCTCCCTCCCTTCTTAAAAAGAGGGGTTTGCTACCGCCGCCAATCCTCAGGAACTACTCCAGAATCTAAAGCGTTTTGAAAGAATATCACTAATGCATCCACTATTTCTGTGGCTATTTCCTTGAGTACTCTGGGATACAGACTATCAAGCCCTGGGGATTTATCGGCCTTTAATCCATCCAACACCACTTCCCGGCGATCTTGGATTTCACTCAGTTCCTCCATCTTATTTGACCCCCGGTCCCCTGCTATTTCCGGCAGATTATTTATGTCTTCCTTAGTGAAGACAGAACCAAAGTAGTTATTCAATTGGTCTGCCATGTCCTTGTTCCCCATGAACAATTCACCTGTTTCTGACTGCAAGGGACCTACATTTGTTTTAACTAATCTCTTTCTCTTCACATATCTATAAAAACATTTGCAGTCAGTTTTTATGTTCCCTGCCAGTTTTCTTTCATACTCTATTTTCTCTTTCCTAATTAAGCCCTTTGTCCTCTGCTGGACTCTGAATTTCTCCCAGTCCTCTGGTAGGCTGCTTTTTCTAACTAATTTTGTATGCTTCATCTTTTGTTTTCCATGGATGCACCACCTTCCCTGATTTATTCTTTTGCCAAACTGGGATGAACAATGGTTGTAGTTCATCCATGCAGTCTTTAAATACCTTCCATTGCACATCCACTGTCAACCCCTTAAGAATCACTTGCCAGTCTATCTTGGCCAATTCACGTCTCATACCTTCAACGTTATCTTTGTTTAAGTTCAGAACCCTTGTTTCTGACTTGATTATGTCACTCTCCATCCTAATGAAGAACTCAACCATATTATGGTCACTCTTGCCCAAGGGGCCACGCAAAACAAGACTGCTAACTAACCCTTCCTCATTACTCAATACCCAGTCTAGAAAAGCCTGCTCTCTCATTGGTTCCTCTACATGTTGGTTTAGAAAACTATCCCGCATACATTCCAATAAAATCCTCTTCCTCAGCACCCCTGTCCATTTGATTCACCCAATCTCATTATATAGATTGAAGTCACCCATTATACCTGTTTTACCTTTGTTGCACGCATTTCTAATTTCCTGTTTTAAGCCATCCCCAATTCCACTACTACTGTTAGGTGGCCTATACACAACTCCCACTAGCGTTTTCTGCCCCTTAGTGTTTCGCAGCTCTACCCATATTGATTCCACATCCTCCAAGCGAATATCCTTCCTTTCTATTGCATTAATCTCCTCTCTCACCAGCAACGCTACCCCACCTCCTTTTCCTTTCTGTCTATCCCTCCTGAATATTGAATATCCCTGGATGTTCAGCTCCCAGCCTTGGTCCCCCTGGAGCCATGTCTCCGTGATCCCAAATATAGCATAGTCATTAATAGCTATCTGCACATTCAACTCGTCCACCTTATTACGAATGCTCCTCGTATTGAGACTCATAGCCTTCAGGCTTGTTTTTACAACACTCTTACTCCTTATACAATTATGTTGACAAGTGGCCCCTTTTGATTTTTGCCCTGGAAACCCACCACCTCTTATTCTCTGTTTATTATTTTTTTCTTCTTTCCCCCCTACATGTTGGGTCTGGGTGCTTCCCTTCTCTGCCTCCTGCCTCAGACCCTGTCTACTGGCGTTCTCTATTTGAGGCCCTCCCCCCAACCGTTCTAGTTTAAAGTTCCCCCAGCAGTCTTTGCAAATTTCCCAGCCAGGATACTTGTCCCCCTCGGGTTCAAGTGGAACCTGTCCTTTTTATACAGGTCATTCCTTCCCCAAAAGAGGTTCCACTGATCCAGAAACTTGAATCCCTGCCCTCTGCACACCAGTCGTTCAGCCAGGCATTTATCCTCCACCTTGCTCCATTCCTACTCTCACTGTCACGTGGCACAGGAAGTAATCCTGAGATTGTTATCTTTGCGGTTAACCTTTTCCTTAACTCTCTTCCCAACTCCCTAAATTCAGGATCTCTTCCCTTTTTTTACCTATGTCATTGGTACCAATATGTACCATGACCTCAGGCTCCTCTCCCTCCCTTTTCAGGATATCCTGGACACGTTCAGACACATCCCGGACCTGGCACTAGGGAGGCAAACTACCATCCGGGTCTCCGGACTGCGTCCACAGAATCACCAATCTGACCCGCTAACTATAGAGTCCCCTATTACTAATGCCCTCCTGTTCTTTTCCTTACCCTTTTTAGCAACAGGGCCAGTGTCAGTACCGCAGGCCGGGTCGCTGTTGCTACCTCCAGGTAGGCTGTCCCCCCGAACAGTACTCAAACAGGAGTACTTATTTCCAAGGTGTACAGCCACTGGTGTACTCTCTAGCGCCCGCCTCTGCCCCTTGCCTCTCCTAACCGTGACCCACGTGTCTGCCTCCTGTGGTTTTGGAGAGACTACCTCCCTGTAACTCCTCTCTATGACCTCCTCACTCTCCCTGACCAGACGGAGGTCATCGAGCTGCTGCTCCAGGTTCCTAACACACTCCTTTAGGAGCCCCATCTCGACACACCTGGCGCAGATGTGGATGTCTGGAGCGCTACCCGACTCCATGACCTCCCACATCTGACATCCAGAACAGTAAGCTGCCCTGGCACTCATACTTCCCTTACCCTAGATACAACACAAAATACAATATACAATACAAAAATACAATACAAAATACAAAGTACAGTACACTACAAACTGCTGGAATCTGACTGCCAATCAGCTGCATACTCAAGTCCACCAATCAGCGGCTTCCTCAAGCCCAGTTAATTGCATGGAACGTTACGGATTTAGAACGTTACGGAATTTGGTTCCTCCCTCACCAACGGCTCCTGGGCCTCTGCTAAAAACAAAGCCCCGAGCTCGGGTTTTAATCTTACCGCTCGGACGTTGCTCCTCCCTCACCAACGGCTCCTGGGCCTCTGTAAAAACAAAGTAAAAACAAAGCCCCACGTTGGGTTTTAAGCTTACCGCTCGGATGTCGCTCCTCCCTCACCAATGGCTCCTAGGCCTCTGGTAGAGAAAGGATTTCATATTAATATTACATTATAAAGCTTGATACCTTCATGCACCCGCAACCTAACCGGAATAGCAAACCTTTTGTTCTGTCGATGAATCCCAATTGCCATTGGAAGAAGATTCAATGAACGTATTTTGCTCTTCAAATAAAGCAGACTGGTGACATTTATCGAAAACTTTGATCATCCTTCATGATCTACTGTGCTACTAAACTGGAACTTAATATAATATAATATAAATACATTGAAATTATTCTCGGGATCTAGATGCCAGAAGGTTAGACCAGCATGCATTGTACATGTTTATTTATCCTGGGATAGTTTGGTCATTTTAGTGGCAACAAGTTTTGAGCTAGGATATCTGGGCTGTGAGTCACAGACCAGTTACAATAAAAACTAGTTTCCTTTCTTAAATCCATTGGTATCCCAGGTATTCAGGACAATTAAAAACTGTATTTGTCCTTTCTCCTGACACCAACTCAACACGGAAGTGTCATTTTCAGAGCGTGATAATAACATAGATTTCAACTGATCTCCAACAGCTCCGACGTTTATTTACATTGCGGTTTATTGTTAAATTAAGGATTCCTTTCCATATCAATCGATTTCCCTTTAGACAATAGACAATAGGTGCAGGACAATAGATAATAGACAATAGGTGCAGGAGTAGGCCATTCGGTCCTTCGAGCCAGCACCGCCATTCAATGTGATCATGGCTGATCATTCCCAATCCCATTCCTGCCTTCTCCCCATATCTCCAGATGCCGCTATCTTTAAGAGCCCTATCTAGATCTCCCTTGAAAGTATCCAGAGAACCGGCCTTCATCGCACTCTGAGGCAGAGAATTCCACAGACTCACAACTCTGTGTGAAAAGGTGTTTCCTCGTCTCCGTTCTAAATGGCTTACCCCGTATTCTTAAAATGTGGCCCCTGGTTCTGGACTCCCCCAACATCTGGAACAAGTTTCCTGCCTCTAGCGTGTCCAAACCATTAATAATTTTATATGTTTCAATAAGATCCCCTCTCATTCTTCTAAATTAGACTATATTATTGTTTGTTATTTGCACTATATTTGTTATTTATTGAACTTTTACTTTTTTTCCCGTTAAGTACAATGTTTACATATTCACATATTCTGTTGTGCTGCAGCAAGTAAGAATTTCATTGTCCCGTCCGGGACATATGACAATAAAACACTATTGACTTGACTCTTGACTCTTGTCTTGAATTCCAGAGTATACAAGCCCAGCCGCTCCATTCTATCAACATATCACAGTCCAGCCAACCCGAAAATTAACCTTGTGAACCTACGCTGCACTCCCTCAATAGCAAGAATGTCCTTCCTCAACTTTGGAAACCAAAACTGCACACAATACTGCAGGCATTGTCTCGTTGGGGCCCTGCACATCTGCAGATAGACCTCTTTGCTCTTATATTCAATTCCTCTTGTTATGAAGGCCAACATGCCATTCGCTTTCTTCACTATCTGCTGTATGTGCACGTTTACTTTCAGTAATGATGAACAAGGACTCCCCCCCCCCCCCCCCCCCCACCGATCCCATTGTACTTCCCCTTTCCCCAATTAGATAATAATATGCCTTCCTGTTTTTGCCACCAAAGTGGATAACCTCACATTTATCCACATTAAACTGCATCTGCCATGCATCTGCCCACTCACCCAACATGTCCATCACCCTGCATCCTCATATCATCCTCTTCACAGTTCGCACTGCCACCCAGCTTTGTGTCATCTGCAAATTTGCTAATGTTACTTTGAATCCCTTCATCTAGATCACTAATGTATATTGTAAATAGCTGCGGTCCCAGCACCAAGCCTTGGGGTACAGCACTAGTCACTGCCTGCCATTCTGAAAGGGACCCGTTAATCCATACTCTTTGTTTCCTGTCTGCCAACCAATTTTCTATCCATGTCAGCACCCTACCCCCATTACCTTGTGCTCTAATGTTGCCCACTAATCTCCTATGTGGGACCTTATCAAATGCTTTCTGAAAGTCCAGGTTAACTACATCCACTGGCTCTCCCTTGTCTATTTTCCTAGTTACATCCTCAAAGAATTCCAGAAGATTAGTCAAGCATGACTAATGGGCCTTTGTAAATCTATGCTGACTCAGACTGATCCTGCTACTGCTATCCAACTGTGCCGCTATTTCATCTTTTATAATTGACTCCAGCATCTTCCCCGCCACCGATGGCAGACTAACTGGTCTATAATTCCCTGTTTTCTCTCTCCCACCTACCTAAAAAGTGGGGTAACATTAGCTACCTTCCAATCCACAGGAACTGATCCTGAATCTATAGAACATTGGAAAATGATCAACAATGCGTGCATGATTTCCAGAGCCACCTCCTTAAGTAACCTGGGATGCAGACCATCAGACCCTGGGATTTATCCGTCTTCAGTCCCACCAGTCCATCCAACACCCTTTGCTGCCGAATGTGCATTACCTTCAGTTCCTCAGTCACCCTAGATCCTCTGGCCACTAGTACATCAGGGAGATTGTTTATGTCCTCCTTAGTGAAGACGGATCCAAAGTACCTGTTCAACTCGTCTGCCATTTCCTTGTTTCCCATAATAAATTCACCCTTTTCAGTCTTCAATGGTCCAATCTTTGGCCTTAACTATTTTTTAAACCTCTTCACATACCTAAAGAAGCTTTTACTATCCTCCTTTATATTCCTGGCTAGCTTACCTTCGTAATTCATCATTTCTCCCCATATTGCCTTTTTTAGTTATCTTCTGTTGCTCTTTAAAAGCAACACAATCCTCTGGCTTCCCGCTCATCTTTGCTATGTTATACTTCTCTTTTATTTTTATACTGCCCATGACTTCCCTTGCAGCCACGGTCGCCCCTTACTCCCCTTAGGCTCTTTCATCCTCTTTGGAATGAACTGATCCTGCAACTTCAGTTTTATTCCCAGAAATACATGCCATTATTACACTGTCACCCCTGCTAGGGTATCGTTCCAGTCAATTTTGGCCAGCTGCTCCCTCATGGCTCCAGAGTCCCCTTTGTTCAACTGTAATACTGACACCTTGGATTTACCCTTCTCCCTCTCAAATTGTAGATTGAAACTTATCATAAAATGAACCAGCGGGAAATAAAGTAAACTCTGGACATGTTGGGTTTTTTCCCCTCTACGATGCCGAAAAAAGGGATTGTAATAAAGTGTGCTCTACACAGATGCTGCTTGACCCACTGCGTTCCTCTTTCTATTTTGTTTTTGTTGCTCTGGAACTGTAGTGAAACATATATTCCAGTAGATGGCGCACCAACACTACGTTAGAATAGTCTAATTTGTTTCTCCGGAAGAAAGTATAGTTATTTATCTGTAGGTAGTCCCACCACACAACTTGAATACAGGCATCTATCAAACCAGTCTTAATGCTAAAGAAATATAATATTCTATTGGTTTAAATGATTTCCATCCTAGGCTATGTAGAGTGAGGATCTAAGAGTGTTATTGATGCAACTGCAATCTTTCAATGTTATTTCAGTCTCTGCAACACATATTTCATTGGCGGAGTTGCACATGTCATTTTACTACTTTAAAAAACCTAAAAGTGGGATAGCAGTAATAGTTTGCTGAATCGTCCGAACAGCTTTCGTTTTTTTAAGTTTTAGAGATTTAAGGTGTAAATGGGCATTTCGGCCCAGGATTCCGCGCTGGCCACGTTTACCGGTACACCACTTCTATCCTACAAACTAGGGACAATGTACAGAAGCCGATTAAACTCCAATCCTGCATATCTTTGGGATACCGGAGGACCACCGGTCACAGGGAGAATATTCAAACTCCAATACAGACAGCATCCGTAGTCAGGAATGAACACAGGTCTGGATTTAAGAGAGAATTAGATAGAGCTCTAGGGGCTAGTGGAATCAAGGCATATGGGGAGAAGGCAGGCACGGGTTTTGAGGAGAGGTGCAGGGGGTGTGGTATTGTTTAGTGGCGGCAGTTATATGAAGGGCGATTGCTAGCTGCTGTGGAGGGTAGCTACAATGATCGGAAGAAATGCTGACGACGATATGGAGCTCTGCCTCACCAATTACTATTACAATTGAATTATACATCGCCTGTGCTTTCACCTCTTACCGTCTTCTTACCGTCCAGGGATAGTAAGACTTTACCAGTGTTGTGTTCACATTACACATTTCTTTACATACGGGGAAACAAACATGCATTGCTTAATGGACCACCTGTACTCAGCCCGTAAATTGAATCCGGAGCTTCAATTTCGGCCATTCTGTGTTGCTTTCTATGATATTTTTGATGTGGATGAGTGGATATTTTTAAGGCAGAGATGAACAAATTCTTGTTTCGAAACGTGTGTCAAAGGTTATGGGGAGAAGGCAGGGAAATGGGATCAGGAGGCATAGATCGGCGATGATTGAATGCGGTGGAGACTCGACGGACCGAATGTGGAGCGCAGAACATGTCCCTTAGCCTCTCGATTAACAAGAAAATATATCGACAGATAAACATACGGGATGTGCTTACAACTGGCCCGTTCACCCAGTAGGAATCTATTAGAGGAATTGTGTTCTCGACACCCCCCCCCCCCCCCCCCCCACCTATCAATTACGTGTGGCCTGGGCGTCTGTGGTCTGTCAATGATGTGTTTTGTTTTTAAATTTCCTGTTTTGTCCATGCACTTGTTAATTTCTGTGCTTTATATTGCCCTCACCGCTTTTAACTCAACCGTACCCATTACAATTCCTACTCTGTCCTCCCTCACCTTGCTTTCTCTTTCTTTCTGTCCCCCGCTCTATATCTCATGTTAGAAACATTGAGAAAACATAGAAATTAGGTGCAGGAGTAGGCCATTCAGCCCTTCGAGCCTGCACCGCCATTCAATATGATCATGGCTGATCATCCAACTCAGTATCCCGTACCTGCCTTCTCTCCATACCCTCTGATCCCCCTTAGCCACAAGGGCCACATCCAACTCACTCTTAAATATAGCCAATGAACTGGCCTCAACTACCCTCTGTGGCAGAGAGTTCCAGAGACTCACCACTCTCTGTGTGAAGAAAGTCTTTCTCATCTCGGTCTTAAGGATTTCCCCCTTATCCTTAAGCTGTGACCCCTTGTCCTGGACTTCCCCAACATCGGGAACAATCTTCCTGCATCTAGCCTGTCCAACCCCTTAATGTTCTTTCTCACCCTCATTTAGATCCTTTCTCTGTTTCTCTCCATCACTCTTTGCAATTCTGTTTGTTGGCTTCATGCACCATGAAAGAGAGATTACCCCGATGCACAGCCGAAGACCATTTGGGCAGCAATTTGCTGAAACTTGTGGACTATTCACAAGGTTGAGCCAAACAAAAATAGCAGAGGTTTCTGTAATCTTTGATATTATTTCTATTCAGTTATTTCTCAGGGGCAACGAAAATTTTACTTTTAAATAGTTTAAAAGTATATAAATATTTGTATGTCTGTGCACCTACTTCCTTGTGGCTCTCAGATGGTGCAATTATTTACAATTCGCTACCTATGTATCACCCCTATTAAAACGAAACGACAACCAGCACTACATTAAAATAAATGTATCAGTCACCACTCTGTGCTTATGTTTTCAGAATAACGCCAGTTCTCCTCACTGCATATATATTTGAAATGTCAGGACCTCTGTAAGTGGTGTAATTGTGCCCTGAACTTCCACGATTTTGACACATATCGAAAAGGTCGGAGTACCGAATAATGAATTTGCAGAAAAAAATAGATACTTCTCTCATACAGAATAACAAACTAATACTGTCGTTTTACAAAATGTGTAGGAAGACAACAGTCAGTGCTGGTTTATACGGAAGATAGATATATAAAGCTGGAATAACTAAGTGGGCCCAGGCAGCACCTCTGGAGCAAAATAATAGGTGACATTTCAGGGAGGGGGTGGGGGAGACTATAGGCAAGAAAAGGCCAGAATAAAAATAAAGGCAGGTAACAGTTATCCTCAGGAAGGATGGAGCCCAAAATGGCCCATTGTTGTGTGGGGAAGGAGTGATAACGAGCGGGATACAAGGATGCGAACAGTGGAACTGGTAGGATGACGTGGATGGGGGAGTGGGGTAGGGGGGTTATTAAGGGGGGGATAAAGCAGTTACTAGAAATTAAGGACATTAATGTTCATGCCGCTGAGTTGTAAGCTGCCCAAGCGAAATATGAGGTGCTGTTATTCCAATGTTGGGTATGTATGTTATCACGTCTTCCTCCCCTGCCACTTTCAAATGCTCTATCCCTTACTACCAATTCCTCTGTCGCCGCTGCTGTTTCTCCCAATCTGAGATGTTCCAGACTAGAACATCGGAGATGTCCTAATTCTTTAGGGAACTAGAGTTCCACCCTTTTATCATAAATTCGACCATCACACGTGTCACCTCTGTATCGAGCTGTTCCGCACTTGTTCACAAGCCCCACTTTTTAAGAAAGGCAGGAGAGAGAAAACAGGAAATTATAGACCAGTTAGCTTGATATCGGTGGTGGGGAAGATGCTGGAGTCAATTATAAAAAAATGAAATACCGCACATTTGGATAACACTAACAGGATCAGTCCGAGTCAGCATGGATTTATGAAGGGGAAATCATGCTTGACTAATCTCCTGGATTTTTTGAGGAAGTAACTCGGAAAATGGACCAGTGGATGTAGTGTACCTGGACATTCAGAAAGCATTTGACAAGGTCCCACATAGGAGATTAGTTGGCAAAATGAGGGCACATGGTATTGGGCGTAGAGTGCTGACATGGATAAAAAATTGGTTGGCAGACAGGATAACAAAGAGTAGGGATTAACGGGTTCCTTTCAGAATGGCTTGCATTGTTTATTGGGGTACTGCAATGCTTAGTGCCGGGACCTCAGCTATTTACAATATACATCAATGATTTGGATGAAGGAATTCAAAGTAACAGGAGCAAATTTGCAGATGACACAAAGCTGTGTGGATGTGTGAACTGTGAGGACGATGCTATGAGAATGCAGGGTGACTTTGACAGGTTGGGGGAGTGGGCAGATGCATGGCAGATGAAGTTTAATGTGGATAAATGTGAGGTTATCCACTTTGGTATAAAAAACAAGAAGGCAGATTACTATCTAAATGGCGTCAGCTGTACTTTATTTCCCAAGGGGAAGTACAACGGGATCTGGGGGTCCTTGTACATCAGTCTATGAAAGTAAGCATGCAGGTACAGCAGGCAGTGAAGAAAGTGAATGGCATGTTGGCATTTATAACGAGCGGAGTCGAGTATAGGAGCAAAGAGGTCCTTCTGCAGTTGTACAGAACCCTAGTGAGACCATATCTGGAGTATTGTGTGCAGTTTTGGTCCCCTAATTTGAGGAAGGACATTCTTGCTATTGAGGGAGTGCAGCGTAGGTTTACAAGGTTCATTCCTGGGATGGCTGGACTGTCATATGCTGAGAGAATGGACCAGCTGGGCTTGTACACTCTGGAGTTTAGAAGGATGAGAGGATATATTTTTGAAACGTATAAGATTGTTAAGGGTTTGGACACGTTAGAGGCAGGAAACATGTTCCCGATGTCGGGGGAGTCCAGAACCAGGGGCCACAGTTTAAGAATAAGGGGTAAGCCATTTAGAACGGAGACGAGGAAACACTTTTTTTGACCGAGAGTTGTGAGTCTGTGGAATTGTCTGCCTCAGGGGGCGGTGGAGGCCAGTTCTCTGCATACTTTCAAGAGAGAGCTAGAAATGGCTCTTAAAGATAGCGGAGTCAGGGGATATGGGGAGAAGGCAGGAACGGGGCACTGATTGGGGATGATCAGCCATGATCACATTGAATGGTGGTGCTGGCTCAGAGGGACGAATGGCCTACTCCTGCACCTATTGTCTATTGTCTATTGCCTATTGTCAGTCGCAACAGGGACAGTCATCATCCTCCGAAATTTTCATTACCTCCAAAGGGATCCCATCATTAGTCACATCATCCCATCTCCACGGTGACCATTCCCTCTGCAACTTTGGTTCATTCATCATTTCCCACCAAACCGCCCTCTCCCCTGGGTCTTTCCCTTGCAACTGCAGGTCAATGAATTGGCCTCCACTGCCATATGTGATGAGCGCTTGAAAGCACTGGGCATGAATTCGCAGGAGTTTAGAAGGATGAAGGGAGACCTCATTGAAACATACCGAATTGTGAAAGGCTTGTATAGAGTAAACGTGGAGAGTTTCCACTAGTGGGAGAGTCTGGTGCCAGTGGCCATAGACTCAGCATTAAAGGACGTATCTTTAGAAAGGAGATGAGGAGGATTTTTATAGTCAGAGGGTGTTGCCATAGATGGTCGTGGATATTTTTTAACATAGAAACATAGAAACATAGAAAATAGGTGCAGGAGTTGGCCATTCGGCCTTTTGAGCCAGCAGCACCATTCAATATGATCATGCCTGATGATCCACAATCAGTACTCCGTTCCTGCATTTCCCCCCATATCCCTTGATTGCTTTAGTCCTAAGAGCTATATCTAACACTCTTGAAAAACATCCAATGAATTGGCCTCCACTGCCTTCTGTGGCAGAGCATTGCACAGATTCACAACTCTCTGGGTGAAAATGATTTTCCTCATCTCAGTCCTAAATGGACTACCCCTTATTCATAATCTTTGACCCCTTGGTTCCGGACACCCCCAACATCGGGATGTTTGCACCTAGCCTGTCCAATCACTTAAGAATTATGGGATATATGTTTCTATAAGATACCCTCATCCTTCTAATTTTCAGTGAATACAAGCCCCGTCATCCCATTTTTTTCACCATACGTCAGTCCCGCCATCTCGGGGATTAACCTGTTGAACCTATGCTGCACTCTCTCAATAGTAAGAATGTCCTTCCTCAAATTAGGAGACCAAACCTGCACACAATTCTCCAGGTGTGGTCTCATCAAGGTCCTGTACAGCCGCAGTACGACCTCCTTGCTCCTATACCCAAATCATCACGCTATGAAGGCCAACATGCAATTTCCTTTCTTCACTGCCTGCTGTACCTGCATGCTTACATTCAGTGACTGAGGTACAAGGACATCCAGGCCTCGCTGCACCTCACCTTTTCCTAATCTGACACAATTCAGATAATAATCTGCCTTCTTGTTCTTGCCACCAAAGTGGATAACCTCACATTTATCCACATTATACTGCATTTGCCTTGCATTTGCCCACTCACCCAACCTATCCAAGTCACCCTATAGCCCCATACCATCCTTCTCGCAGCTCACACTGCCATCCAGCTTTGTGTCATCTGCAAACTTGGAGATGTTCCTTTTAAATCCCATATCTAGATCGTTAATATATATTGTAAATAGCTTTATTATAGAAAATATGAGAAAATATTCATAAAGCAGTAAATCTCTCGCCCTTCTGCTCCTGAAGCCTGAACTGATATAGGCAGCGATTAATAATAATGTCACATGAATTTCTGCCCTTCCAGATTCCTGTTAGCGATGGATTGTCTGGAGAATTCGAAAATCCTGGCACCTTTCGGGATCATGATCTAATGTGAAATCTTTCTCTCTCTCTCATGAAGGTGGGTTTTGTGAGCTGGATCGAAACATTAATTTATACAATCAATAAATCTGCCCTCGAAACAAAAGTAAACTGTTTTAAAACTAGTTGTTTTTCTTTATACTCAAGTAACAGCGAGCTATTTATTAAATCAGAGGCTGAGCTAGTCTCGGATGTCTCTAAGAATGAAATTGAGATATCCCAATATACATCTGTAAATGCAGTGGGGTCAACACTGTTTTATTAGTACACCATGTCCACTTTCTTGACTGTTAAAGATTAAACAATCCTTCATCAATGCACTCAGCTTGATTTTTGACATGGTATTGATATGGATAGAGAATTGGTTGCGAGACAGGAAACAAAGAGTAGGAATAAACGGGTCCCTGTCAGAATGGCCGGCAGTGGCGAGTGGAGTGCCGCAAAGCTCGGTGCTGGGCCGCAACTATTTACAATAAATATTAATGATTAAGTTGATGGGATTAAATGTGACACTAGCAAATTTGCAGATGACACAAAGTTGGGTGGCAGTGTGAATTGCGAAGAGGATGCTAGGAGGTTGCAGGATGACTTGGACAGGTTGAGTGAGTGGGCAGATGCATGGAAGACGCAGTATAATGTTGATAGATGTGAGTTCATCCACATCGGTGGCAAGAACTCGGAGGCAGATTTTATCTCAATGGTGTCAGATTAGGAAAAATGGAAGTGCAGCGAGACCTGGGTGTCTAGGTGTACACCAGTTACTGAAAGACAATATGCAGGTACAGCAGGCAGTGAAGAAAGCTAATGGCATGTTGGCCTTCCTAACGAGAGGATTTGAGTTTAGAAGTAAAGAGGTCCTTCTGCAGTTGTACAGGGCCCTGGTGCGACCACATCTGGAGAATTGCATGGAGTTTTGGACTCCTCATTTGAGGAAGGACATCCTTGCGATTGAGGCAGTGCAGCGTAGGTTCAAGATGGCGGGACTGTCATATGAGGAAAGATAGGAAAGACTGGGCTTGTATTCACTGGAATTTAGAAGGATGAGAGGAAATCTTATAGAAACGTATAAAATTAAAAAATGACTGGATAAGCTAGTCACAGAAAAAATGTTCCCAATGATGGGGAAGTCCAGAACCAGAAGCCACAGTCTAAGAATGAAGGGGAGGCAAATTAAAACTGCGATGAAAGTTGTGAATTTGTGGAATACTCCGTCACAGAAGGCAGTAAAGTCCAATTCACTGGATGAACTTAAAAGAGTTAGATAGAGCTTTTGGGGCTGGCAGAATCAAGGGATATGGGGAGAAGGCAGGCAAGAGTTACTCATTGTGGATTATCAGCCATGATCACAGCGAATGGTGGTGCAGGCTCGAAGGGCCAAATGGCCTCCTTCTACACTTAATTTCTATGTTTCTATCTCACGCCACATCTAATTGTTCAATGTTATTAATTTGTAGGATGATTGCGTCTCCGAGAATGCAGTTTTTATTGCCGATCGAAAAGTGGGAACACTGAGACACAAGGAACTGCGGATACTGGAATCATGATAAAACATAAAGTTACACGGGGTGTGCCTCAGGGTCCAGTGCTGGGCACATTAATGTTTGTCATTTATATAAATTAGATCATATGGTAAGATTAGCAAATTTGCAGATGATACAAACGTGGGAGGTTTTGCAGATAGTGGAGATGGTTGTGAAAATGTGCAGCAGGATCTTGATCAATTGGCCAGGTAGGCTGAGGAATAGTTGATGGCATTTAATGTAGAGAAATATGAAGTATTTCCTGGGATTTCAAGGAGTGGTCAAAAAGGCTTTTGGCTCATTGTCCTTCATCAGCCAGAGTAATTAGTATAGAAGTTGGGAGGCCTTGTTGCAGAGGTATAAGACGTTGGTGACGCCGCATTTAGTGTATTGTGTTCAATCTGGGATTTCAACAAGCTGGAAAGAGTACAGAGAAGATTTACGAGGATGTTGCCAGGACGAGAGGGTCTGGGCCATAGGGAGAGGTTGAGTAGGCTGGGACTCTATTCCTTGAAGCGCAGGAAGACGAGGGGAAATCTTATAGAGGTGTATAGGGTCATGAGATGAATAGATCGGGTAGATGCTCAGTCGATGCTCAGTCTCTTGCCCAGAGTAGGTGAATCGAGGACCAGGTTTATGGTGACGGAGCAAAGGTTTAATAGGAATCTGAGGGGTAACTTTTTCTCAGAGAGGGTGGTGGGGGTATGGAACAAGCAGCCAGAGGAGGTAGTTGTGCCAGGGACTATCCCAATGTTTAAGAAACAGTTAGACAGGTACATGAATATGACAGATTTGGAGGGATATGGACTCAACACGGGCAGCTGTGACTACTGTAGATAAGACATGTTGGCCGATGTGGAAAAGTTGGGCCGAAGGGCCTGTTAACTTTCTCTATGACTCTCTTTGACTCTATGGGGCATCATGTAGCATCTGCGGATCGGCATTTGGAGAGGTAATAATGAACAGCCATGAGCCAGTGCAATCTTTTGCGAGTTCATTTTCTCACGGTATTGCACGTTGCAAAGTTGAAAACGTGCAGTAGTGAGGGAAGGATGAGAACGGTGAGATAAAATTGCTTTTCGTAGTGATATGCCTACATTCAGAGTGGCGTATGAGCGCAATTGCAGCTCATTCTGTAGATGGTACAAATTGTAGTCACTTTAGTTTAATTTGGAGATACAGCGCCCAAACAGGCCCCCCCTACCCACTGATCAACAGTCCCCGTACATTAACACTATTCTACACACTTTAAGGACAATATATAATTTTACCAAGCCAATGAACCTACCAATCTGTCTTTGTAGTGTGGGAGGAAACCGGAGCTTCCTGGGAAATCCCAGGCAGGTCATGGGGAAAACGTAGTGGTGAAAGGATGAACGGTTAAGTTAATGGATGGCTGACCAGTCACGTGCACTACTAAACTAATCTAGTTTAATGACAATTTAAGGAAATTGTTAATGATAATTCTTTTTCTCACCCGCTATTTCCAGAAAACCGCTCTTCGCGTTTCTCCCTTGTCAGTTTTGCCAGATAGCTGGAGTGCCCGTATTCTATTCACCTTTAATTGAATATGGATGTGCTGTGTGTAAAGTTGCTGTCGTCCTGCAGTGCTACAAAGTCGAAAGAACTCTGGAAGTGGTCGGTGAGAGCCAATATGACCCCTTTTACTTCATTCATATATGCATTAATTTTGTACAGGTAACCTTTCCACTTTGAGTCGTGGCAAGTGTTGCGATTTACTACGCATTACAATATGAGAGTATCACAGACCACTATTCCAATCACGACACACATCGGGTGGTCAAAATTGCCTCAAAACTGCAACTTTACTGACATTTGTTGTGATGATCTGCCCCCTCAGGTCCTTTTTAAATTATCTGATACACAAGTAGAAGGGGTTTATGATTTATAAAACTACAAAGATATCTAAATATAGATATAAAGTGATATTTAATAAAACATTGCTGAGGAGGTGACTGTCATCATATTAGATTCAGCGATTCGGATTCAGTTGGACCGTTTAGATAAAACATTTCTATTCCATTTTCATTGGTGATTAAATAATTACCGAATATAATATTTAAAACTTGCAGACAATTTGTTTAATATATATATGCGTTGGGGTCATACAGAAAATTATAGTTTGTTTGTTTATAAAGAAGGGGCAACTGTGACAATCCTTTTCATTCTGCTCTAGTTATGAGAATGCATGAAGCTTTTTAGAAATACAAGTCTCTAAAATAAGACCTGCATGTTTCACAGTGGCGAATGTTTTGAGGAAGAATCTGGCAATTTCTGATTGGCTTCGACGAGCATACCGGTTTGATTGGTTTGGAGAGATAAACACAAGGTGAAATCTCGTCATTCCATTTATAAAGAGAGCCAGAGAGCAAGATTACACGCCACTTGTCCTGGAAACTGCCGCCCCATCGGAGCTCGGTCGGTTAATGAAAATGTCTTATTGGATCCGTGTGGTCGGTGCGTTGGTTTTTTGCGCAGTTTGTGAGTATTTTACTTTTCCTGACATTATACTTATTACTGTTCACCATTATTTTGGGGTTATCTCCCATACTTCAACAAACTTAACAATTTTTTTTTTCTGATATTTCTCTTTTCTCAGACTTAAGCGCGGCAGTTACAGTAAGTCAGCCGCCGCCGATGTCCACCTCTATAGGACAGAAAATACAAATATCCTGCACCATATCGGGCTCCAGTTCAGGCGCTAACTATGTCTCCTGGTACCAACAGATTCCTGGCAAAACTCCCAAGTATCTATTCTACCATTATACCAGTGGCAGCATTTATAAAGGCACGGACATTCCAGACCGTTTTTCCATCTCGGTGTCAGGCAGTTCTGTAATATTCGCAATATCTAGCGTTCAATCGGTGGATGCTGCGGACTATTACTGTGCCAAATGGGATAGTGGTTTATATTTCGGTAAAGGAACGAGGCTGGGTATTGGCGGTAAGTAAAATATGTTCTTCGGACAGCGCGCTGTTTTATTTTTATTTTAATGCAGATATTGCTTGATTTAACGTCGTGATTTCACATTATACGTGATTGAGCCAGCTGTATTTCAGTGTAGATAGTGCGGCCATGCTATACAGATGTTCCGAGTTCACTTGGACATAACTCAGTGAAATGACTGCAAAAGCGAGCGAATGTTTTGTTTTGTGCTTTTACAGACGAACAATTTCTCAACATAAGTATTCTGTGCCCAGGGAACCTTGGGCCTTGAACTCGCTTAGGACTGTAGCTACTTGGATTCCCTTTTAGGCATTGGGGTTTGGTTGAACGGTGCCGCGATGCGAAGGAATTATATGTTCCACGTTGTGTTGTTTAATATTGAAGCAAGTGTTACACTCTGTAGCCCATTATACTCCAGTTGAATCACGAAAATAATGTATATAATTGTTTCACTGATCAGAGCCATATTCCACCTTTAAAGCATTTCAAAACAACCATGACCCGAGTAAGACTAACTCTTACAGTGTAATTAGAAATCTCGCAGCTGCGATTCCAAAAAATATATAATTTTACAGTTTACAGAATTACTTCGGGTCGCACTATATGAATGCACTATAACATGTGATGCAAATCTTCAATTTTCCATTTTGCTTCCCATCCAATAATGTTCGCATACTTCCCAATGCGAATGGTGTCATTTCTCCCGGATTTTGAAATCGTCAATTAAATGAGGGTTGATGTTGAATTGAAGTTGCATGGAATAGGGTTCGTTCAATACATTGCGGAAATATTCGCAGTGATTGTCCATATATGAAAGGAAATTGCTTTAGTAACGGGGGTCAGCAACGTTAATATTCAACACTGTCAAAATTCCGGTTGAGGTGTTTAACAGGGATATCAAAATGCGAAATGAGAAAGTGTCGCACATTTCTTTCAGAAATTTTGTTTAATACGTAGAGCAGCCTTTTGAACTACAATGTCATCCTTGCTTCTGAACGACGTCTGCGAATCTGTGACCGTGGCTTTCGAAAACTAGTTTCCATATATCTTTGCCGAACTTAAATAGCGCCACCCTCCATCTCAATGGTGCCGACAATTAAATAAGTTTAATCTGTTATTATAAATTTCCCGACCGCGAATCGTTTATATATGCTGATATATTTAAATAAAGCCGGAGCTGTGTGGTAAAATGAACATTACGAAAGTTATAATAATGTATTCAGTTTTATAAAATAGTGCCGCCATGATCTATCACATATGGTTTCCCGGAGTTTATGCATATGGCAGACAGGATCTATTCCAGTTGCTTTCACGTGCTTTAAAAAAAACACACTATAATGGTTTGAAATAGGTCGAGAATAAACGGCTTATTTCTACAAATTAATAAATTAGTGCTTCAATGAGATGTATTTTCGGCAAATAATGATATATCAACGACAGCAATTCTCCAATTAAATGTGACTTCTTATTAAACAGATCCTCAGGCACCGATCGTGACGGTCCTCCCGCCCTCAGCCGATGAAGTTACCTCAAAGGGCACCGCCACCCTGGTTTGTTTGGTGAACGGGTTTAATCCGGGCTCGGTGGCTGTTGAGTGGACAGTCGACGGCGGTGCAAAAAATAGCGGCGTTGAGACCAGCCCGATCCAGCAGGATAAGGACAACACGTTCAGTCTCAGCAGTTACCTGACCCTGACAGCCTCAGACTGGAATTTACACGAGCTTTACTCCTGTGTGGTTAAACACCAGACTCAGGCAAACCCACTTAAGACAAATATCGTGAGATCCAGCTGTATCTGATGTTTGAAGCGTGAGCTAACTTCCCAAAAGTTAGTTAATCACCATTGGGTTCTTCCATGTGACAAAGGTAGTCTTTGTCTTTCGGAATTTTCATAAAGAAACGCCATTCATAGTTGAAACCTTGATTTTTATGACTTGTTCGCTTTAAATGTTGGTCTTTCGAAAGAATATCGTTCTTGAATAAAGCATCGTCGATTAAATTGCGTTAACTAAATGCATGTATGTTGCTATTGTATTCAAGGTATTCTTCGCAGACGTTGAGTAAAGTTTTAAAACTATTGTCAAATGCATTGTTGATTCTCTTGGATTTATTTCTGACCCCAAACGTGATGCCTGAATATGGATTGTGTTGTCTTGTACATTTGAGCAAGAAACACTGATTTATTTTTCCTCAATCTCGATCTCGAATTACAATCGCAGAACAGTAGTGAGTTTGTGCACTCGTCAAGTTACAAAAAAATGCGTTCTAAACCAATCATGACAAACGTGATATCAACTCCAATAAGAATCCACAAAATTGGCAGAAAATGCTGCTAAAACTTCAGGTTGTTCTTTTGGTCAAAAACGTCCCCACCAACGCCACACCTTCAGGGTTTAAAGGGTTTATTATTATGTTTTCGTTCGTAAGGTGCACCGTTACATAGAAACATAGTAACATAGAAATTAGGTGCAGGAGCAGGCCATTCGGCCCTTCGAGCCTGCACCGCCATTCAATATGATCATGGCTGATCATCCAACTCAGTATCCTGTACCTGCCTTCTCTCCATACCCCCTGATCCCTTCAGCCACAAGGGCCACATCCAACTCCCTCTTAAATATGGCCAACGAACTGGCCTCAACTACCTTCTGTGGCTGAGAATTCCACCGATTCACCACTCTCTGTGTGAAAAACAATTTTCTCATCTCGGTCCTAAAAGACTTCCCCCTCATACTTAAACTGTGACCCCTTGTCCTGGACTTCTCCAACATTGGGAACAATCTTCCTGCATCTAGCCTGTCCAACCCCTTAAGAATTTTGTAAGTCTCTATGAGATCACCCCTCAATCTACTAAATTGCAGCGAGTACAAGCCGAGTCTATCCCAGTCTTTCTTTATGTGGAAGTCGTGCCATCCCAGGAATTAGTCTGGTGAACCTTCTCTGTACTCCCTCTATGGCAAGAAGGCTTTCCTCAGATTAGGAGACCAAAACTGAATGCAATACTCCAGGTGCGGCCTCACCAAGACCCTGTATAACTGCAGTAGAACCACCCTGCTCTTGTATTCAAATACTTTTGCTATGAATGCCAACATACCATTAGATTTCTTCGCAGCCTGCTGCACCTGCATGCCTACTTTCAATGACTGGTGTACCATGACACCCAGGTCTCGCTGCATCTCCCCTTTTCCTAATCGGTCACCATTCAAATAATAGTCTACCTTCCTGTTTTTGCCACCAAAATGGATAACCTCACATTTATCCACATTATACTGCATCTGCCACGCATTTGCCCACTCACCCAGACTATCCAAGTCATCCTACAGCCTCCTAACATCCTCCTCACAGCTAACACTGCCCCTCCAGCTTCGTGTCATCTGCAAACTTCGAGATGTTGCATTTAATTCCCTCGTCCAAATCATTAATGTATATTGTAAATAGCTGGGGTCCCAGCACTGAGCCTTGCGGCACCCCACTAGTCACTGTGTGCCATCCTGAAAAGGACCTGTTCACTCCTACTCTTTGCTTCCAGTCTGCCAGCCAGTTCTCTATCCACATCAATACTGAACCACCAATACCGTGTGCTTTAAGTTTGTATACCAATCTCTTGTGTGGGACCTTGTCGAAAGCCTTCTGAAAATCCAGATACAACACATCCACTGCTTCTCCCTTATCCACTCTACTAGTTACATCCTCAAAAAATTCAATAAGATTCATCAGACATGATTTACCCTTCGTAAATCTATGCTGACTTTGTCCAATGATTTCACCACTTTCCAAATGCGCTGCTATCCCATCTTTAATAATTGACTCTAGCAGTTTGCCCACTACCGATGTTAGACTAACTGGTCTGTAATTCCCCGTTTTCTCAGTCCCTCCCTTTTTAAAAAGTGGGGTTACATTAGCTACCCTACAATCCTCAGGAATTACAAACCAGAATCTAAAGAGTTTTGAAAAATTATCACTAAGGCATCCGCTATTTCTGGGGGTACTTCCTTAAGTACCCTGGGATGCAGCCTATCTGGCCCTGGGGATTTATCGGCCTTTAATCCATTCAATTTACCTAACACCCACTTTCCCGGCTAACCTGGATTTCACTCATTTCCTCCATCTCATTTCACCCACGATCCCCTGCTATTTCCGGCCAATTATTTATGTCTTTCTTAGTGAAGACAGAACCAAAGTAGTTATTCAATTGGTCTGCCATGTCCTTGTTCCCCATGATCAATTCACCCGTTTCTGACTGCAAGGGACCTACATTTGTTTTAAATAATCTTTTGCGCTTCACATATCGATAAAAACTTTTGCAGTCAGTTTTTATGTTTCCTGCCAGTTTTCTTTCATACTCCATTTTCCCTTTCCTAATTAAGCCCTTTGTCCTCCTCTGTTGGTCTCTGAATTTCTCCTAGTCCCCTGGTAGGCTGCTTTTTTGGCTAATTTGTATGCTTCATCTTTTTCTTTGATACTATCCCTGATTTCCCTCGTTATCCACGGATGCGCCACCTTCCCTGATTTATTCTTTTGCCATACTGGGATGAACAATTGTTGTAGTTCATCCATGCAGTCTTTTAAATGCCTTCCATTGCAAATCCACCGTCAACCCTTCAAGAATCAATTGCCAATCCATCTTGGCCAATTCACGTCTCATACCCTCAAAGTTACCTTTCTTTAAGTTCAGGACCCGTGTTTCTGAATTAACAATGTCATTCTGCATCCTAATGAAGAACTCAACCATATTACGGTCACTCTTGCCCAAGGGGCCACGTACAACCCTTCCTCATTACTCAATATCCAGTCTAGAATAGCCTGCTCTCTCGTTGGTTCCTCTACATGTTGGTTTAGAAAACTATCCCGCATACATTCCAAGAAATCCTCTTCCTCAGCACACCTGCCAATTTGATTCACCCAATCTATATGTAGATTGAAGTCACCCATTATAACGGTTTTACCTTCGTTGCAAGCATTTCTAATTTCCTCTTTGATGCCATCCCCAACTCCACTACTACTGTTAGGTGGCCTGTACACAATACCCACTAGCGTTTTCTGCCCCTTAGTGTTTAGGAGCTCCACCCATATCGATTCCACATCCTCCAAGCTAATGTCATTCCTTTCTATTGCGTTAATCTCCTCTCTAACCAGCAACGCTACCCCACCCCCTTTTTCCTCTCTGTATATCCTTCCTGAATATTGAATATCCCTGGATGTTCAGCTCCCAACCTTGGTCACCCTGGAGCCATGTGTCCGTGATCCCAACTATATCATAATTATTAATAGCTATCTGCACATTCCACTCATCCACCTTATTACGAATGCTCCTCGCATTGAGACACAAAGCCTTCAGGCTTGTTTTTACAACACTCTTGGCCCTTTTACAATTATGTTGAAAAGTGGCCCTTTTAGACTTTTGCCTTGGATTTGTTTTCCTGCCACTTTTCACCTTGCTACCTATTGCTCCTATCCTCATTTTACACCCCTCTGTCTCTCTGCTCACACATTTAAGAAACCATCCACTTCTTAATCTCCGTTTGTTTATTTTTTTCTTCTTTCCTCCCTACGTGTTGCGTCTGACTGCTTCTCTTCTCTGCCTCCTGCCTCACAAATGGACTACTTGCCTTCTCTATTTGAGTCCCTCCCTCCAACCGATCTAGTTTAAAGTCTCCCCAGTAGCCTTTGCAAATCTCGCAGCCAGGATATTGGTTCCCCTCGGGTTCAAGTGCAACCGGTCCTTTTTGTACAGGTCACACCTTCCCCCAAAAGAGGTCCCAAAAATCCAGGAACTTGAATCTCTGCGCTCTGCACCAGTCCTTTAGCCACACATTTATCCTCCACCTTGCTCCATTCCTACTCTCACTGTCGCGTGGCACAGGCAGTATTCCTGAGATTGTTACCTTTGCGGTCCTTCTCCTTAACACTCTTCCTAACTCCCTAAATTCTCCTTTCAGGATCTCCTCTCTTTTTCTACCTATGTCATTGCTACCTATATATGTACCACGACCTCTGGCTCCTCTCCCTCCCATTTCAAGATATCTTGGACACGTTCAGTCACATCCCAGACCCTGGCACCAGGGAGGCAAACTACCATCCGGGTCTCCTGACTGCGTCCACAGAATCGCCTATCTGACCCCCCAACTATAGAGTCCCCTATTACTGCTGCCCTCCTCTTCTTTTCCTTACCCTTCTGAGCAACAGGGCCGGTCCTTGTACCGGAGGCCCGGTCGCTGTTGCTACCCCCAGGTAGGCTGTGCCCCCCAACAGTACTCAAACAGGAGTACTTATTGCCAAGGTGTACAGCCACCGGGGTATTCTCTAGTCCCTGCCTCTGCCCCTTGCTTCTCCTAACCATGACCCACTTTTCTGCCTCCTGAGGTTTTGGAGTGACCACTTGTCTGTAGCTCCTCTCTATGGCTTCCTCACTCTCCCTGACCAGACGGAGGTCATCGAGCTGCTGCTCCAGGTACCGAATACGGTCCATTTGGAGCGCCATCTTGACGCACCTGGCGCAGATGTGGACGTCTGGAGAGCTATCTGACTGCATGACCTCCCACATCTGACATCCAAAACAGTAAACTGCCCTGGCACTCATCCTCCCCCTTACCCTGGATACAATACAATACAATGTATAATACAATGCAAGGATTTTAGCTGAAAGAAATCAGCAAGGATCTGACTGCCAATCAGCTGCTCCCTCGAGTCGTCTTCCACCAATCAGCGGCTTCCTCAACTGCGAGCTGGGAGTTTTGAATTGCAAGCTGCGAATGGAACATTACGGATTTGGATTTTGGATCCTCCCACAGCAACCGCTCCTGGGCCTCTGTGGAAACAAGCCCCGCGATCGAGTTTTTTACATACTGTAAATAAAGGCAAGACATGTGCATACCTGGCAATTTACCAGAAACGACATTAACTCCCAACATATCAGCAAGATTCTGTAAAACTGATGGTTTGTTCCCATCTCCACTTTACACTATCCACACTCTGCGCCGCACATCCATCCTTTATCACCGAAGACATTGAAGTTAACTGGTGACGGGATTTGTATTTCAATTACACTTATGCTGTTGTTATCATGTCGTGTTCCACCACAATTACCAATGTGGCCCGGGAGCTGTTGGTGAGGGAGGAACCAAAATCTGTAACGTTCCAAATCCATAACGTTCCATTCAATAAACTGGGCTTGAGGAAGCCGCTGATTGGTGGACTTGAGTACGCAGCTGATTGGCAACCAGATTCCAGCAGTTTGTAGTGTACTGTACTTTGTATTTTGTATTGTATTTTGTATTGTATATTGTATTTTGTGTTGTATCCAGGGTAAGGGAAGTATGAGTGCCAGGGCAGCTTACTGTTCTGGATGTCAGATGTGGGAGGTCATGAAGTCGGGTAGCCCTCCAGACGTCCACATCTGCGCCAGGTGTGTCGAGATGGGGTTCCTAAAGGAGTGTGTTAGGAACCTGCAGCAGCAGCTCGATGACCTCGGTCTGGTCAGGGAGAGTGAGGAGGTCATAGAGAGGAGTTACAGGGAGGTAGTCTCTCCAAAACCACAGGAGGCAGAAAAGTGGGTCACGGTTAGGAGAGGCAAGGGGCAGAGGCGGGGGCTAGAGAGAACCCCAGTGGCTGTACACCTTGAAAATAAGTACTCCTGTTTGAGTGCTGTTGGGGGCGACAGCCTAACTGGGGGTAGCAACAGCGACCTGGCCTGCGGTACAGAGACCGGCTCTGTTGCTCAGAAGGATAAAAGGAAAAGTAGAGGAGTGTATTGGTAATAGGGGACTCTATAGTTAGGGGGTCAGATTGGCGATTCTGTGGATGCAGTCCGGAGACCCGGATGGTAGTTTGCCTCCCTGGTGCCAGGGTCCGGGATGTGTCTGAACGTGTCCAAGATATCCTGAAAAGGGAGGGAGAGGATCCTGAGGTCGTGGTACATATTGGTACCAATGACATAGGTAAAAAAAGAGAAGAGATCCTGAAAGGAGAATTTAGGGAGTTAGGTAGAGGGTTAAGGAAAAGGACCGCAAAGATAACAATCTCAGGATTACTTCCTGTGTCACGCAACAGTGAGAGTAGGAATGGAGCAAGGTGGAGGATAAATGCCTGGCTGAAGGACTGGTGCAGAGGGCAGGGATTCAAGTTTCTGGATTAGTGGAACCTCTTTTGGGGAAGGAGTGACCTGTATAAAAAGGACGGGTTGCACTTGAACCCGAGGGGGACCAGTATCCTGGCTGGAAATTTTGCAAAGGCTACTGGGGGGACTTTAAACTAGAACAGTTGGGGGGAGGAAACTCAAATAGAGAAAGCTAGTAGACAGGGTCTGACAGGGTCTGAAGGAGGCAGAGAAGGGAAGCACTCAGACCCAACATGTAGGGGGGAAAGAAGAAAAAAATAACCATATATAACCATATAACAATTACAGCACGGAGACAGGCCCTCTCGGTCCTTCCAGTCCGTGCCGACCATTTGTTTTCCCCTAGTCCCATCTACCTGCACTCAGACCATACCCCTCCATTCCCTTCACGTCCATATACCTATCCACTTTACTTTTAAATGTTAAAATCGATCCTGCCTCCACCACCTCTGCTGGAAGCTCAATAATAAACAGAGAATAAGAGGTGGTGGGTTTCCAGGGCAAAAATCAAAAGGGGCCACTTGTCAACATAATTGTATAAGGAGTAAGAGTGTTGTAAAAACAAGCCTGAAGGCTTTGTGTCTCAATGTAAGGAGCATTCGTAATAAGGTGGACGCGTTGAATGTACAGATAGCTATTATTGACTATGCGAAAGTTGGGATCACGGAGACATGGCTCCAGGGGGACCAAGGCTGGGAGCTGAACATCCAGGGATATTCAATATTCAGGAGGGATAGACAGAAAGGAAAAGGAGGTGGGGTAGCGTTGCTGGTGAGAGAGGAGATTAATGCAATAGAAAGGAAGGACATTAGCTTGGAGGATGTGGAATCGATATGGGTAGAGCTACGAAGCTCTAAGGGGCAGAAAACGCTAGTGGGAGTTGTGTACTAACTACTAACTACTAACAGTAGTAGTGGAATTGGGGATGGCATCAAACATGAAATTAGAAATGCGTGCAACAAGGGAAAAACAGGTATAATGGGTGACTTCAATCTACATATAGATTGGGTGAATCAAATGGGCAGGGGTGCTGAGGAAGAGGATTTCTTGGAATGTATGTGGGATAATTTTCTAAACCAACATGTAGAGGAACCAACGAGAGAGCAGGCTATTTTAGACTGGGTATTGTGTAATGGAGAAGGGTTAGTTAGCAGTCTTGTTGTGCGTGGCCCCATGGGCAAGAGTGACCATAATATGGTTAAGTTCTTCATTAGGATGGAGAGTGATATACTTAAGTCAGAAACAAGGGTTCTGAACTTAAACAAAGGTAATTTTGATGGTATGAGACGTGAATTGTCCAAGATAGACTGGCAAGTGATTCTTAAAGGGTTGACAGTGGATGTGCAATGGATGTTATTTAAAGACTGCATGGATGAACTACAACAATTGTTCATCCCAGTTCGGCAAAATAATAAATCAGGGAAGGTAGTGCATCCATGGATAACAAGGGAAATCAGGGATAGTATAAAAACAAAAGACAAAGCAAGAAAAAGCAGCCTACCAGAGGACTGGGAGAAATTCAGAGTCCAGCAGAGGAGGACAAATGGCTTAATTAGGAAAGGGAAAATAGATTATGAAAGAAAACTGGCAGGGAACATAAAAACTGACTGCAAACATTTTTATAGATATGTAAAGAGAAAGAGATTTGTTAAAACAAATGTAGGTCCCTTGCAGTCAGAAACAGGTGAATTGATCATGGGGAACAAGGACATGGCAGACCAATCGAATAACTACTTTGGTTCTGTCTTCACTAAGGAAGACGTAAATAATCTGCCGGAAATAGCAGGGTACCGGGGGTCAAATGAGGTGGAGGAACTGAGTGAAATGCAGGTTAGCCGGGAAGTGGTGTTGGGTAAATTGAAAGGATTAAAGGCCGATAAATCCCCAGGGCCAGATAGTCTGCATCCCAGAGTACTCAAGGAAGCAGCCACAGAAATAGTGGATGCTTTAGTGATAAGTTTTCAAAACTCCTTAGATTCTGGAGTAGTTCCTGAGGATTGGAGGGTAGCTAATGTAACCCTACTTTTTAAAAAAGGAGGGAGAGAGGAATTACAGACCATTTAGTCTAACATCGGTGGTGGGGAAACTGCTAGTCAGTTATTAAAGATGGGATAGCAGCACATTTGGAAAGTGGTGAAATCATTGGATAAAGTCAGCATGGATTTAAGAAAGGTAAATCATGTCTGACGAATCATAGAATTTTTCGAGGATGTAACTAGTAGAGTGGATAAGGGAGAACCAGTGGATGTGTTATATCTAGATTTTCAGAAGGCTTTCGACAAGGTCCCACATAAGAGATTAGTATACAAACTTAAAGCACACGGTATTGGGGGTTCAGTATTGATGTGGATAGAGAACTGGCTGGCAGACAGGAAGCAAAGGGTAGGAGTAAACGGGTTCTTTTCAGAATGGCAGGCAGTGACTAGTGGGGTACCGCAAGGCTCAGTGCTGGGACCCCAGCTATTTACAATATATATGAATGATTTGGACGAGGGAATTGAATGCAACATCTCCTAGTTTGCGGATGACACTAAGCTGGGGGGTAGTGTCAGGTGTGAGGAGGATGCTAGGAGGCTGCAAGATGACTTGGATAGGCTGGGTGAGTGGCAAATGCATGGCAGATGCAGTATAATGTGGATAAATGTGAGGTCATCCACTTTGGTGGCAAAAACAGGAGGGTAGACTATTATCTGAATGGTGGCAAATTAGGAAAAGGGGAGATGGAACAAGACCTGGGTGTCATGGTACACTAATCATTGAAAGTAGGCATGCAGGTGCAGCAGGCAGTGAAGAAAGCTAATGGTATGTTAGCATTCATAGCGAAAGGATTTGGGTATAGGAGCAGGGAGGTTCTATTGCAGTTGTACAGGGTTTTGGTGAGACCACACCTGGAGTATTGCGTACAGTTTTGGTCTCCAAATCTGAAGAAAGACATTCTTGCCATAGAGGGTGTACAGAGAAGGTTCACCAGACTGATTCCTGGGATGTCAGGACTTTCATATGAGGAAAGACTGGATAGACTTGGCTTGTACAGGCTAGATGCAGGAAGATTGTTCCCGATGTTGGGGGAGTCCAGAACAAGGGGTCACAGTCTAAGGATGAGGGGGAATTCCTGTAGGACCGACATGAGGAAAACATTCTTTACACAGAGAGTGGTGAGTCTCTGGAATTCTCTGCCACAGAAGGTTGTTGAGGCCAGTTTCATTGGCTATATTCACGAGAGAGTTGCATGTGGCTCTTGTGGCTAAAGCGATCAGGGGGTATGGAGAGAAGGCAGGTAGGGGATACTGAGTTGGATGATCAGCCATGATCATATTGAATGGCGGTGCAGGCTCGAAGGTCTGAATGGCCTACTCCTGCACCTAATTTCTATGTTTCTATGTGGGTTGTATTTTTTTTCTGAGGGAGTAAACAGCAAAGATTGAATCTTCCTAGCCTTCTCAAAAACACTCAAAAGAAAATTGGACCCCGACACAGAATTGATTATTCTAGATACGTCAGAAGCCTGCTCTGAGATTATTTCAAAGACGTTTCCTCAATTATGGCCTGAAACGGCGAAAAAATGAATACTGAAATTTTGGAAACACACACCTGTCCCTATTCTTAAAATGTGGATTACAAACATGTCGGAGACGCTACATCTTGAAAATATTAGACTTGTCTTAGCAGAAAAACTAGAGCATTTTTCGAAGATATGGACAACATTCATTGATTTATTACAAGGATAGTATTGTGCAACACAATTTTGGAGTTAAATCTAATTACGGGTTGGGTGATGGGTGGGAAGGGATGAGAGGTAGGTATATCATCACTTTTTTTCTTTCTGTTTTTGTCGTTTTATTTCTCTATGTCTTCCTTATTTATTTTACTTACTCACTCTTTGGCTACACCACTTTGGTAATCTAGGGGTTCTGTCCTTGCACATTTCACTTTTTCTCTCTCTTGCTTTCTCTCTCTTCTTTTCTCTTAACTATAGCTAAAAGTCAAAATTGAAGCTGTACAATAACTGTGTTATGTTACATGCCGCTGGTTATATTTTTGTACACTTGCTTCTAATAAATTAAAAATAAATATATATATACATATACATAGACATATACATATACATATACATATACATATACATATACATATACATATAAATACATATATATACATACATATACATATATACATACATATATACATATATATACACATACATACATATATATACATATACATATATATATATTCACAATATATATACATATATATACATATATATATGTATATATATGTATATATACATATGCATTATATATATACATATACATATATATATATATACATTCCACTTTATCTCACCCCTACATAGCCAGATCCAGCATGATATTAAGTCCCCACTCTGCACCGATTGCTGTGAGTGACGTCATCAGGCGCGCGACTTACTATGTCTACACAGCGCAGCCCACCCGCGGATAAACCGAAAAGTCGGGCTACCAGGCTGTAACCTGGGGAAGGCCTGACTGAAGCTGCGGGCTCAGGTAGGACGTTATCCCAAGAAGATGTGATGAAAAAAACGACGAAAAAATTCGGAAGGTGAAGAACTTAAAACTTTTATTGCATGTGAAATTGCTGGTATAAGGGAAGAAATAAAGCTGATGAATGTTGGTGAAGAAATAAAAAAAATCAAGGAGGAAATGAAGGACTTAAAGCTTGAAATTAATACCAACATTAATACCACGACTAAGAATACATCGGATGATTTGAAGAAAGAAATCGCAGAAATAATGATTGGACTGGCAAAGGAGACAAATGATCAAATCTCAAAAATGTGAAAACTGATTTGGAAGAAATGCTGAATCCTGTGGAACAGGCACTGAACCAACAGACGATTGTCATAAAAGACCTTGAAGAACTAGCCGAAAAAAGTGCTCAGACTACAGCAAAGCTTATTACAGAAAATCAACGTCTAACTGAATTACTGGGCAAAATAACCGAGAAATGTACTGAATTGGAAGGTTGCCAGAGGAGACAGAACCTAAGAATTGCGGGTATTCCAGAAGGGGAAGAGAAAGATCAAGATCCCCGAGATTCACTGCAATTTACTGCAAAAAGTTTTATCTCTGGAAACAAAAGCCTTTACTAGCCGAGCAATAGAGTGATGAGACGTCAGACAAGACCAAAACGCTCCCCCAAGACAAATGATAATAAAAGTACAGTACGACCACGTCTTGGAGGAGTTAATGCAAAAAACATCAAGAAACAGAAGTCTTGAATTTAAGGATCAGTATTTATCGAGTACTATCCGGACTGGCAGAGGTTCTCTAGAAATGAAAAGCGTTTAATGAGACTAAAAACTGGTATCTATTGAGGGAAGTGGAGGTATTTGAAATATGGTACCTGATCTAATCCAGCTACCCTAAGAGTCCACTTACAACAAGAAGGAACATTTTTTCACCAATCCTGTGGAAGCATTGGACTTTGCCCAGAAGATTAAGGCTTGAGAGGATTTTGCTTGATGCCTCACGATTGAATAAACTGACTTTGCAGGACTGGATGGAATTGAAGTGGTGACTAAGGAAGCTGGAGAAAGATTTGGATTGGAAACTCTCCCATGGATACTAATAATTAGTATAACTGCATTACAAATACAAAATAACTAATAAATACTAAAATTATACCGTGGTATCTTTACTAATCAAAATTAATAATTATCACTAATGACTAATGTTGACATAATGGTATGATTAGAGTCAAATATAGAGTTTGATTTCATTTGTCCTCTTTGGAAACATTCTTTCTTTTTTACTAGTAATTTTCATTTTTATTTTATTTTTTCCTTTCTTTTCGTGTTTTTTCTAATTAGATTTTCAAACAAGTTTTAAATATATGTATCTTCACATTTCCGACTATTTTAAAATTTAATGTCCCCGGTAAACTATTGCTATGGAATAAAAATGCCAAGAAATAAGGAGCTGGTTAAGTTCGTAACATCAACTACGGAAGTCTTAGATGGTTAGCCACGCTAGTACGGCTAGCACTAACTAACTAAAACATATGTAGTTTTTTCCTTTGTGCACATACTAATTTCTTACCCTACCCTCTTTTCTTCTCTATTAATATACTTTATCATTTTTTTTTCTGTTTGAATGAGTTACAAATTTGATCAAAGGAGATATACACGTGAGAGACATTCAAGGGTCTTAAAATCGTCCTATCGGAAGTTCGGTGTAAGATCGGGTCTGTCGAACTGAACCATTGCTCATTAATAGACCCCCATAGAACAAAAGATGCAAGATTTCTAAAAATTAATCGGGGATGAAAGGGATAACGTTTAGCGCTGGAACGATAAAGGTATTAATGAACCAATAAAGAGAGGTAAAGTATTAGCACGATTTAAAAAGCAATTAAAGCTGATGTGATTTTCAATTCAAGAAAAACCATTAAAAAAAAAATGCCGACCATAGGCTGAAGCTAAATGGATAGTAAAACATTCATTCTTCTTTACACACAAATAAAAAGGCTAGCCATATTATTACGTAAAGGCACTTTATTCAAACATACATCAACTATAACTGATAATGATGGCAGATACATTATTGCAATAGGAGAACTAAATGCCCAAAAAATATTTTTGTCAATGTATAATGGACCAAACATGATAGTCCACTGTTTTTTAAGAAAATATTTAACATCCCGAAATAGCACAACACAACTTAAACTTTAATATTGGACTGATTTTAAATTTGTACAATAGATTTTCCTATTCAGACCGATCCACAAGACAAGGAAAACCAATCCCAATCCATTTACTTATTAAATGCATATATGGATACTAGTAATATTAAAGATGTTTGGAGGAGTAGAAAATCCAACTGGACGAGAATATTCTTTTATTCACCTGTACATAAAACCTAATCAAGTATAGATTAATTTTTGGTTGACACTAAAGTTAATCTCACTCACTATAATTGAAATACCATAATATTCCAATCTCAGATCTCTTCCCCTTTAACATTATGATTAAAAAAAATGGTAAATGGAAAAACGGGGACATGGAAAGATTTCAACCACTAATTTTAAAAAACATAGTAATTCAGAATAATTATAGAACCGATCAAGATTTTCTTTGAATTAAATGAAAAACCGGAAAAATCCTCTTCCCTATTATGGGAAACTATTTAAAGCATAAGCCCGTGGAAATATGATTTCTTCTCAAGTCATTTTATAATAAAACGAATCGGAGGAACAACAGGAAATTGGAAAAGGAATGAAACAATGGACACAGAGAACGCTAGCAAATCCATCCAAAACAACACAAAATAAATCGCTGCACTGAAATATAAATTAAATAAAATATTCTCAGATCAAGTTGTAAAACTCTATCAATACACCATACATACAATTTGAATTGAGATAAACCCAAAATTATTGGCTCGTCAATTAAGAAAGATGGAGGGAGAAAAAAAAATAATCCATATGGACTAAAATCATATAATGGCGAACCATTAGAACAACATAAAGATATTAATAGAATTTTGCAATATTATAAAAAATTCTATTCTGCTAAAACGACAGAAAACAGGATAGGAATAGAAGCTTTAAAAAAATGTACTCTGAAATGGGTTGGATTCACAAAAATAGAATCACTAAATGCTGAAATTTCAGTACAAGAAATTGAAGAATCTATCCGATCATTAAATAAAATGTGTAAAATACCGGGACCAGATGGTATTGGCTCGGAAATTTTTATAAAAGATTTTGATGATCTGATTGCACCACGTCTTAAATATTCTATGAATACCTTATACTCTTCAGAACCTACCCAGAAACGTTAAATGAATCTATATAACACCTTAAACCTACATAGACACAGATCTGGATGACCCAGGATCATATAGAGCTAAAGCTCTTTATAAATACTGATCAAAAAGTAGGGGGGGGGGGG
>CM069155.1:29447508-29533743 GCA_035221665.1 Okamejei kenojei
TAAAAGGCTCCACAGATGTGACTGTGGTTTTGTTATGGTAAGTTGGGGTGAGGGGAAGCGGTGAACGTCATCTAAAGTCTAACTATCAATTCCACTGTCTTAATACATTGAGCTCCCGGTTGTTCGATGCCCACCGAGCGGCCAGCTGTGTAACATGTCTGTCTATAGGCAGATTCTTCCCATCCTGGATTAGTCCAATGAAGGTTTGTGTCCGTCCGCAAAACTTGAGAAACGGAGTCAGTGGAGAAACTCGACTGAGAGAAGCTCAGTGGAAGGTGCAGATCATTGTGTAGAGAGATAAGAGAGAGGGGAGAAGCACAGCAGTCTCGGTGCTCCTGGCTGAGGGTTTGCAGGTCCAGATGGAGGCGTTCCCAGCCTCACAATGCTGCTTTCTGTCGTACGAAAGTCTGGTGTACCACCGTACAGAGAGGTTCAGAGCACAAGTCAACTCGGAAAATTTGGAGTCGTAGTACTTCTGCACTATGGTGTTGACATGCGAGCTAAAATCAACACACACAAAATCCTCGCTTAGGTTCCCACAGAGCCGTCCCAGGATGCTGGAGGATGAAGTTCAGGTCCAGATCGGGGATGGGGGGGGGGGGGGGGGGGGGGGGGGGGGGGGGGGGGAGGGGGGGGGGGGGGGGGGGGGGGAGGGGGGAGCGGGGGGGGGGGGGAATGAAGCAGTACTTGCAATCAAATAAACATTTTCATACAACGCTGAGTTTTGTAAGACTGGCGCATCAACAAATATGAGGTGCGCTATTATTCAATTAGCGGGTGGGCACATTTTGAGCGATAAGACAGTTCAGCTCAAGCAAGGACATGGGATGGAGTTAAAATGTTTAGGTATTCATGTTATCTGCCTACACTTCTTCCTCCCCTACCACTTTCAAAATACCCTCTTCCCCTCCTAACCCTTACACGTCTGTTGCCGCCTGCTTTCTTTTCTCCAAGATGAGAGCGCTGTCCCAACTAGAACATACAGAGATGTCACTAATTCTGTAGGGAACTAAGACTACCGCCCCCTTTTATCATAATTAACCATCAACATGTCGCATCTGGATCACTGCAAGTTCCTCCCATGATTCCCAAGCCCACACAGTTGCGACAGGACAGTATTATTATCCCCAAAATTTTCTTCTCCTCCAAACATCACAACTTCCCTTTCCACCCCCTTCCTGTGTACATGCATAGACCAATTCCCTTGAAACTCTCTGGTTCCATCATCAGTTCCACGCCACCACCCTCACCGCCCCAGCGACTTTCCTTCGCAACCGCCAGAAGCACGTCAATCCTGTCTCCCTTATACACTCCACCCTCGATATATCCCAGTGACCCCGACAGGCGTTTCAGGGGAAGGCAGTATTTACTTGCACCGTACTCCACCTCAGAGCTATTGTTCGGTGTGGGCTCAATAACTTAGATGGCAAGAGGAACTAGAACTTGGTGGTTCGGTTCGCTGAACACTGTGCACAGTCCGCCATGGCCAAAGGGGGTCCAATCTCTAGTTGCCGAAATATTTTCCCATCCCATTGAAGAATGGTCTCGACAAACACCGTCCACAATTCCTTCTATCCACAAGATGCTAGCCCTCACGCGAGTTTCTCCGTTTGTTCGTTTATCGACACCTTCCCGTACTGACCATATCAGTGCTATCGTTGTCAGATGAGCCACATGCAATTGAAAGAACAGCACACTCAAATCGTCGCTTGGGCAACACTTTCAAAACCCAGGATTAGTGAACTATAGATTTAGATCGTATTACTTCAAGCTACTCTTGCAACCCCCCCCCCCACCCCAGCCCCTCTCCCATCCTTGTAACCTTGGAAGGATAATCCTTCCCATTATCGCCCTTCCCCCATCCAGCCCAACAATGGTCTATTTTGGGCTCCACCCCTTCCTGACATCTTGTGCCAGCCCTGAATATGTTCTGTGCCTTGTCATTACAAACAGTTTCCACCCCGCACCTCTTTCAGTCTGAAGAAGGCTTCCGATCCGAAATATCACCTATTAATTTTCCTCACAGAGATGCAGCATGACTCGCAGAGTAGTTATTCCAGCATTTTTGTGTTTCACTGTCGGATTAAAGTTTAGCTAAATTTTTCCCCTACCCTTGTATTTATTTTTGGAGGAATTAATGTATTGTGGTCAGACAATGCATCGATCGTGCCCATCCATATCTGCCATTGAGAAAGTGATGATACTAACCTTGAAGCTGGTGACCTGCTGAGCTACTTTGGGTTTTTGTGTCTATACTTCAGCAACTATAATCTTGTGTGCCATTCGTGTTATACATCCAAAGGTTGGATCACACGAAGTGTGAAAGATGATATCGTTCCAAGCCTGATGTGCCACATTGCTGACAAACTACATTATTATGCAGAAGATAAACACAAAATGCTGAAGTAAATCCAATGGCCAAGCAGAAACTCTGGACACACAGGATAGGTGCAGCTTCTCTCGCACCAAGCGCCCCAACGCAAATAAGCACCTGTAGTTCCTGGACTCTGCCGAGGGATTATGGATATGTTGGTGAGAGTGAGCTGAGTAGTGGGAGATGCAATACAGCACAGGAAAGTGTGGAGTTTATACATTTGGGTGGCAGGAATAAAGGCATAGACTATTTTCTAAATATAGAAATAGTTTACAAATCGGAGATACAAAGGGACTTGGGAGTGTTGATGCATGGATACCAAAAAAATGTTAAATTGCAAGTCGAAATCAGTAGGAAGGAATGTGAATGCAATGCTAGGATTATTTCGAGAGGGCTAGAATACAAAAACATGAATGTAATGCTGAGGTTATATAAGGAACTGCTCAGGGACTGGATTTAGATTATTATGCCCAGTTTAGGCCCCGTATCAGAAGAATTATGTGTTGGCTATAGAGATGGGACAACGAGGAGGTCCGATACGAGAACATGATACCAGGAATAAATGGGTTATATGTGATGAGGGCACAGGGCTTGTACTCGCAGGAGTTTAGAAGGATGAAGGGATATCTCATTGAAACTTGCATTGTGAATGGCTTATATAGAGTAAACCCCCCACGGGGAGGATGTTTCTACTGGTGGAGATTCTGGGGCCAGTGGCCATAGACTCAGCATTAAAGGATGTACCTTTAGAAAGGAGACGAGGAGGATATGCTAATTTTATTCATGGGGATGGTGAATCTTTGGAATCAATTGCCAATAGAGAAGGCATGGATATTTTTACAGAGAAACATAGAAACATAGAAAATGAGGAGCGTAGAAGGCCTTTCGACCCTTGGAGCCTGCACACCACCATCCAATATGATCATGCCTAAACAATCATCCATAATCGTACTCCGTTACCTGCATTTTACCCCCATATCCCTTGATTCCTAACTATATCTAACTCTCGTGAAAACATCCCAATGAATTGGGCCCCCACTGCCTTCTGTGGCAGAGGATTCCACTGATTCACAACTCACTTTGTCAAACGTTTCTTCTCATCGCAGTCCAAAATGGCCTACCCCTTATCTTAATCTGTGATGCCTGGTTCTGTTCACCCCAACATCAGAATAAAATAATAATCTGCATCAAGCCTGTCCAATTCCTTCAGAATTTTATATGTTTCTATAAGATCTCTTCTCATCCTTCTAATTTCAGTGGAATTCAAGCCCGTTAGTCCGTCATTCTTTCATCATATGTCATTCCCACCATCCGGGGAATTAACCTGGTGACCTTACGCTGCACTCCCTCAATAGGAAGAATGTCCTTTCCATACAATTAGGGGAAATTAAAACTGCGCACAATAGTCCAGGTGTGGTTCTCATCAGGGCCCTGTACATCTGCAGTAGATACCTCCTTGCTCCTATACTCAAATCCTCTCGCTGTGAAGGCCAACATGCCATTTCATTTCTTCACTGCCTGCTGTACCTGAATGCTTACATTCAGTGACTGATGTACAAGGACATCCAGGCCTCATTGCACCACACCCATTTTCCTAAACTGACACAATTCAGATTCAGGGGTCTGAAGAAGGGTCTCGACCGAAACGTCGCCTATCTCCTTCGCTCCTTAGATGCTGCTGCAACCCGCTGAGTTTCTCATCTTTTGTGTACCCACAATTCAGATTATAATCTGCCTTTTTGTTCTTGCCACCAAAATGGATAACCTCACATGTAGCCACATTATACTGCATCTGCCATGCATCTGCCCACTCACCCAACCTATCCAAGTTAACCTACACCCCATACCACCCTCCTCACACTGCCACCAGCTTTGTGTCATCCGCAAGCTTGGAGATGTTACTTTTAATTCCCTCATCTTGATCGTTAATACATATTGTAAATAACTGGGTTACAGCACTGAGCATTGCGGCACCCCACCAGTCATTGTCTGCCATTCTGAAAGGGACCGTTAATTCCTTCTTCCTTCGCTTCCTGCCTGCCAACAGGTATCCATGTCAATACCCTGCTCCCAAAACCATGTGCTCTAATTTTGCACACTAATCACTTGTGTGGGACCTTGTCAAAGGCGTTTTGAAAGTACAGATACAACACATCAATGGCTCTCCCTTTTCCATTCTACTTGTTACATCTCAAAAGTTTCCAGAAGATTAGTCAAGCATGATTTCCCCCCTTTCATAAATCCATGCTGACTTTGTCCGATCCCTTCATTGCTTTCAAAATGTGCTGCAATTACATCTTTAATAATTGAAAAATGTAAAGTGGAGATTGACAGATCCTTGATTGGTACAGGTGGTACGGATATAAGACATGAGAATGGGGATGAGAGGTTAACATAGATCTGCCATGATTGAATGGTTGACTAGCTTTGATGGGCCGAATGGCCTAATTCTGCTTCTAGAACAATGAATTTATGAACTTATGAATTATGCGTCTGGTTCTTGAATGGCCTTGGTGACCAATTTTGTTGAGGTTATACGTAAGGGGACTGATTAGAATGTATTCTGTAGATGGCACAGACTGTGGGCTTGTTGCACTTGTGGCAAAGAGAGACAAAGGATGGGATTATGTCATTGAAATAAAAACTTAATCTCACGCCTTTACGCTCATTAAAACCAGAACTGATATAGACGGCGGTTAATAATAAGAAGTCATAATGAATTTCTGCTCTTTTTTTCTTCCCAGGTTCCTGTTTGCTATAAGATGGTCTGGGGAACTCGAAAGTCCTGGCACCTTTCGGGGTCATGAGCTAATGTGCAGTCTTTCTCTCTCTCTCTTTTTTTTTCCTTTCAAAAACATATTCGACACAATCATATGATACAACACATCAAAACGTAATTTAAAAAGTTACACTATATCAAAAAAGTCATTTATAGTACAAAAGTACATTTCATTGTTTACAATACTCTCAACCCCACATGGTGACCAGCACCCACGGAAAGCCTCCAGAGTCCCCGTAGACACCACGAGTTTCCCACTCCAGGGATACACGTGCACGGACGTAGGCCCGAAAGAGGGGCAGGAAGCCGACTCTAGCCTGACCATCGACCATCCGCTGCCTGGACCCGCAAATGGCCATCTTGGCCAGGGCCCAGGAGCAAACCGACAGGGAAGTCCCCGCCCCCCCCCCCCCCCCCCCCCACTCGGCTCTCCCTCACTCCCTGCCTTATGTCCGAACTCCATGGATTGCGGGACAAAAATGCAACCAGAACTTGAGGAACAACCCCTTCAGATATTGATACAGGGGCAGTAACCTCTCACACTCCATATACACATGGAACACGGTCTCTTCCTCGCCGCAGAAAATACAGGCGGCGGACGAGCCCGTGAACCGACTCAAAAAGTTTATTACATACCACCGCTCTGTGCAACACTCTCCACCCCAGGTCCCCAATGTAAAGGGGAACAATTCCCTTATAGAAGGACCCCCACTGGGGACCACCCCCGCCTTCAGGTGGTAACACCGTCCGCCATGGTGTCTCGGGATGGGAGACGAAGGCAAGGAGGTGCAGAATGTGCAGGAGCATCCTGTACAGTGTGCGTCTCTTCGCATCACGAACTGGCATGCTGGTCATCTCAGAAAGGCTCAGATTGTGTGGAGCCAGTGCCCGAGAATTATCCCGGAGCCTACGCCCGATGAGCAGATCTGATGGAGCAGGGGTAAGTTCAGTCAGAACCACTCCAGGCGCACGCCTCTCCTCGACACCCGCTAAAGACAGGGTGAGGACCGGACACTCCGCAGCCACGACTCCCCCTCCCCTCGTGGAGCAACACGGGCTGAAGACAGCCAAATTTCTCATTCTTAGCACATCTGGTAGAAGACAGGCAAGCCCCTTAGGGAAACCCCCCAATAATTAAATGGAAACAGGTCGACTGATGCCCGCCACGGGAGCCGTAAGACCCCCCTTAGGCAACGACCCCGACGGAAAAATACATGGCCAGAGCGTGCCATCTGGGGGGGTTCTCTACATACATGTACCTCCGCAGAGTCCTGAGGCGGAGAGAGCCGCCACCTGGGTACACACGCATACGAAGGACCTGGCCGCCTTCCTCTAACGGGAGACTCAGGACACCCGCAGAAATGCAGTGCTTCCTATTTCCCCCCAAAAGAAATCTACCAGCTTCTTCTGTAAAGCAGTTGCAAAGATAGAGGGTGGGACAAGAGTAGCCAGCCGTTGTACCATAACATGGAGGCCACCAGCTGGTTTATGACCAGACCCTCCCCACGAAAGAAAAGAACTCCAAGCAGGCCTGACCAGCGCCCCAGCCGGGCAACCACTTTCGCCTCCAACTCCTGCCAGTTTTGCTGGCCAACATTCTCAGTGAGACTCAGGTACACCCCCAGATAGAGGAGGTGCGTAGTACTCCCGCAAACATTACCATCGCCACCGGCTGGGAGTCTACCTGCCACTGACCCACTAAAAATTCCAGAACACCTTACTCCAGTTAATCCTAGCAGAAGATGCGGTCGAGAAAACCTTCTGGCAGTCACGCACCACTCCGCAGGTCACCAGGATCGGTGAACATAAGAAGTACATCATCGGCATACACCGAAAGAACCACCTCCACCCCCGAGCCAGGTAGGGCCAGGGACTGACCAACCTCCTCCGAAGAAGACACAGGAATGGCTCCACACAGACTGAGTACAACTGACCCGACATGGGGGCACCCCTGACGGACCCCCTTCCCAAAATGAAAAGGAGACAACTACGCACCCATTAACCTTCACAAGGCACTCCCTGCAGCGTACAAAAGCCGGACTCGGGCTACAAAATGCGGTCCAAACCCAAACACTTGCAATGTCCCGAAGAGGTAATTCATGCTCTATTCCTATCAAAAGCCTTCTACTGATCAAGAGACAGAAAAAAACACAGCTGACTGACCAGTACCCTGGGCTAGATGAATCAGGTCCCTAACCAGGTGGATGTTATCCTGAATGGACCGGCCAGGGATTGTATAGGACTGGTCAGGATGAATCAGTTGAGACAGCACGGAGCCCAGGGCGATTTGCCATTGCCCTTGCAAAAACTTTATACTCTGTACATAGGAGAGAGACCGGGCGCTAGTTCTTCAACAAAGCGGAGTTCGCCCTTTCTTAGGCAGCAGGATGACAACTGCCCTAAGCCATGAGAGGGGCATCTCCCCGGTCGCCAGGCTCTCCCCCAGAACTAACATGTTGTCAGTCACCCCCTAGGATATCCCAGAAAGCTCTAACAAACTCTACCATCAGCCCATCCAGCCCGGGGGACTTACCCCTCCTGAGCTGATGCAGGGCACGAGTCAACTCCTCCAAAGATAAGGGGCCATCAAGAAGATCGGCCACCTCCCTATCTACAGTTGGTAGACCCTCTCACAGATCTTGCTGAGCCTCCCCGCTGAATCCCTCCGCAGAGAACAGGGACCCATAAAAGGACCTGACCAAGGCACTGATTCTATTTGGATCAGTGGACAGAGGAGTCATCACCTGCGAGCAGCCCCACGAGCTGTTTGTGAGCTCCCCGCCCTTTCTCCAGAGAGAAAAAGAAAGGTGAAGCTCGGTCCAGATCGTGCAGCATCTGGACCCGCGACCTCACGTAAGTGCCTCGGGGACCGCTCAAGCAGCAGGCTCCTCAAAGCTTCCTTCTTCTTCTGAAACTCTCCCCATTTGCTGGAGTCTTCACCAAACCGACCCAGGCGAGACTCTGCATCCAGTATCTCCCTCTCAAGCCTCTCGACCGCTGAGTCCCGCCTTCCGGTCGACCCCCACGTATAATCCTTACGAAAAGATGGATGTGAGCTTTCCCCACATCCCACTGCTAAGGGAAGAGAAGCACCTCTGCCTCTCTCTCCACTTCACCAAAAACCGACTGAATGACTCCCGGAAAACTCTGATCCTCCAGCAGCCTGTTATTAAAGTGCCAGTAGGCGGACCAGCCCGAGCGCACGCTGGATTAAAATCCACGCGCACCAGACAGTGGTCCGAGCACGGCACCAGCCGCATTGAGGCCGCTGAGACACGGGAAACAAATGCTCGGGAAATATATATTCGATCAATGAGGGAACCACCACCCTCAAACCTCCGCGAAAAAGCAGTGGAATCCGGGTGGAGGTTCCGCCACGCATCAACCAACTCAAAGGAGTCAATCAATCCTCTCAGCTTCCTCACTACAGCAGGGGCACACTGAGTACCAGAACGGTCTCGCGCCTCAAGTGTGCAATTAAAATCCCCACCAAGGAAGACACACTCTCCCCTATCAATAGTCCTTAACAGAGCAGTCATCTCCTGAAGTAGGCCGGCCTGCAGCATGCCAGAGCTAGGGCATACACATTAATGAAATGCAACGGCATGCCACCCAGGCTCATGGCCAGATGGAGCAAACGTCCTGGCACAACTTCTTACACTTTTAAAAACATTTGGCAGAAAGTACGGGGCCAACAGAAAGGCCACCCCACTAGAATTCGAGCTGAGATGGCTCATGTAGACACCCCCTTCCCACTCCAGTCGCCAGGTGGGTTCGTCACTAACAATGGTATGCGTCTGTTGCAGAAAACACACCGCAGATTTCCCCTCTCTAAGGACTGATAAAAGCTGAAATCTGCGAAAACTCGCTCTACTCCCATTTCAATTTAATGTAGCTACTGTGAATGCGCAGGCACACTAGATTGAGACCCTCACACTTCGCCTAGACTCAAAAACTCTCTCTCTGAGGAACTCTAAAAAGTCACCGAACTGACTCTTCTCAGAGTCAGGAAGATCACTATCCTTGTTGCCAAGGATTGCCTCGCGAGTCTTAATTAAAACTGGCCAATCCTCCTACCCTTTTTTTGCAGCCTCCTTTTTTGTTCTGATGGTCCGGCTTGTTTTTAGGAACTCTCACACCTCACGGATAAACACTTGCATGAGACATGGCCTTGGAGCCTGGGCACTCGGCCAACCCACTCGCACCTGAAACAACAAGCTTATCAGCACAGCGCCCAGGTTCGTTGTCAGAAATCGAAAGACCAGAACTCTCTGAAAGTTCGCTAATCCCGCTACACAAACTGGCCCTGTCACTCTCCCCCTCCTCCGGCACGACACCACCCCCAGGATCAATGCCGGGGAAGGGTCCCGAATCCCCTGACCGCAACAAGCAGCCCACTGACTGGCTGGGCTCCTGCACTCTACCATCACCCTCCACGTCTGGGCCTGGGGAAGAAAAAACAAGAGGCACCCCAGGGCCTGTGGTACACTGGCACCCCCGGAATCTGAAAGAGGATCACGACCCGAAACAGCCCCGACCTCCACAGCACCTAGAGCACCCCTCTCCACAGGCAACACCCAGAGAATCTCCACTTGCTTTTAAAATCTCCCCTGCCAACTCAGCCGGTGAGGCAGCACACCCCCCAGCACCTTCACTGGCACTGATATGGAGCACAGACTGGTACACTAATGCCCCCGAACCTCCCCCTTTGGGCTGACTCTGCTCACTCCCTGTCTCAGGGGGCACACTACCAGGGTAGCTAACCCCATCATCTGGCATGCCAACACCCTCAGTAGGCCTCTGAAACGAGGGGACCTCCTCCGACCCAGAGGACACACACCCAGGGGAGCTAAACCTCAACGCCCGATGAGATAACTCCCTCGGAGGGCCGCTGAAACAAAGGGGAATCCACCAGCCCAGAGGACACAACACCAGAGGAGTCAACCCCGCACATGGTCTTATAATACCCGCTGATGATCCCTGAAATGGAGGCCCAAACCTCCGACCTGGAAGACACCAGTTCAAGACCACTAACCACATCAGTGGTTGAAGGCCTGGAAAAAGACATCTCCCTAGCTTTGGACCCACGCCCTTGCTCTTCCTCACCAGGCACATGCTCCTTTTTGTCCCGCTAGCATGCGGCGGTACAGTGACCTCCATAACGGAAGTGTCTTCCACCTCCACACTACCCCCAGCCACTTTACCACCCGCATGTTTTAACTTCCCTGCCCCCGTCTGAACCACCTCAGCTCCTTGCTGGGCCACGGCAGGTGCAATCTGCACCTCATTGGAGCTGGCAGGCGCCCCTTGGGTGGTCTCAGAACTCGGCAGGTGCACACCCGATTGCGTTTGTCTCGTTCGGGTGGACTTTTTTTTCTCTTCCTCGTCTTCTTCCTCTGCTGCTTCGTCTCCTTCCTCGTCTTCTTCCTCTGTGCACCACCTTCAGCTGCCACCACAGGTTCAGGACGTGGGGTCGGGGGCTATCGCTGCCCCGGGTCGCCAAGGCGGAACCTGTGGACCCAGATGGGCTATCACTGCTACCCCAGATCACGAGGCAGAGCTGGCAGCCCTAGCTGGGTCAGCAGTACAACCGCACACCATTGAGGTTTGACGAGCCACCCCGGATGGGCCAGCAGTGCATTCCTGGGCCACTGTGCTAAGAACGTCTCGCAGCGACCCCGCGAATAAGCCACTCCTACGGAGATGTCCAAATTTGCCGCACGCATGACGCCGTGCCTTTCCCCCAACTTCCAACGCACGGTTCTAGGGAGACCCCTACACTCCACCTCGAAACTCCCCTCAGCGCCTTCCCACTCACCCACCTTCATGAACACCCTCCTCTTGAAACTGAAGATTCCTTTTTCCTCAGGTTCCCCCCCCACCCCCCCCCCGGGGTGCATGAGCCTAAAGCACTTAGACTGCACCTCCCCAAACTTAGACAGGTGTGGAATAAGTGACGCGTCCGGAATACATGTGGGGCAACTCCACAGGAGAACCGGTCTCACCCTGGATACCCACGGATCCACCTGTATGTGGACCCCCCCCCCCCCCCACTGAGATCCCCTTCTCCAACGCTCGGGCCACACCCTCCTGGGTCTTTAACATCATCTCAACCTTTCCTCTATCGAGCTCGGAAGAGACAATAGCTCCCCTCCCAAGAAGTTCATTCATGGCCTTTGTAATTGCTCCCCTGGACATCATAGGCCCAGTTTGAACTGAGATACCAAATCCGTCCCAATCCAAGTCAACATGAGGCTCATGCTCAGATGGCCTCGTACCCGCCACTGTACCCACCACCGCATAGGTCCGGGACCTTCGGCCGTGCCCCAGACATCGCCATCCCTGACATAGGCACAAACCAGTTACCGGCAGCTCAGTTCCAAGTTAAGTTCCAGAGACAGTCACAGTCAAAGACAAGCAGCAGAAAGCAGAAACCTCCAGCTAACGCAGGAAAGTCCCCAAGTTCGTCCACAGCCGAGAGCAGCTATTTGGGAAGCTCTATCCAGTCTAGCTGGAAGCAAAAGTACCTTCTTCAACATTAAGCCAGGCAACCGCACTGTGCAAAATGACTTTAGGGCAGAGAAACGGTGCAAAAAAAGACAAAGACACCGAAATCTTCGTACCCTCGATCTCCAGGCACTCTTGGCAGTCCGCCAACGACAACCGCACCCTCGACAATGTAGAGAAAACTTAGGAATGTTCACACTAGTAGAGAAATCCTAGGACAAAGGAAAGTTTCAACAGTCCAACGATAAGTTAAACTATGAAGCCCTCTGCCTCTGTTCCTTCTCCAACATCAAAATCCTTGAAAGGCTGCTTCAATCCTTCTCAACCGCAGAGCTGAGAAGAAAACACAACCTCTCTCTCTCTCTCTCTCTCTCTCTCTCTCCTCTCTCTCTCTCTCTCTCTCTCTCTCTCTCTCTCTCTCATGAGGGTGAGTTCTGTGAGCTAGATCAAAACATTCATTTATACAATCAATAAATCTGATCTCGACACTAGAGTAAACTCTGTTTTAAAAACTATATTCTTCTTTGTACTCAAGAAACAGTGGAAGCTATTTATTAAATCAAGGGCTGAGCTAGTCTCGTATATCGCATGAAATTGAGGATATCCCAATAGACATCTGGAAGTTCAGTGGGGTTAACTGTTTTAACGAGTCACCATGTCTATTTTCTTGACTATTAAACATTAAACAAACCTTCATCAATGCACTCTGCTCGATCTTTGACATGGTATTGACATGGATAGAGAATTGATTGGGAAAGGAAACAAAGAGTAGGAATAAACGGGTCCTGGTCGGAAAATGTTAGGCAATGGCGAGTGTACTGCCGCAAGGCTCGGTGCTGGGACCGCAACTATTTACAGTATATATGAATGATTTAGATGATGGAATTAAAAGTAACACTAGCAATTTGCAGATGACACAAAGTTGGGTGTTATTGTGAAGTCGAACAGGTTGCTCAGAGGTTGCAGGGTGACTTGGACAGGTTGAGTGAGTGGGCAGATGCATGGCAGATGCAGTATAATGTAAATAATTGTGTGTTTATCCACTTTGGTGGCAAGAACAAGGAGGCAGATTATTATCTCAATGGTGTCAGATTAGGAAAAAGGGAAGTGCAGTGATACCTGGGTGTCCTTGTACACCAGCCACTGAAAGAAAACATGCAGGTACAGCAGGCAGTGCAGAATGCTAATAGCATGTTGGCCTTCATAACGAGAGGATTTGAGTAGAGGAGGAAAGAGGTCCTCCAACAGTTGTACAGGGCCCTGGTGAGACCACAACTCGAGTATTTTGTGCAGTTTTTGGTATCCTAATTTGAGGAAGGACTTCTTTGCTCTTGAGGCAGTGCAGCGCAGGTTCAATCCCCGAACCAGGGGCCACAGTCTAAGAATAAAGGGGGGGAGGGGGGCATTTAAAACTATGAGGAGAATAAACTTTCACCCAAAGAGTTGTGAATTTGTGGAATACACTACCACATAAGGCCGTAAAGGCCAATTCACTGGATGAATTTAAAAGTTAGACAAAACACAAAGTGCTAGAGTAGTACGGGGTGTGCTTCAGGATTCGGTGCTGGGCCCGTTAATGTTTATCATCTATATCAATGATTTGAATGGGATCAGACTTGATAAGATTAGCAAGTTTGCCGATGATACAAACTTGGGAGGTTTTGCAGATAGTGGAGATGGTTGTGAAGAAGTGCAGCAGGTTCTTGATCAATTGGCCAGGTAGGCTGAGGAATGGTTGATGGAATTTAATGCAGAGAAATGTGAACTGTTGCATTTTTGGAAATCTAACATAGGCAGGACCTAGGCAGTCGACGGTAGATCGGGTGGTCAAAAAGGCTTTTGGCACATTGGCCTTCATCAGCCAGAGTAATGAGTATAGAGGTTGGGAGGACTTGTTGCAGATGTATAAGACGTTGGTGACGCCGCATTGAGAGCATTGTGTTCAGTGTGGGCACCATCTTATAGGAAAGAGTTCGAAAAGCTGGAAAGGATACAGAGAAGATTTACGAGGATATTGCCAGTACTAGAGGGTCTGAGGTATAGCGGGGGTGGGGGGGGGGGGGGGGGGGTTGAGTAGGCTGAGACTCTAATCCTTGGAGCGCAGGAAGATGAGGGGAAATATTATGGAGGTATAGGGTCGTGAGTGGAGTAGATCGGGTAGATGTACAGATGCCCAGAGTAGGTGAATCACGGAACAGGTTTATGGTGACGGGGCAATGATTTAATAGGAATCTGAGGGGTAACGTTTTCCCAGATAGGGTGGTGGGTGTATGGAACAAGCAGCCACAGGAGATAGTTGTGCCAGGAACTATCTCAACGTTTAAAAAACAGTTAGACAAGTAAATTGATATAACAGATTTGGAGGGATATGGACCCAATACGGGCAGGTGGGACGAGTGTGGATGGGACGTTGGCCGATGTGGGAAAGTTGGGCCGAAGGGCCTGTTTCCACACTCTATGACTATGACTCTCTTTGACTCTATGGGGGGCCATGTAGCATCTGCGAATCGGCATTTGGGGATGTAGTAATGAACAGCCATGAGCCAGTGCAATCTTTCGCGTGTTCATTTTCTCACGGTATTGCACGTTGCAAAGTTTAAGACGTGCAGCAATTAGAGAAGGATGAGAACGGTGAGAGCAGGGACCTGTGTAAATAAACATTAGGGAAACTTGCTAGTCGTAGTGATATGCCTACGTTCAGAGTGGCTTATGCGCGCAATTGCAGCTCATTCTGTATCTGGTACAAATTGTAGTCACTTTAGTTTAATTTGCAGATACAGCGCATAAACAGGCCCTTCTACCCACTGATCAACAGTCCCCGCACATTAACATTATCGTGCACACTTTAGGGACAATATATAATATTAGCAATCCAATGAACCTTCCAATCTGTCTTTGTAGCGTGGGAGGAAACCGGTGCTACCTGGCAAATCCCAGGCAGGTCATGCGGAAAACCGTAGTGGTGAAAGGATGAACAGTTAAGTTAATGGATGGCTGACCAGACATGTGCACTGCTAAACTTATTTAGTTTAATTAAAGGGCAATTATTCATGATATTTCTTTTTCTCACCCGCTATTTCCCAAAACCCGCTCTTCGCGTTTCTCCCTTGTCAGTTTTAGCCAGATAGCTGGAGTGGCCGTATTCTATTCTATTTTAATTGAATATGGATGTGCAGTGTGTAAAATTCCTGTCGTCCTGTCGTACTACAAAGTCGAAAGAACTCTGGAAGTGGTCGGTGAGAGCCAAGATGACCGCTTTTACTTCACTGACATATGCATTAATTTGGTATAGGTAACCTTTCCACTTTGAGTCGAGGCAAGTTAAGCGAATTACTGTGCATTACAACATGAACGTTTCACAGACCGCTTTTCCAAGCACGACACACATCGGGTAGTCAAAATTCCCTCCAAAACTGTAATTTATCTGACATTTGTAGCGATGTTCTTTCCCATCAGGTCCTTTCTAAATTATCTGATACACAAGTCGAAGGGCATCCTGTGGGATTTACGATTTCTAAATTTACAAAGATATTTTGATTTAATGTGATATATAATTTTTTTAAAAGTGCCGAACTGTCATCATGTTTTATTCAGCGATACGGATTCAGTTGGACCGTTTAGATACAATATTTCTTCCGTTTTCATTTGTGATTAAACAGTTGCCGAATATAATATTTAATTCTCGCAGACAATTTGTTTAGTATATATATGTGGAGGGGTCATATTGAAAATTATAGATTGTTTGTTAATAAAGAAGTGGCAACTGTGGCAATCCTTGTTATTCTGATGTACGTATGAGAACGCATGAAACCTTTTTAGAAATACAAATCTCTGCAGCAAGACCTGCATGTTTCACAGTGGCGAATATTTTGAGGAAGAATCTGGCAATTTCTGATTGGCTTCGACGAGCATACCGGTTTGATTGGTTGGTATAGATAAACACAAGGTGACATCTCGTCATTCCATTTATAAAGAGAGCCAGAGAGCAAGATTACACGCCACTTGTCCTGGAAACTGCCGCCCCATCGGAGCTCAGTCGGTTGATGAAAATGTTTTATTGGATCCGTGTGGTCGGTGCGTTGGTTTTTTGCGCAGTTTGTGAGTATTTTACTTTTCCTGACATTATACTTATTACTGTTCACCATTATTTTGGGGTTATCTCCCATACTTCAACAAACTTAACAATTTTCTTTTTTTCTGATATTTCTCTTTTCTCAGACTTAAGCGCGGCAGTTACAGTAAGTCAGCCGCCGCCGATGTCCACCTCTATAGGACAGAAAATACAAATATCCTGCACCATATCGGGCTCCAGTTCAGGCGCTAACTATGTCTCCTGGTACCAACAGATTCCTGGCAAAACTCCCAAGTATCTATTCTACCATTATACCAGTGGCAGCATTTATAAAGGCACGGACATTCCAGACCGTTTTTCCATCTCGGTGTCAGGCAGTTCTGTAATATTCGCAATATCTAGCGTTCAATCGGTGGATGCTGCGGACTATTACTGTGCCAAATGGGATAGTGGTTTATATTTCGGTAAAGGAACGAGGCTGGGTATTGGCGGTAAGTAAAATATGTTCTTCGGACAGCGCGCTGTTTTATTTTTATTTTAATGCAGATATTGCTTGATTTAACATCGTGATTTCACCTTATACGTGATTGAGCCAGCTGTATTTCAGTGTAGATAGTGCGACCTTGCTATACAGATGTTCCGAGTTCACTTGGACATAACTCAGTGAAATGACTGCAAAAGCGAGCGAATGTTTTGTTTTGCGCTTTTACAGACGAACAATTTCTCAACATAAGTATTCTGTGCCCAGGGAACCTTGGGCCTTGAACTCGCTTAGGACTGTAGCTACTTGGATTCCCTTTTAGGCATTGGGGTTTGGTTGAACGGTGCCGCGATGCGAAGGAATTATATGTTCTACGTTGTGTTGTTTAATATTGAAGCAAGTGTTACACTCTGTAGCCCATTATACTCCAGTTGAATCACGAAAATAATGTATATAATTGTTTTCACTGATCAGAGCCATATTCCACCTTTAAAGCATTTCAAAACAACCATGACCCGAGTAAGACTAACTCTTACAGTGTCAGTATTAGATTAGAAATCTCGCAGCTGCGATTCCAAAAAATATATATTTTTACAATTTACAGAATTATTTCGGGTCGCACTATATGAATGCACTATAACATGTGATGCAAATCTTCAATTTTCCATTTTGCTTCCCATCCAATAATGTTCGCGTACTTCCCAATGCGAATGGTGTCATTTCTCCCGGATTTTGAAATCGTCAATTAAATGAGGGTTGATGTTGAATTGAAGTTGCATGCAATAGGGTTCGTTCAATAAATTGCGGAAATATTCGCAGTGATTGTCCATATATGAAAGGAAATTGCTTTAGTAACGGGGGTCAGCAACGTTAATATTCAACACTGTCAAAATTCCGGTTGAGGGGTTTAACAAGGATATCAAAATGCGAAATGAGAAAGTGTCGCACATTTCTTTCAGAAATTTTGTTTAATACGTAGAGCAGCCTTTCGTGGACAGAGCAGTGCATTTCAATTATAAATGCATATTCGAACTACAATGTCATCCTTGCTTCTGAACGACGTCTGCGAATCTGTGACCGTGGCTTTCGAAGACTAGTTTCCATATATCTTTGCCGAACTTAAATAGCGCCACCCTCCATCTCAATGGTGCCGACAATTAAATAAGTTTAATCTGTTATTATAAATTTCCCGACCGCGAATCGTTTATATCTGCTGATATATTTAAATAAAGCCGGAACTGTGTGGTAAAATGAACATTACGAAAGTTATAATAATGTATTCAGTTTTATAAAATAGTGCCGCCATGATCTATCACATATGGTTTCCCGGAGTTTATGCATATGGCAGACAGGATCTATTCCAGTTGCTTTCACGTGCTTTAAAAAAACACACTATAATGGTTTGAAATAGGTCGAGAATAAACGGCTTATTTCTACAAATTAATAAATTAGTGCTTCAATGAGATGTATTTTCGGCAAATAATGATATATCAACGACAGCAATTCTCCAATTAAATGTGACTTCTTATTAAACAGATCCTCAGGCACCGATCGTGACGGTCCTCCCGCCCTCAGCCGATGAAAGTTACCTCAAAGGGCACCGCCACCCTGGTTTGTTTGGTGAACGGGTTTAATCCGGGCTCGGTGGCTGTTGAGTGGACAGTCGACGGCGGTGCAAAAAATAGCGGCGTTGAGACCAGCCCGATCCAGCAGGATAAGGACAACACGTTCAGTCTCAGCAGTTACCTGACCCTGACAGCCTCAGACTGGAATTTACACGAGCTTTACTCCTGTGTGGTTAAACACCAGACTCAGGCAAACCCACTTAAGACAAATATCGTGAGATCCAGCTGTATCTGATGTTTGAAGCGTGAGCTAACTTCCCAAAAGTTAGTTAATCACCATTGGGTTCTTCCATGTGACAAAGGTAGTCTTTGTCTTTCGGAATTTTCATAAAGAAACGCCATTCATAGTTGAAACTTGATTTTTATGACTTGTTCGCTTTAAATGTTGGTCTTTCGAAAGAATATCGTTCTTGAATAAAGCATCGTCGATTAAATTGCGTTAACTAAATGCATGTATGTTGCTATTGTATTCAAGGTATTCTTCGCAGACGTTGAGTAAAGTTTTTAAAACTATTGTCAAATGCATTGTTGATTCTCTTGGATTTATTTCTGACCCCAAACGTGATGCCTGAATATGGATTGTGTTGTCTTGTACATTTGAGCAAGAAACACTGATTTATTTTTCCTCAATCTCGATCTCGAATTACAATCGCAGAACAGTAGTGAGTTTGTGCACTCGTCAAGTTACAAAAAAATGCGTTCTAAACCAATCATGACAAACGTGATATCAACTCCAATAAGAATCCACAAAATTGGCAGAAAATGCTGCTAAAATTTCAGGTTGTTCTTTTGGTCAAAAACGTCCCCACCAACCCCACACCTTCAGGGTTTAAAGGGTTTATTATTATGTTTTCGTTCGTAAGGTGCACCGTTACATAGAAACATAGTAACATAGAAATTAGGTGCCGGAGCAGGCCATTCGGCCCTTCGGGTCTGCACCGCCATTCAATATGATCATGGCTGATCATCCAACTCAGTATCCTGTACCTGCCTTCTCTCCATACCCCCTGATCCCTTCTGCCACAAGGGCCACATCCAACTCCCTCTTAAATATGGCCAACGAACTGGCCTCAACTACCTTCTGTGGCTGAGAATTGCACCGATTCACCACTCTCTGTGTGAAAAACAATGTTCTCATCTCGGTCCTAAAAGACTTCCCCCTCATACTTAAACTGTGACCCCTTGTCCTGGACTTCTCCAACATTGGGAACAATCTTCCTGCATCTAGCCTGTCCAACCCCTTAAGAATTTTGTAAGTCTCTATGAGATCACCCCTCAATCTACTAAATTCCAGCGAGTACAAGCCGAGTCTATCCCAGTCTTTCTTTATGTGGAAGTCGTGCCATCCCAGGAATTAGTCTGGTGAACCTTCTCTGTACTCCCTCTATGGCAAGAATGTCTTTCCTCAGATTAGGAGACCAAAACTGAATGCAATACTCCAGGTGCGGCCTCACCAAGACCCTGTATAACTGCAGTAGAACCACCCTGCTCTTGTATTCAAATACTTTTGCTATGAATGCCAACATACCATTAGATTTCTTCACAGCCTGCTGCACCTGCATGCCTACTTTCAATGACTGGTGTACCATGACACCCAGGTCTCGCTGCATCTCCCCTTTTCCTAATCGGTCACCATTCAAATAATAGTCTACCTTCCTGTTTTTGCCACCAAAATGGATAACCTCACATTTATCCACATTATACTGCATCGGCCACGCATTTCCCCACTCACTGAGTCTATCCAAGTCATCCTACAGCCTCCTAACATTCTCCTCACAGCTAACACTGCCCCTCCAGCTTCGTGTCATCTGCAAACTTCGAGATGTTGCATTTAATTCCCTCGTCCAAATCATTAATGTATATTGTAAATAGCTGGGTCCCAGCACTGAGCCTTGCGGCACCCCACTAGTCACTGTCTGCCATCCTGAAAAGGACCTGTTCACTCCTACTCTTTGCTTCCAGTCTGCCAGCCAGTTCTCTATCCACATCAATACTGAACCACCAATACCGTGTGCTTTAAGTTTGTATACCAATCTCTTGTGTGGGACCTTGTCGAAAGCCTTCTGAAAATCCAAATACAACACATCCACTGCTTCTCCCTTATCCACTCTACTAGTTACATCCTCAAAAAATTCAATAAGATTCATCAGACATGATTTACCCTTCGTAAATCTATGCTGACTTTGTCCAATGATTTCACCACTTTCCAAATGCGCTGCTATCCCATCTTTAATATTTGACTCTAGCAGTTTGCCCACTACCGATGTTAGACTAACTGGTCTGTAATTCCCCGTTTTCTCAGTCCCTCCCTTTTTAAAAAGTGGGGTTACATTAGCTACCCTACAATCCTCAGGAACTACTCCAGAATCTAAAGAGTTTTGAAAAATTATCACTAAGGCATCCGCTATTTCTGGGGGTACTTCCTTAAGTACCCTGGGATGCAGCCTATCTGGCCCTGGGGATTTATCGGCCTTTAATCCATTCAATTTACCTAACACCACTTTCCGGCTAACCTGGATTTCACTCATTTCCTCCATCTCATTTCACCCGCGATCCCCTGCTATTTCCGGCCAATTATTTATGTCTTTCTTAGTGAAGACAGAACCAAAGTAGTTATTCAATTGGTCTGTCATGTCCTTGTTCCCATGATCAATTCACCCGTTTCTGACTGCAAGGGACCTACATTTGTTTTAACTAATCTTTTGCGCTTCACATATCGATAAAAACTTTTGCAGTCAGTTTTTATGTTTCCTGCCAGTTTTCTTTCATACTCCATTTTCCCTTTCCTAATTAAGCCCTTTGTCCTCCTCTGTTGGTCTCTGAATTTCTCATAGTCCCCTGGTAGGCTGCTTTTTTGGCTAATTTGTATGCTTCATCTTTTTCTTTGATACTATCCCTGATTTCCCTCGTTATCCACGGATGCGCCACCTTCCCTGATTTATTCTTTTGCCATACTGGGATGAACAATTGTTGTAGTTCATCCATGCAGTCTTTAAATGCCTTCCATTGCAAATCCACCGTCAACCCTTCAAGAATCAATTGCCAATCCATCTTGGCCAATTCACGTCTCATACCCTCAAAGTTACCTTTCTTTAAGTTCAGGACCCGTGTTTCTGAATTAACAATGTCATTCTGCATCCTAATGAAGAACTCAACCATATTACGGTCACTCTTGCCCAAGGGGCCACGTACAACCCTTCCTCATTACTCAATATCCAGTCTAGAATAGCCTGCTCTCTCGTTAGTTCCTCTACATGTTGGTTTAGAAAATTATCCCGCATACATTCCAAGAAATCCTCTTCCTCAGCACACCTGCCAATTTGATTCACCCAATCTATATGTAGATTGAAGTCACCCATTATAACGGTTTTACCTTCGTTGCAAGCATTTCTAATTTCCTCTTTGATGCCATCCCGAACTCCACTACTACTGTTAGGTGGCCTGTACACAATACCCACTAGCGTTTTCTGCCCCTTAGTGTTTAGGAGCTCCACCCATATCGATTCCACATCCTCCAAGCTAATGTCATTCCTTTCTATTGCGTTAATCTCCTCTCTAACCAGCAACGCTACCCCACCCCCTTTTCCTCTCTGTCTATCCTTCCTGAATATTGAATATCCCTGGATGTTCAGCTCCCAACCTTGGTCACCCTGGAGCCATGTGTCCGTGATCCCAACTATATCATAATTATTAATAGCTATCTGCACATTCCACTCATCCACCTTATTACGAATGCTCCTCGCATTGAGACACAAAGCCTTCAGGCTTGTTTTTACAACACTCTTGGCCCTTTTACAATTATGTTGAAAAGTGGCCCTTTTAGACTTTTGCCTTGGATTTGTTTTCCTGCCACTTTTCACCTTGCTACCTATTGCTCCTATCCTCATTTTACACCCCTCTGTCTCTCTGCTCACACATTTAAGAAACCCTCCACTTCTTATTCTCCGTTTGTTATTTTTTTCTTCTTTCCTCCCTACGTGTTGCGTCTGACTGCTTCTCTTCTCTGCCTCCTGCCTCACAAATGGACTACTTGCCTTCTCTATTTGAGTCCCTCCCTCCAACCGATCTAGTTTAAAGTCTCCCCAGTAGCCTTTGCAAATCTCGCAGCCAGGATATTGGTTCCCGTCGGGTTCAAGTGCAACCGGTCCTTTTTGTACAGGTCACACCTTCCCCAAAAGAGGTCCCAAAAATCCAGGAACTTGAATCTCTGCGCTCTGCACCAGTCCTTTAGCCACACATTTATCCTCCACCTTGCTCCATTCCTACTCTCACTGTCACGTGGCACAGGCAGTATTCCTGAGATTGTTACCTTTGCGGTCCTTCTCCTTAACACTCTTCCTAACTCCCTAAATTCTCCTTTCAGGATCTCCTCTCTTTTTCTACCTATGTCATTGCTACCTATATGTACCACGACCTCTGGCTCCTCTCCCTCCCATTTCAAGATATCTTGGACACGTTCAGTCACATCCCGGACCCTGGCACCAGGGAGGCAAACTACCATCCGGGTCTCCTGACTGCGTCCACAGAATCACCTATCTGACCCCCCAACTATAGAGTCCCCTATTACTGCTGCCCTCCTCTTCTTTTCCTTATCCTTCTGAGCAACAGGGCCGGTCCTTGTACCGGAGGCCCGGTCGCTGTTGCTACCCCCAGGTAGGCTGTGCCCCCCAACAGTACTCAAACAGGAGTACTTATTGCCAAGGTGTACAGCCACCGGGGTACTCTCTAGTCCCTGCCTCTGCCCCTTGCCTCTCCTAACCATGACCCACTTTTCTGCCTCCTGTGGTTTTGGAGTGACCACTTGTCTGTAGCTCCTCTCTATGGCTTCCTCACTCTCCCTGACCAGACGGAGGTCATCGAGCTGCTGCTCCAGGTACCAAATACGGGCCATTTGGAGCGCCATCTTGACGCACCTGGCGCAGATGTGGACGTCTGGAGAGCTATCTGACTGCATGACCTCCCACATCTGACATCCAGAACAGTAAACTGCCCTGGCATTCATCCTCCCCCTTACCCTGGATACAATACAATACAATGTACAATACAATGCAAGGATTTTAGCTGAAAGAAGTCAGCAAGGATCTGACTGCCAATCAGCTGCTCCCTCGAGTCGTCTTCCACCAATCAGCAGCTTCCTCAACTGCGAGCTGGGAGTTTTGAACTGCAAGCTGCGAATGGAACGTTACGGATTTGGATTTTGGATCCTCCCACAGCAACCACTCCTGGGCCTCTGTGGAAACAAGCCCCGCTATCGAGTTTTTTAACTTACATACTGTAAATAAAGCCAAGACATGTGCATACCTGGCAATTTACCAGAAACGACATTAACTCCCAACATATCAGCAAGATTCTGTAAAACTGATGGTTTGTTCCCACCTCCACTTTACACTATCCACACTCTGCGCCGCACATCCATCCTTTATCACCGAAGACATTGACGTTAACTGGTGACGGGATTTGTATTTCAATTAGGCTTAAGCTGTTGTTATCATGTCGTGTTCCACCACAATGTTGGTGAGGGAGGAACCAAAATCTGTAACGTTCCAAATCCATAATGTTCCATTCAATAAACTGGGCTTGAGGAAGCCGCTGATTGGTGGACTTGAGTACGCAGCTGATTGGCAACCAGATTCCAGCAGTTTGTAGTGTACTGTACTTTGTATTTTGTATTGTATTTTGTATTGTATATTGTATTTTGTGTTGTATCCAGGGTAAGGAATTATGAGTGCCAGGGCAGCTTACTGTTCTGGATGTCAGATGTGGGAGGTCATGAAGTCGGGTAGCCATCCAGACGTCCACATCTGCGCCAGGTGTGTCGAGATGGGGTTCCTAAAGGAGTGTGTTAGGAACCTGCAGCAGCAGCTCGATGACGTCTGTCTGGTCAGGGAGAGTGAGGAGGTCATAGAGAGGAGTTACAGGGAGGTAGTCTCTCCAAAACCACAGGAGGCAGAAAAGTGGGTCACGGTTAGGAGAGGCAAGGGGCAGAGGCGGGGGCTAGTGAGAACCCCAGTGGCTGTACCTTGAAAATAAGTACTCCTGTTTGAGTGCTGTTGGGGGCGACAGCCTAACTGGGGGTAGCAACAGCGACCTGGCCTGCGGTACAGAGACTGGCTCTGTTGCTCAGAAGGATAAGGAAAAGTAGAGGAGTGTATTAGTAATAGGGGACTCTATAGTTAGGGGGTCAGATTGGCGATTCTATGGATGCAGTCCGGAGACCCGGATGGTAGTTTGCCTCCCTGGTACCAGGGTCCGGGATGTGGCTGAACGTGTCCACGATATCCTGAAAAGGGAGGGAGAGGATCCTGAGGTCGTGGTACATATTGGTACCAATGACATAGGTAAAAAAAGAGAAGAGATCCTGAAAGGAGAATTTAGGGAGTTAGGTAGAGGGTTAAGGAAAAGGACCGCAAAGATAACAATCTCAGGATTACTTCCTGTGTCACGCAACAGTGAGAGTAGGAATGGAGCAAGGTGGAGGATAAATGCCTGGCTGAAGGACTGGTGCAGAGGGCAGGGATTCAAGTTTCTGGATTTGTGGAATCTCTTTTGGGCAAGGAGTGACCTGTATAAAAAGGATGGGTTGCACTTGAACCCGAGGGGGACCAGTATCCTGGCTGGAAAATTTGCAAAGGCTACTGGGGGGACTTTAAACTAGAACAGTTAGGGGGAGGAACTCAAATAGAGAAAGCTAGTAGACAGGGTCTGAGGAAGGAGGCAGAGAAGGGAAGCACTCAGACCCAACATGTAGGGGGGAAAGAAGAAAAAAAAATAATAAACAGAGAATAAGAGGTGATAGGTTTCCAGGGTAAAAATCAAAAGGGCCACTTATCAACGTAATTGTATAAGGAGTAAGAGTGTTGTAAAAACAAGCCTGAAGGCTTTGTGTCTCAATGGAAGGAGCATTCGTAATAAGGTGGACGAGTTGAATGTGCAGATAGCTATTATTGACTATGCGAAAGTTGGGATCACGGAGACATGGCTCCAGGGGGACCAAGGCTGGGAGCCGAACATCCAGGGATATTCAATATTCAGGAGGGATAGACAGAAAGGAAAAGGAGGTGGGGTAGCGTTGCTGGTGAGAGAGGAGAGAAATGCAATAGAAAGGAAGGACATTAGCTTGGAGGATGTGGAATCGATATGGGTAGAGCTACGAAGCTCTAAGGGGCAGAAAACGCTAGTGGGAGTTGTGTACTGGCCACCTAACAGCAGTAGTGGAGTTGGGGATGGCATCAAACATGAAATTAGAAATGTGTGAAACAAGGGTAAAACAGGTATAATGGGTGACTTCAATCTACATATAGATTGGGTGAATCAAATGGGCAGGGGTGCTGAGGAAGAGGATTTCTTGGAATGTATGCGGGATAATTTTCTAAACCAACATATACAGGAACCAACGAGAGAGCAGGCTATTTTAGACTGGGTATTGTGTAATGGAGAAGGGTTAGTTAGCAGTCTTGTTGTGTGTGGCCCCTTGGGCAAGAGTGACCATAATATGGTTGAGTTCTTCATTAGGATGGAGAGTGATATACGTAAGTCAGAAACAAGGATTCTGAACTTAAACAAAGGTAATTTTGAAGGTATGAGACGTGAATTGTCCAAGATAGACTGGCAAGTGATTCTTAAAGGGTTGACAGAGGATGTGCAATGGATGGTATTTAAAGACTGCATGGATGAACTACAACAATTGTTCATCCCAGTTCGGCAAAATAATAAATCAGGGAAGGAAGTGCATCCATGGATAACAAGGGAAATCAGGGATAGTATAAAAACAAAAGATGAAGCAAGAAAAAGCAGCCTACCAGAGGACTGGGAGAAATTCAGTTCCAGCAGAGGAGGACAAATGGCTTAATTAGGAAAGGAAAAATAGATTATGAAAGAAAACTGGCAGGGAACATAAAAACTGACTGCAAACGTTTTTTATAGATATGTAAAGAGCAAGAGATTTGTTAAAACAAATGTAGGTCCCTTACAGTCAGAAACAGGTGAATTGATCATGGGGAACAAGGACATGGCAGACCAATCGAATAACTACTTTGGTTCTGTCTTCACTAAGGAAGACATAAATAATCTGCCAGAAATAGCAGGGTGCTGGGGTTAAATGAGGTGGAGGAACTGAGTGAAATCCAGGTTAGCCGGGAAGTGGTGTTGGGTAAATTGAATGGATTAAAGGCTGATAAATCCCCAGGGCCAGATAGTCTGCATCCCAGAGTACTCAAGGAAATAGCCACAGAAATAGTGGATGCTTTAGTGATAATTTTTCAAAACTCCTTAGATTCTGGAGTAGTTCCTGAGGATTGGAGGGTAGCTAATGTAACCCCACTTTTTAAAAAAGGAGGGAGAGAGAAAACAAGGAATTACAGACCATTTAGTCTAACATCGGTAGTGGGGAAACTGCTAGTCAGTTATTAAAGATGGGATAGCAGCACATTTGGAAAGTTGTGAAATCATTGGATAAAGTCAGCATGGATTTAAGAAAGGTAAATCATGTCTGACGAATCTTATAGAATTTTTCGAGGATGTAACTAGTAGAGTGGATAAGGGAGAACCAGTGGATGTGTTATATCTAGATTTTCAGAAGGCTTTCGACAAGGTCCCACATAAGAGATTAGTATACAAACTTAAAGCACACGGTATTGTGGGTTCAGTATTGATGTGGATAGAGAACTGGCTGGCAGACAGGAAGCAAATGGTAAGAGTAAACGGGTTCTTTTCAGAATGGCAGGCAGTGACTAGTGGGGTACCGCAAGGCTCAGTGCTGGGACCCCAGCTATTTATAATATATATTAATGATTTGGACGAGGGAATTGAATGCAACATCTCCTAGTTTGCGGATGACACTAAGCTGGGGGGTAGTGTCAGGTGTGAGGAGGATGCTAGGAGGCTGCAAGATGACTTGGATAGGCTGGGTGAGTGGGCAAATGCATGGCAGATGCAGTATAATGTGGATAAATGTGATGTCATCCACTTTGGTGGCAAAAACAGGAGGGTAGACTATTATCTGAATGGTGGCAAATTAGGAAAAGGGGAGATGGAACAAGACCTGGGTGTCATGGTACACTAATCATTGAAAGTAGGCATGCAAGTGCAGCAGGCAGTGAAGAAAGCTAATGGTATGTTAGCATTCATAGCGAAAGGATTTGGGTATAGGAGCAGGGAGGTTCTACTGCAGTTGTACAGTGTTTTGCTGAGACCACACCTGGAGTATTGTGTACAATTTTGGTCTCCAAATCTGAGGAAAGACATTCCTGCCATAGAGGGGGTACAGAGAAGGTTCACCAGACTGATTGCTGGGATGCCAGGACTTTCATATGAGGAAAGACTGGATAGACTTGGCTTGTACTCGCTAGAATTTAGAAGACTGAGGGGGGGATCTTATAGAAACTTACAAATGTCTTAAGCGGTTGGATAGGCTAGATGCTAAATGTTCCCGATGTTGGGGAGGTCCAGAACAATGGGTCACAGTCTAAGGATGAGGGGGAATTACTTTAGGACCGAGATGAGAAAACATTCCCCCTTTAAGGACAAGCGGGAAGTCTTTTAGGACCGAGATGAGAAGATCTTTTTTCACACTGAGAGTGGCGTGTCTGTGGAATTCTCTGCCACAGAGGGTAGTTGAGGCCAGTTCATTGGCTATATTTAAGAGGGAGTTAGATGTGGCCCTTGTGGCTAAAGGGATCAAGGGGTATGGAGAGAAGGCAGGTACAGGATACTGAGTTGGATGATCAGCCATGATCATATTGAATGTCGGTGCAGGCTCGAAGGGCCGAATGGCCTACTCCTGCACCTATTTACTACTATTCCATGATTTCTCACACACAGAGTGGTGAGTCTCTGGAATTCTATGCCACAGAAGGTAGTTGAGGCCAGTTCGTTGGCTATATTTAAGAAGGAGTTAGATATGACCCTTGTGGCTAAAGGGATCAGGGGGTATGGAGAGAAGGCAGGTACAGGATACTGAGTTGGATGATCAACCATGATCATATTGAATGGCGGTGCAGGCTCGAGGGGCCGAATGGCCTACTCCTGCACCTATTTCCATGATTCTATGTTTATATGTCTGCGATTCATGTACATCACCAGTTGTCTTCTCTGGAAATGCTCTGCCAGGCTTGTGTTGCAGCCATCTTTAGCTTGTTTTATTTTTGGGGTTAATCCCCTTCTGTTTTCTCTTCAGCAAATAAAAGGCATGCTCAATTGGATTCCGATCGGGTGATTGACTTGGCCACTGGAGATTTGACCATTTTTTAGCTTTGAAAACTCATTTGTTGCTTTGGCAGTATGTTTGGGATCATTGTCTTGCTGCAGAATGAACGGCCAGCCAAAGGGTTTTGAGGCAGTTGTTTGAATTTGAGCTGATAGAAGATGTCTATACACTTCAGAATTCATTATGTTATTACCGTCAGCAGTTATATCATCAATGAAGATAAGTGAGCCAGTACCTTCAGCAGCCATACATGCCCATGCCATAACACCCCCACCACCGTGTTTCACATGTGAGGTGGTATGCTTTGGATCTTGGCGGGCTTATGCCTAGGCTTATGTTCTTGGCGGGCTTATGCTTATGCTTAGTTCCTTCTCTACTCCAATACTTTGCTCTTGCCATCACACTGATATACATTAAACTTCGTCTCATCTGTTCTCAATACATTTTTCCAGAACTGTTGTTGCCCTAAAAGTACTTCTTGGCAAACTGTAACCTGGCCATCCTATTTATGCGGCTAACCGGTGGTTTGCATCTTGCAGTGTAGTCTCTGCATTTTTGTTCATGGCGTTTTCTGTGGACAGTGGTCATTGACAAATCCACACCTGACGCCTGAAGAGTGTTTCTGATCTGTCGGACAGGAGTTTTTTTTCTTTATTATAGAGAGAATTCTTCTGACATCAGCTGTGGAGGTCATCCTTGACTTGCCGGTCCCTTTGCGATTCGTAAACTCACCAGTGTTCTCTTTCTTAATGATGTTCCACACAGTTGATTTTGGTAAGCCTAAGGTTTGGCTGATGCCTCTAACAGTATTGTTCTTCTTTCTCAGTCTCATAATGGCTTATTTGACTTTAATTGGCACAACTTTCGTCCTCATGTTGATAAACAGAAATAAAAGTTTCCAAAGATAATGGAAAGGCTAAGTAAAGACTAGGTGCTAAGAGCTCTCTTATACATGCATTAAGGAGGCATTTAATCACACCTGAACAATTACAAACACCTGTGAAGCCGTGTGTCCCAAACATTACAGTGGCTTGAAATGGCGGGGATTATGCATAAACACAGCTGTAAGTTCTACATGGTGAAACCAAAATGTATATAAATGACCTTTCTTAAAATCTGACAATGTGTACTTTAACCACGTGTGATTTTTTTCTATTACAAATCTCATATTATGGAGTACAGAGGCAAATAAATAAATAATGGGTCTTTGTCCCAAACATTATGGAGGGCACTGCATTTGTATGTTTAATATAGACAAATCTGCAGGGCCTGATCAGATACATCCAAGGACACTGTAAAAATCCACAGAGGAAATTGCTGGAACCGTCGCAGAGTCGTCTGGTAACTACAGGCGAGGTACCGGTAGAATGTAGGGAGGCAAATGTTCCGCCTCTATTCAAGAAGGGCTGCAGGGAAAAGGCTAGAAGCTACATTCCAGCGATCCTAACATCTGTGATTGGAAAGTTACTGGTGAGTATTCTGAGGGATAGGAGAGTTCAAGTTCACATTTATTGTCACAAGCACCAATTAAGTCACAGTGATATTTGAGTTACCATACAGCCATGCGTAAAAAGAGCACAATACACCATAGAGATTGACATAAACATCCATCACAGTGGAATCGCCATTTCTCACTGTGATGGAAGGCGATAAAGTTCAGTCAATTTTCCTCCTTTGTTCCCCCATGGTCAGGGCATTGAACCATCCACAGTCGCCGCTACGGACGCCCGCTGTACATGCCCTATCAAATGGATGATCGAAACTTCGACGTCAGGACAGATCAGAATACATTCTGCGGCTTGGAGTTCCCAAATTGGCCGCTTCTTACCGGAGACCGCTGCTTCACGACCACGGGCCAGCGGTTGGAGCACGTCTTCTGGCGATCCCCGGCAAGGGATCCAGGGCTCCGGGACGGCCGCGCACGCGGATGGAAGCTCCGAAGTCCCCTGCAGTCAGCAGGCCACCGCGGTCGGAGCTTCAACACTGGCGACCATCGGCAAAGGATCCCAGGCTCTGATATGGTAAGTCCGCGCCACGCCTGCTGTTGAAGCTCAGGGACGTTCTCCTTTCTGGAAAGGCCGCACCAAACCAGTTGTTAGGCCGCGAGAGGAGCGAAGATGCGACAAGGTTAAAAATCGCTTCTCCGTCGTGGTAAGTGACTGAAAATGGTTTCCCCCTATCCCCCCCCCCCCCCCCCCCCCCCCCCCAACATAAGGCATATCGAGAAACATTAAATTATACATTGAGACGCACTAAACATCACAACAAGAAGGGCTGCTGGCAGAAGGGCTGCCGGCGTGGATGCCGCTGATGATGTATACATGCATTTTGATGGTCAATGGCTGATTTGGGATAGTCAACATGGGAGGTCGTGTCGCTCGAATCTGATTGAGATTTTGAAGATGTGACCAAAAAGGTCCATGAAGGCAAATCTGTAGAATTGTATACATGAATTTTAGTAGGGCATTTGACAAGGGTCCGCATGGAAGGCTGCTCTGGAACGTTGGATCCCGTGGGTTACAAGGAGAAGTAGCTGAATTTATAGAAAATTGACTTCATGGTAGGAAGCAGAGGGTGATGGTGGAAGATTCGTTTTCCCACTGGAGGCCGCTGACAAGTGGTGCGCCTCAGGTTTCGGCGCTGGGCCCAATGTTGTTTGTAATCTCTGACAATGATTTGGATGTGAAGGTACATGGCAAAGACAGGAAGTTTGCAGGTGACACAAAAGAGGGTGGTATTGTAGATTGTAAAGATGGTTGTCAAAAATTGCAGCAGGATCTTGATCTTGATCGCTTGCCTACTTTGGCCTTCATCAGTCAGAGTATTGAGTATAGAGGTTTGGATGTCATGTTGCAGTTGCATAAGTGCTGCAGTTCGAGTATAATGTTCAATTGTTGGCACCTTGTTACAAGAACAATTTTGTCAAGCTGGAAAGAGTGCAGATAAGATTTATGAAGATATTGCTGGGACTCGAGGCCCCGAGCTATGGGGGGGATGTTGAGCAGGCTAGGACTCAATTCCTTAAGGGCATGTCACACTTGGGCGTTATTTGCGCGCCGTTGACGGGACATCATTTACTCGTAGCCCGCGCATGGCGCGTGCTGAGACGTGGTGGCATAGGCAGTGACGCGCGGTAGCGCGCGGCGCTCCAGGATTTGGGGATTCTCAGAATCCTCGCGAGCCACTTGCGTGACGCGCATATGACGCCAAGTGGGACCGAGCAGGAGACATTACCCCGGTTCACCCTCCTACTGGTCTTTGACCTTCGCTTCCGACGTCTCTTGTTCCCTCCCGGTTACGCCGTCTGCCGAGCCTTCGGGCGGTTTCTCGATGCCCGTCGACCATCGAGCCTTCGGGCGAGGTCCCGCCGACCGCGAGATTTCGGGCGGACGCCGTCGAGCCTGTGGTTCGGTGCTCGAACCCACCGCAGACCCCGGCGGGCGAGCCGGGTTTACCGGTCAGGTCATCCGAGGTCGGTCCACGGCCGGCGAGACGGGCCTGCTGGCCGCTGCTTCCCGGGAGAGTTCCGGCCTGCTACAATCAAGACGGCCACAGTGTTCCGATACAGGATTAAGAATATGTAAATCAGTGCAAGATAAAGTGCGCTAGGGTCCGATTAAAAACAATTCAAAGGTCGCAAATCAGGTAGACGGAACTCCCGCTGGCAAGGAAGGTGCAATTGCCTGATGGAAGAAAATATCCCGGAATCTGGAGGTATGCATTTTCAAACTTCTGTGCCTCTTCCGTCTTGGGAGAGAGGAGAAGAGAAAGTGATCGAGGTGAGACTGGCCCTGTGGTATGCTGAGGGGCTGGCAATGCATTGTGAAGTGTAGATGGAGTCCGTGGAAGGGAGATTGAGGGAGAGGTTGTTATCTTGGAACCAGGTTACGATGTTCTCAATCTCCTCCATGTACTCCGTCTCAATCTCCATCTCGGCTGGATAAAACGTCATTGTAGGGTTTGACATATTTCTACTCTACCTCTAGTGATTCTCAGGCGAGGAATAGATTTTAATCATTCTGGTTTTAGAATAGGTGCTCTAATTCCGTTCTTCTCTTGTGCTGTAACTTCCGCCATGGAGATTTAACGTTGCCAGTAACATCCTTGCTGTTCCACTTCCCTTTTTCAATGATTGAATTTCAATTATACTTACAACGAAGGCCGTCGTAACATTTTATTAAGGGAGGGGGAGGGGGAGGGGGGAGGGGTACAACATGACCTTGAAACATTTATTCTGCCCTCACAATATCATTGCACAACTGCTTCAGCAGTTTGGCCTTGGAACTGTACGCCAAGGATATGGACACGAACTCACCATCCCTGCCAACCCTTACTTACACACAGCTACCAACAATGTTGAGCAGCTGATCAGAACGTGGATACTTTAAGTGTTGGCCCGTGAACCAATGCTTGCAAACCTTCACTTCTTGTGCCAATAGGTTTGGGCGGTCTCACGTACAACGCATTTGCAACCTTGTCCGTTGGTTCGCCAGGTTATCTTAATGAGCGACATGTTCAAGAATCTGTCGAATGCTGTTGTTGGTTAGCAGAAATGTTTTTTCATGCCATGTTCGAGGTATTGACCTTCGAACGTCAGTTTCCATAGTCTGCGCGAGGCTCTGCAAAAGCACCACTGGGGATTTTTAGTCAACAAAGCCTGCCTTGCTTGTGAGGACACATGGAAGGTGATCCCCAATTTTCAAAGTGAAGTCTGTTCTTGAAATTTGATATTTGAGGAGAGGTGCAGGGGTGTGTGGTATTGTTCAGTAGGGGCAGTTATATGAAGCGCGATTGCTCGCTGCCATGTAGCGTCCCCTCATGGAGAGTAGCTACAATGTTCAGAAGAAAAGCTGCCGACGATGTGGAGCCCTGCCTCTCCAATTACCCTTGCAATTGAATTATATATCGTCTGTGCTTTTACCTCTTACCGTCTTCCTACCCTCTAGGGATCGTAACTCCAGTGTTGTGTTCACAGTACACATTTCTTTACATACGAGGAAACAAACATGCATTGCTTTATGGAGCACCTGTACTCAGTCCTGAATTGAATCCGGAGCTTCAATTTCGGCCTTCCTGTGTGACTTCCTATGATATTTTTAACAAGTGGATCAGTGGATACAGACACATTCTTGATTAGAACGGGTGTCAAGGATTTGGGGAGCAAGAAAATTTGACCAGGAGGCTTAGATCAGCCATGATTGAATGCGGAGTAGACTCGATTGTCCGAACGGCCTAATTCTGCTCCTTTAGCTTGTGGACTTATGAACTTGTTATTGTAACGAGTTACAGCTATCCCGATTCAGTGTCAAATTTCCTATTTTTTTGAAAGTCAGTCGTTTCTTCTGCTTCTATCAGAGCTGGTCATTTCTGCCCATCATTATTTGGCTTCCTTCTCTTTATTCCGTATCGCAGAACATGTCCCTTAGCCTCTCCATTAACAAGAAAATACATCGACAGTTAAACATACGCTAGTGTGCTTGCAACTGGCCCGTTCACCCAGTGAAACCTATCAGAGGAACTGTGTTCTCGACATCCCCCCCCCCCCCCCCAACTTTTTCTGGCACTGAAAACGAAATCGTTTTTTTCTTAATCGCCTTGTGCCAGCCGAATTTGTTCTCTTTCCATGACGCTAGCAGTCCTGTTTTGAGTTTTCAGTGTTTTTCTCAACTTTTTTTGATTGTAACATAGAAACATAGACACATAGAAAATAGGTGCAGGAGTATGCCATTCGGCCCTTCGAGCCTGCACCGCCATTCATAATGATCATGACTGATCATCCAACTTAGTATCCCGTACCTGCCTTCTCTCCATACCCCCTAATCCCTTTAGCCACAAGGGCCACATCTAACTCCCTCTTAAACATAGCCAAAGAAGTGGCCTCAGCTACCTTGTGTGGCGGAGAATTCCACACATTCACCATTCAAGGTGTGAAAAATGATTTTCTCATCTCGGTCCTAAAAGACTTCCCCGTTATCCTTAAACTGTGACCCCTTGTTCCGGACTTTCCCAACATCGGGAACAATGTTCCTGCATCTAGCCTGTCCAACCCCTTAAGAATTTTGTACGTTTCTATAAGGTCCACCCTCAATCTTCTAAATGTTAGCGAGTACAAACCGATCTATCCAGTCTTTCTACATATGAAAGTTCTGCCATCCCAGGAATCAGTCAGGTGAACATTTTCTGTACTCCCTCTATGGCAAGAATGTCTTTCCTCAGATTAGGAGACCAAAACTGTACGCAATACTCCAGGTGTGGCCTCACCAAGACCCTGTACACTGCAGCAGATCCTCCCTGTTCTTATTATCAAACCCCTTTGCTATGAATGCTAACATACGATTCGCTTTCTTCACTGTCTGCTGCACCTGCATGCCTACTTTCAATGACTGGTGTACCATTACACCCAGGTCTCGTTGCATCTCCCTTTTTCCTAATCGGCCACCATTCAGATAATAGTATACTTTCCTGTTTTTACCACCAAAGTGGATAACCTCACATTTATCCACATTATACTGCATCTGCAATGCATTTGCCCACTCACCGAACCTATCCAAGTCACCTTGCAGACTCTTAGCATCCTCCTCACAGCTAACACTGCCCCCCAGCTTCGTGTCATCCGCAAAGTTGGAGCTATTTCATTCAATTCCCTCATCCAGATCATTAATATTGTAAATAGCTGGGGTCCCAGCACTGAGCCTTGCGGTACCCCACTAGTTACTGCCTGCCCTTCTGATAAGGACCCATTTACTCCTACTCTTTGCTTCCTGTCTGCCAGCCAGTTCTCCATCCACATCAATACTGAACCCCCAATACCGTGTTCTTTAAGTTTGCATACTAATCTCTTATGTGGGACCTTGTCGAAAGCCTTTTGAAAGTCCAGATTTAGCACATCCGCTGATTCTCCCTTATCCACTCTACTAGTTACATCCTCGAAAAAATCTATAAGAATCGTCAGACATGATTTGCCTTTCATAAATCCATGCTGACTTTGTGCAATGATTTCACCACTTTCCAAATGTGCTGCTATCCCATCTTTAATAACTGACTAGTATTTTCCCCACTACCGATGTTTGACTAACTGGTCTGTAATTCCCTGTTTTCTCTCATCCTCCCTTTTTAATAATTGGGGTTGCATTACCTAGCCTCCAATCCTCAGGAGTTAAATCCAGAATCTAAAGAGTTTTGAAAAAATATCACTAATGCATCCACTATTTCTGGGGTTACTTCCTTAAGTACTCTGGAGTGTAGCCTATCTGGCCCTGGGGATTTATCGGCCTTTAATCCATTCAATTTACCTAACACCACTCCTGGCTAACCTGGATTTCACGGAGTTCCTCCATCTCATTTGTCCCCCGGTCGCCTGCTAATTACGGCAGATTATTTATGTCTTCCTTAGTGAAGACAGAACCAAAGTAGTTATTCGATTGGTCTGCCATGTCCTTGTTCGCCATGATCAATTCACCAATTTCTGACTGCAAGGGATCTGCATTTGTTTTAATTAATCTTTTTCGCTTCACATATCTATGAAAACCTTTGCAGTCAGTTTTTATGTTCCCTGCCAGTTTTCTTTCATAATCTATTTTCCCTTTATGAATTAAGCCCTTTGTCCTCCTCTGCTGGACTCTGAATTTCTCCCAGTCCTCTGGTAGGCTGCTCTTTCAGGCTAATTTGTATGCTTCATCTTTTGTTTTGATACTATCCCTGACTTCCCTTGTTATCCACAGATGCGCTACCTTCCCTGATTTATTATTTTGCCAAACTGGGATGAACAATTGTTGTAGTTCATCCGTGCAGTCTTTAAATGCCTTCCATTGCATATCCACCGTCAACCTTTTAAGAATCACTTGCCAGTCTATCTTGGCCAATTCACGTCTCATACCCTCAAAGTTACCTTTCTTTAAGTTCAGAACCCTTGATTCTCAATTAATAATGTCACTCTCCATCCTAGTGAAGAACTCAACCATATTATGGTCACTCTTGCTCAAGGGGCCACGCACAACAAGACTGCTAACTAACCCTTCCTCATTACTCATACCCAGTCTAGAATAGCCTGCTCTCTCATTGGTTCATCTACATGTTGGTTTAGGAAACTATCCCACATACATTCCAAGAAATCCTCTTCCTCAACACCCCTGCCAATTTGATTCACCCAATCTATTTGTGAATTGAAGTCACCCAATATAACTATTTTACCTTTGTTACACACATTTCTAATTTCCTGTTTGCTGCCGTCCCCAACTCCACTACTACTGTTAGGTGGCCTGTACACAACTCCCACTAGCGTTTTCTGCCCCTTTGTGTTTCACAGCTCTACCAATATCGATTCCACATCCTCCAAGCTAATGTCCTTCCTTTCTATTGTGTTAATCTCCTCTCTCACCAGCAACGCTACCCCACCTCATTTTCCTCTCTGTCTATCCCTCCTGAATATTGAATATCCCTGGATGTTCAGTTTCCAGTCTTGGTCACCCTGAAGCCATGTCTCCGTGATCCCAACTATATCATATTCATTAATAACTATCTGCACATTCAACTCATCCACCTTATTACGAATGCTCCTTGCATTGAGACACAAAGCATTCAGGCTTGTTTTTACAACACTCTTACCCCTTATACAATTAAGTTGAAAAGTGGCCCTTTCTGATTTTTGCCCTGGATTTTTCTGCCTGCCACTTTTACTTTTCACGTTGCTACCTATTGCTTCTACCCTCATTTTACACCCCTCTGTCTCTCTGCTCATGCTCCCACCTCCCTGCCACATTAGTTTAAATTCGTTTAAAGTAACTTTAATTAGTGACTAAAGTATATATTACCTATCGTTTAAGAAAGACCTGCAGACGCTGGAAAAATCAAAGGTAGCCAATATGATGGAGAGACTCAGCGGGTGAGGCAGCATCTATGGATCGCAGGAATGGGTGACGTTTCGAGATCAGTCTGAAAAAGGATCTCGACCCGAAAAGTCACCCATTCCTTCGCTCCATAGCTGCTGCCTATACATTACCTACCTGTCTGCCTTGCTCTTTCAGATTTGTTTCGCTGTTTCGACACTTTTATTCACATACAATGATTTAAGTATTTTATCTACCACATCGCATTTGTTATCAATTTAATAATTTGCAAGATTATGCGTTGATAGCAAAATAAGAATTAATATTGTTCACATATCAATTTCTTGTATGCATGGGCGTTTCTGATCTGAAAAGGAGTGTGTTTTGTTTTTAATGTTCCTGTTTTGTCCATGCACTGATGGAATGAAGCAGTATTTGAAATTAAATAAATCAATGTTCATACCGCTGAGTTGTAAGCTGCGGAAGCGAAATATGAGGTGCTTTTATTCCAATTTGTGCGTGGGCTCATTTTGAGCGGTCCAGGACAGTAAGCTCAGTCCGGAAATGAGAAGGAGTTAAAATGTTAGGTATTCATGTTATCTGGCCTACATGTCTTCCTACCCTGCCACTTTCAAATACTCTATCACCTACTACCAATCCCTCTGTCGCCGCTGCTTTTCTCCCAAGATGAGATGTTGCAGACTAGAACATCGGAGATATCCTAATTCTTTAGGGAACTAGAGTTCCGCCCTTTTATCATAAATTAGACCATCACACGTGTCGCATCTGGATACAGCAGTTCTGCACTTGTTCCCAACACTCACAGTCGCGACAGGGACAGTTATTATCCTCGAAAATGCTCATCACCTCCAAAGGGATCCCATCACTAGTCACATCTCCCCCCCCCCCCCCCCCCCCCCTCATACTGCCTGTGTTCCGCAGTGACCATTCTGAAACTCTGGTTCATTCATCAGTTTCCACCCAAACCACCGTCTTCCCAGGGAATTTCCCTTGCAACCGCGAAGATGCAATCCCGTCCTAATACTTCCCACCTCGACTATATCTAGGGACCCCGACAGTCGTTTCTGGTACGGCAGAGGTTTACTTGCACCTTCTCCACCTCATCTATTGTTCGGTGTGGGCTCCTAAATATTGGCGAGGGGAACTATGTACTTGGTGTCCGTTTCGCTGAACACTTACGCTCAGTTCGCCATGGCCTATGGGATCTTCTGATTGCCGAAATATTGTACCCCTGTTGAAGAATGGTCTCGACCCGAAACGGCACCCATTCCTTCTCTCCAGAGATGCTGCCTGTCCAACTGATTTGCCCGGCTTTCTTTTATCTATCTTCCCATACTGACCATTCTGTCCTCGTCGTCGTCAAAGTGAGGCCACTCGCAAATTGAAAGAATAACACCTCATATTTCGCTTGGGCAACTTTCAACCCAGTGGTTTGACTATTGACTTATCTAATTTCAAGCGACTCTTGCACCCCCCCCCCCCCCCACCCCCTCACCCTTGTATCCTTCTCGTTATCACCCTTTCCTCAATCAACAATGCTCCATTGTGGGCTCCACCCTTCCTGAAGTTATCTGTTGCCAGCCCTTGTCATTTACAGTTTGCACCCCCAACTCTTTCGGTCCGAAGAAGGCTTCCGATCCGAAACGTCACCGTTTCTCCAGAGATGCAGCCCGACTCGCTGAGTTATTCCAGCATTTTTGTGTCCACTGTCGGTTTATAGTTCTTTAGCTAAATTCCTCCCTATCCATGTTTTTATTTTGGGGATTAATGTATTGTTGGTCAGTCAATGCATCGATCGCCCATCCCTATCTGCCATTGACAAGCTGGTGATAAACAACCTTGATGCTGTCTGACCTGCTGAGCTACTTCGGCTTTGTGTCTATCTTCAGCAACTATAATCTTGTGATGCCATTCTTGTTATAAATCCAAAGGTTGGATCAAGGAAGACTGAAATATGATATAGTTCCAAGCCTTGATGTGCTTGGAAGTTACATTGCAGACAACTATGTTATTATGCAGAATAATCACAAAATGCTGAAGTAAATCAACGGGCAGGCAGAATCCCTGGAGACACGGGATAGGTGGCAGCTTCTGCACCAAGCGCCCAATGCACACCAGCACCTGCAGTTCCTGGACTCTGTGGAAGGACTTGGATAGTTTGGGGGATTTAGCTGAGTAGTGGGAGATGGAATACAGCACCACAAAGTGTGCAGTCATGCATTTGTGTAGCAGGAATAAAGGCATAAACTATTTTCTAAATGGGGAAATAATTCACAAATCGGAGATACAAAGGGACTTGGGAGTGCTGTTGCAGGATTACCAAAAAGTTAATTTGCAAGTCGAATCAGTAGGAAGGAATGTGAATGCAATGCTACGATTTATTTAGTGAGGGCTAGAATACAAAACATGGATGTAATGCTGTAGCTTTATAAGGAACTGCTCAGACAGGATTTGGATTATTATGCACAGTTTTAGGCCCCATATCTGAGGAAATATGTGTTGGCTTTGGAGAGGGTCCGGAGGAGGTTTACGAAAATGATCTCATGATTAATTGGGTTAATAGGTGATGAGCGCTTGAATGCACAGGGCTTGTGTTCGCAAGGGTTTAGAAGGACGAAGGGAAACCTGATTGAAACTTACCAAATAGTGAAAGGCTTGTATAGAGTAAACGTGGAGAGGATGTTTCCATTGGTGGGAGAGTTTGGGGCCAGTGGCCATAGACTCAGCATTAAAGGACGTATCGTTAGAAAGGAGAAGAGGAGGATTTTTTTTAGTCAGAGGGTGGCGAGTCTTTGGAATCAATTGCCATAGAGCGGCATGGATATTTCTACAGAGAAACATTGAAATATAGAAAATAGGTGCGGTAGAAGGCCATTCGACCCCTCGAGCCAGCACCCCATCCAATATGATCATGCCTATTCATCCATAATCAGTACTCCGTTCCTGCATTTCCCCCCATGTCCCTTGATCCCGTTAGCCCCAACAGCTATAACAAACGTTCTTGAAAACATCAAATTAATTGTCCTCCACTGCCTTCTGTGGCAGAGAATTCCAAAGATTGTGAAAACGTTTGAATAAGCATCATAATACAGATAAACGAACAACTTATATTTGTGATATCCTTTTAGACAGCGAGGTACCATCGACGGAATCACACAGACATACATGGGAAAATTAATTAAGCCAACCCATAACGAAAGATATTTGGGACAAAAGTTTACAATATATACATCAAAGCTTGTTAAATGCCAGACATGCTTTAATACAATTTAAAGTATTACACAGATTACATTACTCAAAAGCTAAACTGAATAGAATCATTCCACATGTCTCTCCTATCTGCGATAAATGTCAGCATCTAGAGGCTAACCTAACACATATAACCATACTTTTGCAAATTGTATCCCATTACCTGCAAAAAAAAATCTGTTAAAATCGATTGCTCCAGAGAATATCCCGACTTCTGAGGGAAAAACGTAACATACTTTGCAAATATAAAAAAAAAATCTGGATTGAGATTTTTAGAATAACTTCTGAAGTTATTAATACTAAACTGGATCCGGACTCAAAACTAACAATATTTGGAATATCAGAACAAAGTTTAACACTCACAACAAGCCAAAGAAATTTCCTAGATTACAGTATAATAATCGGGAAGAAATTAATATAAAAATTTTGGAAAGGCCCTATAACCCCCACAATTAAAATGTGGATCATGGAAATGTCGGAGACCCTACACCTGGAAAGAATCTGATTTGCCTTAATGGACAAACAAGAACTCTTTGTTAGAATATGGTCTTCTTTCATCGATTATTTAAAAGGGTAGATTGGTTCGGCAGGGGGACCTAACTAAAACTTGGACACAGGAACATGAAAAGTTATAATCTATATTCCTTGACCTTATCTCCAACGATGTATTAATGGTAAATTATTCCATTCCTTATGATTTTATTTTTTGATTTTTCTTTTTTTCTCTTTTCTCTCTCTCTCTCTTTTTTTAATTACTCTTAATCTATAAAAAAAACTAGGCAGAATGATTCAATTCATAATATTAATAATGTATGACTGATGTACTCGAAATACTTATACCATAATATGTGTTGCCCATATTTAAAAAAACCCCAAAAAATAGGTGCAGTAGAAGGCCATTCGACCCCTCGAGCCAGCACCCCATCCAATATGATCATGCCTAATCATCCATAATCAGTACTCCGTTCCTGCATTTCCCCCCCATGTCCCTTGATCCCGTTAGCCCCAACAGCTATATCAAACTCTCTTGAAAACATCCAATGAATTGGCCTCCACTGCCTTCTGTGGCAGAGAATTCCAAAGATTGTGAAAAAGTTTCTCCTCATCTCAGTCCTAAATGGCCTAACCCCTCATTCGTAATCTGTGACGCCTGGTTCTGTTCACCCCCAACATCAGGAAAACAAATTCTGTCTCTAGTCTGTCCAATCCATTCAGAATTTCATATGTTTCTATAAGATCCCCTCTCATCCTAATTTTAGTGAATACCAGCCCAGTCATCCAATTCTTTCATCATATGTCAGTCCCGCCATCCCGGGAATTAACCTGGTGAATTTATGCTGCGCTCCGTCAATAGCAATAATGTCCTTCCTCAAATTAGGGTCCAAAACGGCACACAATAGTCCCAGGTGTGGTCTCATCAGGGCCCTGTACAGCTGCAGTAGGACCTCCTTGCTCCTATTCTCAAATCCTCTCACGATGAAGGCCAACATGCCATTTCCTTCCTTTCTGCCTGCTGTACCTGCATGCTTACATTCAGTGACTGATGTACAAATGACTGATGTACATGGCCTCGTTGCACCTCACCTTTTCCTAATCTTACACAATTTAGATAATAATCTGCTTTCTTGTTCTTGCCACCAAAGTAGATATCCTTACATTTACCCTCATTATACTGCATCTGCCATGCATCTGCCCACTCACCCAACCTATCCAAGTCACCCTACAGCCCCATACCACCCTCCTCGCAGCTCACGCTGCCATCAAACTTTGTGTCATCCGCAAACTTGGAGATGTTTGAAACATAGAAACATAGAAATTAGGTGCAGGAGTAGGCCATTCAGCCCTTCGAGCCTGCACCGCCATTCAATATGATCATGGCTGATCATCCAACTCAGTATCCCGTACCTGCCTTCTCTCCATACCCTCTGATCCCCTTAGCCACAAGGGCCACATCCAACTCCCTCTTAAATATAGCCAATGAACTGGCCTCAACTACCCTCTGTGGCAGAGAGTTCCAGAGACTCACCACTCTCTGTGTGAAAAAAGCCTTTCTCATCTCGGTCTTAAAGGATTTCCCCCTTATCCTTAAGCTGTGACCCCTTGTCCTGGACTTCCCCAACATCGGGAACAATCTTCCTGCATCTAGCCTGTCCAACCCCTTAAGAATTTTGTAAGTTTCTATAAGATCCCCTCTCAATCTCCTAAATTCCAGAGAGTATAAACCGAGTCTATCCAGTCTTTCTTCATAAGACAGTCCTGACATCCCAGGAATCAGTCTGGTGAACCTTCTCTGCACTCCCTCTATGGCAATAATGTCCTTCCTCAGATTTGGAGATCAAAACTGTACGCAATACTCCAGGTGTGGTCTCACCAAGACCCTGTACAACTGAAGTAGAACCTCCCTGCTCCTGTACTCAAATCCTTTTGCTATGAAAGCTAACATACCATTTGCTGTTTTCACTGCCTGCTGCACCTGCATGCCTACTTTCAATGACTGGTGTACCATGACACCCAGGTCTCGCTGCATCTCCCCTTTTCCTAATCGGCCACCATTTAAATAATAGTCTGCTTTCCTGTTTTTGCCACCAAAGTGGATAACCTCACATTTATCCACATTATACTGCATCTGCCAAACATTTGCCTACTCACCCAGCCTATCCAAGTCACCTTGCAGTCTCCTAGCATCCTCCTCACAGCGAACACTGCCCCCCAGCTTAGTGTCATCCGCAAACTTGGAGATATTGCCTTCAATTCCCTCATCCAGATCATTAATATATATTGTAAATAGCTGGGGTCCCAGCACTGAGCCCTGCGGTACCCCACTAGTTACTGCCTGCCATTGTGAAAAGGACCCGTTTACTCCTACTCTTTGCTTCCTGTTTGCCAGCCAGTTCTCTATCCACATCAATACTGAACCCCTAATACCGTATGCTTTAAGTTTGTATACTAATCTCTTATGTGGGACCTTGTCGAAAGCCTTCTGGAAGTCCAGATATACCACATCCACTGGTTCTCCCTTATCCACGCTACTAGTTACATCCTCGAAAAATTCCACAAGATTCGTCAGACATGATTTACCTTTTGTAAATCCATGCTGACTTTGTCCAATGATTTCACCACTTTCCAAATGTGCTGCTATCCCATCTTTAATAACTGACTCTAGCAGTTTCCCCACAACCGATGTTAGACTAACTGTCTGTAATTCCCCGTTTTCTCTCTCCCTCCCTTCTTAAAAAGAGGGGTTACATTTGCTACCCGCCAATCCTCAGGAACTACTCCAGAATCTAAAGAGTTTTGAAAGATTATCACTAATGCATCCACTATTTCCTGAGCTACTTCCTTAAGTACTCTGGGATGCAGCCTATCTGGCCCTGGGGATTTATCGGCCTTTAATCTATTCAATTTACCCAACACCACTTCCCGACTGATCTGGATTTCACTCAATTCCTCCTTTGACCCACAGTCCCCTGCTATTTCAGGCAGATTATTTATGTCTTCCTTAGTGAAGACGGAACCAAAGTAGTTATTCAATTGGTCCCCCATATCCTTGTTCCCCATGTTACTTTTAGTTCCCTCATCTAGATCGTTAATATACATTGTAAATAACTGGGGTTCCAGCACTGAGCCTTGCGGCACCTCACTAGTCATTGACTGCCATTCTGAAAAGGGCCCATTAATTCCTTCTATTTGCTTCCTGCCTGCCAACCAGTTCCTTATCCATGTCAATACCCTACTCCCCATACCATGTCCTCTAATTTTGCACACTAATCTCTTGTGTGGGACCTTGTCAAAGGCTTTTTGAAAGTCCAGATACAACACATCAACTGGCTCTCCCTTTTCCATTCTACTTGTTACATCCTCAAAGGTTTCCAGAAGATTAGTCAAGCATGATTTCCCCTTCATAAATCCCTGCGGACTTTGTCCGATCCCTTCATTGCTTTCCAAATACGCTGCAATTACATCTTTAATAATTTAATAATTTTTAAATTGAGATTGACAGATTATTGATTGGTGCAGGGAGTACGGAGATAATACATGAGAATGGGGTTGAGGAGTTAAGATGGATCAGCCATGATTGAATGGTGGAGTAACCTTGATGGGCCGAATGGCCTAATTCTGCTCCTAGAACAATGAATTTATGAACATGAATTATGCGTTTGGTTCTTGAATGCCTTGGTGACCATTTTGTTGAGGTTATACATAAGGGGACTGATTAGAATGCATTCTGTTGATGGCACAGAATGTGGGCTTGTTGCACTTGTGGCAAAGAGAGGCAAAGAATGGGATTATGCCATTAGATCAAAAACTTAATCCTGTAAAATGACGCACTTCTTGAACGTTGTAGGAGCTGAAGTAATCACAACATGTGGCGAGGATATGATCACAGCCATATTGCTATTTTTTAAGCATTATCAGAGTCTTAAAAATTTGGTATTGAGTGGGGAACTGGAATGGGATGGAATGGAAATAGATTATTTTGGTTGCAACCCGATCTTTATTATAGAAAATACGATACAATATTCATAAAGCAGTAAATCTCACGCCCTTTTGCTCGTTAAGCGTGAACTGATATAGACGGTGGTTAATAATAAGAAGTCACATGAATTTCTCCTCTTCCAGATTCCTGTTTGCTATAGCTTGGCTGGAGAACTCAAAACTCCTGGCACCTTTCGGGATCATGATCTAATGTGCAGTCTTTCTCTCTCTCTCTCATGAAAGTGAGTTTTGTGAGCTGGATCTAAACATACATTTATACAATCAATAAATCTGATTGTATCAACAAAAGTAAACTCAGTTTTAAAACTGGATGTTCTTCTTTGTACTCAAGAAACAATAAGCAATTTATTAAATCAAGGGCCGAGCTAATGTCAGATGTCTATAAGAATGAAATTGAGATATCCCGATAGACATCTGGAAGTGCAGTGGGGTCAACACTCTTTTTTTAGTACACCATGTCCACTTTCTTGACTGTTAAACATTAGACAATCCTTCATCAATGCTCACTGCTCAATCTTTGACATGAAATTGACATGGATAGAGAATTGGTTGGGAAACAGGAAACAAAGAGTTGGAATAAACGGGTCCCTGTCAGAATGGCCGGCAGTGGCGAGTAGAGTGCCGCAAGGCTCGGTGTTGGGGCCGCAACTATTTACATTACATATTAATGATTTAGATGATGGGATTAAAAGTAACACCAGCAAATTTGCAGATGACACAAAGTTGGGTGGCATTGTGAACTGTGATGAAGATGCTAGGAGGTTGCAGTGTGACTTAGACAGGTTGAGTAAGTGGGAAGATGCATGACAGCTGCAGTATAATGTAGATAAATGTGAGTTGATCCTCTTTAGCGGCAAGGAGGCAAATTATTATCTCAAAGGTGTCATATTAGGAAAAATGGAAGTGCAGCGAGACCTGAGTGTCCTTGTACACCAGTCAATTAAAGAAAACATGCAGGGACAGCAGGAAGTGAAGAAAGCTAATGGCACGTTGGCCGTCATAACTAGAGGATTTGAGTAGAGGACTAAATAGGTCCTTCTGCAGTTGAGCAGGGCCCTGTTGAAACCACATCTGGAGTATTCCGTGCGGTTCTCCTAATTTATGGAAGGGCATCCTTGCTATTGAGGCAGTGCAGCTAGGTTCAAGAGGTTAATCCCTGGCATCACGGGACTGTCAACTGAGGAAAGTTTCGAAATATTGGGCTTGTATTCACTGGAAGTTAGAAGGAGGGGATCTTATAGAAACATATACTATCTAGATCCAGGGGCCACAGTCTAAGAATAAAGGGGAGGCCATTTAAAACTGAGAGGAAAAGAAAGGTCTCCCAGAGAGTTGTGAATTTGTGGAATACTCTGCAACACAAGGCAGTAAAGGCCCATTCACTGGATGAATTTAAAAGAGTCAGATAGAGCTCTCAGGGTTAGCGGAATCAAGGTGATATGGGGAGAAGGCAGGCAAGGGTTACTGATTGTGGATGATCAGCCATGATCAGAATGAATACCGGTGCAGGCTCGAAGGGCCAAGGCCTCCTCCTGACCTAATTTCTATGTTTCTATCACACTTGGTCACATCTAATTCTTCAAAGTTATTCATTTGTAGGATGATTGCGTCTCTGGGAACGCAGCATTTATTGCCCATCCAAAAGAGTGAACACAGAGACACAAGGAACTGCGGATGCTGGAATCATGATAAAACACAAAGTGCTGGAGTAACACGGGGTGTGCCTCATGGTTCGGTGCTGGGCCCGTTAATGTTTGTCATTTATATCAATGATTTGAATGAGATCATACTCTGTAAGATTAGCAAGTTTGCAGATGATACAAGCGTGGGAGGTTTTGCAGATAGTGGAGATGGTTGTGAAAAAGTGCAGCAGGATCTTGATCAATTGGCCAGGTCGGCTGAGGAATGGTTGATGGAATTTAATGCAGATGAATGTGAAGTGTTGCATTTTGGGAAGTCTAATATGGGCAGGACCTAAGCAGTCGACGGTAGATCGGGTGGTCAAAAAGGCTTTTTGCACATTGGCCTTCATCAGCCAGAGTAATGAGTATAGAGGTGGGGAGGTCTTGTTGCAGATGTATAAGACGTTGGTGATGCCGCATTTAGATTATTGTGTTCAGTCTGGGCACCATCTTATCGGAAATATTTCGACAAGCTGGAAAGGGTACAGAGAAGATTTACGAGGATGTTGCCAGGACTACAGGGTCTGAGCTATAGGGAGAGGTTGAGTAGGATGGGACACTATTCTTTGGAGCACAGGAAGATGAGGGGACATCTTATAGAGCTGCTTAGGGTCCTGAGTGGAATAGATCGGGTAGATGTACAGTCTCTTGCCTAGAGTAGCTGAATCGAGGACCAGGTTTATGGTGATAGGGCAAAGATTTAATATGAATCTGAGGGTAACTTTTTCCCACAGAGAGTGGCGGGTGTATGGAATAAGCAGCCAGAGGATGTCGTTGTGCCAGGGACTATCCCAACGTTTAAAACAAAAACAGATAGACAGATACATGGATATGATAGATTTGGAGGGATATGGACTCAATACGGGCAGGTGGGACTAGTGTAGATGGGACATGTTGGCCGATGTGGGAAAGTTAGACCGAAGGGCTTGAATCCACACTCTTTGTCTCTATGGGTGATCATGCAGTACCTACGGATCGGCATTTGGGGAAGTAATAATGAACATCCATGAACCAGTGCGATCTTTCGCGTGTTCATTTTCTCACGGTATTCCACGTTGTTAGTTGAAAACGTGCAGCAGTGATAGAAGGATGAGAACGGTGAGAGCAGGGACCTGTGTAAATAAACATTGGGTAAACTTACTAGTCGTAGTGACATGCCTACGTTCAGAGTGGCTTATGCGCGCAATTGCAGCTCATTCTGTAGATGTTACAAACTGTAGTCACTTTAGTTTAATTTGGAGATGCAGCGCGGAAACAAGCCCTTCTGCCCACTGATCAACAGTCCCCGCACATTAACATTATCCGACACACTTTAGGGACAATATATAATTTTACCAAGCCAATGAACCTACCAATTTGTCTTTGTAGTGTGGGAGGAAACCGGAGCTTCCTGGGAAATCCCAGGCAGTTCATGAGGAAAACGTAGTGGTGAAAGGATGAACGGTTAAGTTAACGGATGGCTGACCAGTCATGTGCGCTGCAAACTTAATATAGTTGAATGACAATTTAAGGACAATTATTCATGATAATTATTTTTCTCACCCGCTATTTCCCGAAAACCTCTCTTCGCGTTTCTCCCTTGTCAGTTTTACAAGATGGCTGGTGTGCCCGTATTCCATTCAACTTTAATTGAATATGGATGTGCTGTGTGTAAAATTCCTGTCGTCCTGTCGTACTACAAAGTCGAAAGAACTCTGGAAGTGGTCGGTGAGAGCCAATATGACCCCTTTTACTTCACTCATATATGCATTAATTTGGTACTGGAAAACCTTCCATTTTGAGTCGTGGCAAGTTGTGCGATTTACAGCGCATTACATTATGAGAGTATCACAGACCGCTTTTCCAAACACGACACACATCGATCAGTCAAAATAGCCTCCAAAACGGCAACTTTACTGACATTTGTAGTGATGTTCTGTCTCCTCAGGTCCTTTTTAAATTATCTGATACACAAGTAGAAAGGCAACCAGTGGGGTTTATGATTTCTGCAATTACAAAGATATCAAGATTTAATGTTTTTTTTTAATAAAACAGTGCTGAGGAGGTAACTGTGATCATGTTATATTCAGCGATACGGAGGTAGACAAAAGTGCTGGACAAACTCAGCGGGTGAGGCAGCATCCGTGGGGCGAAGGAAATCAGCGATACGGATTCAGTTGGTCCGTTTAGATAAATATTTATATTCCGTTTTCATTGGTGATTAAACAGCTACCGTATATAATATTTAAAACTCGCAATCTGTTTAGTGTATATATGCGGAGGGGTGATACAGAAAATTAGAGATTGTTTGTTTATAATGAAGGGGCAACTACGGCAATCCTTTTCATTCCGCTGTATGTATGAGAACGCATGAAGCATTTTGGAAATACAAGTCTCTAAAATAAGACCTGCGTGTTTCACAGTGGCGAATATTTTGAGGAAGAATCTGGCAATTTCTGATTGGCTTCGACGAGCATACCGGTTTGATTGGTTTGGAGAGATAAACACACGGTGACATCTCGTCATTCCATTTATAAAGAGAGCCAGAGAGCAAGATTACACGCCACTCGTCCTGGAAACTGCCGCCCTATCGGACTCAGTCGGTTAATGAAAATGTCTTATTGGATCCGTGTGATCGGTGCGTTGGTTTTTTGCACAGTTTGTGAGTATTTTACATCCTGGACATTTTACTTATTTCTGTTCACCATTAATTTGGGGGTATCTCCCACACTTCAAGAAACTGAACAATTTTCTTTTTTTCTGATAATTCTCTTTTCTCAGACTTAAGCGCGGCAGTTACAGTAAGTCAGCCGCCTTCGATGTCCACCTCTACCGGACAGAAAATACAAATATCCTGTACCATATCGGGTTCCAGTACAGGCATTAAATATGCCTCCTGGTACCAACAGATTCCTGGAAAAACTCCCAAGTTTCTATTATACTATCATTCAAGTGGCAGCATTTATAAAGGCAGGGACTTTCCAGACCGTTTCTCCGCCTCAATGTCAGGCAACACGGGAACATTCGAAATATCGAACGTTCAACCGGAAGATGCTGCGGACTATTACTGTGCCAAATGGGAAGATGGTTATTTTTTTGGTAGAGGAACGAGGCTGGGTATTGGCGGTAAGTAAAATATATTCTTTCGGGCAGCGCGCAGTTTTCTTTTTATTTTAATGCAGATATTGCTTGATTTTATGCCATAATTTCACATTATACTTGATCCTGCCAGCTGTATTTCAGTGCAGATAGTGCGGCCTTGCTATACAGTTGTTCCGAGTTCACTTGGACATAACTTAGTGAAATGACTGCAAAAGCGAGCTAATGATTTGTCTTGAGCTTTTACAATCGAACAATCAATCCAATTTCTCAACAAAAGTATTTTGTGACCAGGGAACCACGGGACTGCGGGCAGCAAAGTTAATATTCAACACTGTCAAAATTCCGGTTGACGGGTTTAAGAAGGATATCAAAATGCGAAATGCGAAAGGAGAAAGTTTCGCACTGTTCCTTCAGAAATTTTGGTTAATACGTAGAGCATACTTTCGTGGACGCAGCAGTGCATTTCAAATATAAATGCATATTCGAACTACAATGTCATCCTTGCTTGTGAACGACATCTGCGAATCTGTAACCGTGGCTTTCGAAGACTAATTTCCTTATATTTTTGCCGAACTTAAATAGCCGTCTCAATGTGTGCAGACAATAAGTTGAAATCTGTTATAATAAATGACGCTGCCGCGAATCGTTTATATTTGCTGATATATTTATATAAATGTAAAGTCCGAGATGTGTAGTAAAATGAACATTATAAAAGTTATAATAATATATTCAGTTTTATAAAATTGTGCAGTCATGGTCTATCATACAAGCTTTCCAGGAGTTTATGACTCGGGTAGACAGGATTTATTCTAGTTGCTTTCACGTACTTTATTTATTGTTCACCCAATTAAAACAAAAACCCACTACAATAGTTGGAAATAGGTCGAGAATAAAAGGACATTTCTATAACTGAATAAACGAGTGCTTTAATGAGATGTATTTTCGGCAAATAATGATATCTCGACGACAACATTTCTCCAATTAAATGTGACTTCTTATTTAACAGCTCCTCGGGCACCGATCGTGACGGTCCTCCCGCCTTCAGCCGATGAAGTTACCTCAAAGGGCACCGCCACCCTGGTGTGCTTGGTGAACGGGTTTCATCCGGGCTCGGTGGCTGTTGAGTGGACAGTCGACGGCGGTGTAAAAAATAGCGGCGTTGAGACCAGCCCGATCCAACAGGATAAGGACAACACCTTCAGTCTCAGCAGTTACCTGACTCTGACAGCCTCAGACTGGAATTTACACGAGCTTTACTCATGTGTGGTTAAACACCAGACTCAGGCAAACCCACTTAAGACAAATATCATGAGATCCAGCTGTATCTGATGTTTGAAGCGTGTGCTGACTCCCCAAAGTTAGTTAATCACCATTGGGTTCTTCCATGTGACAAAGTTAGTCTTTGTCTTTCTGAATATTCATAAAGAAACGCCATTTATAGCTGAAACCTTGATTTTTATGACGTATTCGCTTTAAATGTAGTTCTTTCGAAAGAATATTGTTCATGAATAAAGCATCGTCGAATCAATTGCGTTAACTAAAAGCGTGTATGTTGCTATTGTATCCAAGGTATTCTTTGCAGACGTTGAGTAAAGTTTTAAAACTATTGTCAAATGCATTGCTGATTCTCTTTGATTTATTTCTGACCCCAAACATGACGACTTAATACGGATTGTGCTGTCTTCTACATTTGAGCAAGAAACACTGATTTTTACCCCCTCAAACGCGAACTCGAATTACAATCGTAAAGCAGTAGCGAGTTTGTCCCACTCGTCAAGTTACATAATGCGTTCCAAACCAATCGTGACAAACGTGATCTCAACGCCAAAAAGAATCCCAAATATTGGCAGAAAATGCTGTTAATACTCAGCCCGCGAGGCGGCCTGAAGTGAGAAATTGATTTGACGTCTCAGGTTGTTCTTTTGGTCAAAAACGTCCCTACCAACCCCACACCTTCAGGGTTTAAAGGATTTGTTAATTATGTTTTCGTTCGTAAGTTGTACCGTTACATACTGTAGATAAAGGCAAGATATGTGCACACCTGGAAATGTACCGGAAACTACATTAATTCCCAACATATCAGCAAGATTTTGTTAAACTGATTGTTTGTTCCCACCTCCACTTTACACTATCCATACTCTGCACCGCACCTCCATCCTTTATCACCGAAGACATTGACATTAGCCAACGACGGGATTTGTATTCCAATTACGCTTAAGCTGTTGTTATCATGCACTGTTTTATCACAATCATCGCTGTGGGTTGTATTTTTTTCTGAGGGAGTAAACTGCAAAGATTGAATCTTCCTCGCCTTTCCATCTGTTCCTCTAGAGTCCAACGATCCATCAATATCAGACGATCAGCTTTGAATTGTTCCAATGACGGGACATTCAAAGCCATCCAACAAAGAGGATTCCAATGATTTACAACCTTCTCTGCGAAGACATTCCACTTTATTTCACCCCCAACACAGCCAGATCCAGGATTATATTAAATCCCGTTATCCAGGGCTCTCTTGTTCATCCCTCTCCAAATAAGTATTTATTTTGCAATTAGTTCTCCTCTCTTTCTTCGAAACTCGCAGATAATCTTCTGCAGCCCAATTGAAATACACTGCCCGGGTTGCAGATTAAAGAAATACGTCATGAGTAGGAAGGAACTGCAGATGCCGGTTTAAACCGAAGATAGACATAAATACGTTGGAGTAATTCATTCGGGTCAGACAGCATCCCTGGAGATAAGAAATGGCTGACGTTTCGGGTCGAGAGCTTCTTCAGAACCTTCATCTACTGCTTTTCTCCGGAGATCCTGTCTGACCAGCTTTTTATATTTATCTTCAAAGAAATTAGTAGAGTTTTTTTTTTGAATGGTTCAATGGTGTGTTATTCCCATCTACCAGGGTACAGTGTAATTCATTTTTGTTTACAGTTCAGTACAAGTATCACTATACATAAGCACTTAAGTACATCTTAGATAAACATCCCAGATACAGTAAAAGTGTACCGCAGTGGTACACTGAGACAGTATATAGCGTCGCCAGATTTGGCTCCATTTTCAAATCCCAGTTGTTGTTAATGCAGGGTTCTTGACCTGACCATGAAGGTCCGCTGCCCTGGGAGCGTTGCAGGTTCTTCATCGGCCCTCTTCATCGTCAGCATTCCCTCCAGCATCAGTCTGCTTAACGGCCCTCCCTCCGACTCCTTCCTCTCCGGGCGGGCGAGACGGGCCTTCCGGATGGGTTCCCCGTCCGGAGGGCCGCACGAGTCCTCAGCGCGAGATCGACTCTGAGATCACCTCTTGCACTTTTTTTGGTTCATCCTAAATTTATTTTTGTTAATTACATGTTAACAAACCAACTAATCTGTCTCAATTGGTGTTCAGGCACCGTCGATGTTAACCACCATCTATTCAAACACAACTGGCGCCTTTACATTTGCGATATTACTGTCACTTATTACCATTTTGCCCCATGGGCTTGATTTCCGATGTAAAAAACGCAATGTTCTCCTATTTAATTCCCATCTACCCAATTTTACCCGATTAGTAAGAAGGTTGTCCCAGCATGATCCCTGTGGCGATGAGCTCATTGAAATATATGTGTAGACGTCAATATTATTGCAAATCTATGTCGTCTATGCCACACGTTCCAGAGCATATTTGCACGTGGCGCTGTGAACACTGAGGATAAATGTGAGGCCTCGACCGCACACCCGCTCGTGAGAGGACGGTTCGGTTGCCTGATAATAGCTGGAAAGGAACTATCCCTGAATCTGGACTATGCGTTTTCAAACTTCTGTACTTCTTGCTTGATGGGAGAGGGGAGAAGAGGGAATGACCAGAGTGAGACTAGTTCTTGATTATGATGGTGGCCGAGCGAGGCAGCGTGGTGCAGATGCAGTCCAAGGAAGGTTGGCTGTTTTGCGTGATGGCCTGGGCTATGTCCACAACTGTCTGCAATTTCTTGCGAGTTTCGATGGACCTGTTTCCAAACCACGGGTATGATGCATGCCGATAAAAATGTTTTCTAGAACGCAGCGGTGGAAGTTGGCCAGGGCTGTTAGGTACACGCCAAACCTACTGAGCCTCCTTAGGAATTAAAGGCGTTGTGCGTATTCTTGGCCATTGCTTCGATATGGCTAGTCCAGGCGAGTTTGCTGGTGATATTCATTCCTACGTAGCTGAAGATTTCGAACACCTCTAGTTCGCCGTCATCATGTGTGTCCTTCTTGGTTCCATGAAGTCAACCAGAATCTCGTAACTCTTGCTGCCATTGAGAGATCAGGTGTTATTTTGGCACCAGGTTATGCGGTTTTCAATCCCCTTCCTGCGCTCGGTCTCCCCCTCGGCTGGATAAACCTTTACAGTATAGCTTGTGTTAATTCTACTATACCCATAGTGGCGCTCAGTTGCAGACGTGATCATACCAGGATGTGCAGATTCCACCAGAGGTTGTGCTTAATCGGTCCGCGTTTCGAACGTGCGCACTTTGTGCTCTTTACTGTTTCTTTAATAAAGGCCATTTTTAAACATTTTGGTTTCACCATGTAGAAATTACAGCAGTGTTTATACATAGTCCCCCCATTTCAGGGCATCATAATGTTTGGGACACAGCAATGTCATGTAAATGAAAGTAGTCCAGTTCAGTATTTTGTTGCATGCATCCTTTGCATGCAATGACTGCTTGAAGTCTGCGATTCATGGACATCACCAGTTGCTGGATGTCTTCTCTGGTAATGCTCTGCGAGGCCTGTATTGCAGCCATCTTTAGCTTATTTTTGTTTTGTGCACTAGTCCCCTTTAGTTTGAGCTTCAGCATGTAAAAGGCAAGCTCAATTCGGTTCAGATCGGGTGATTGACTTTGCCACTCAAGAAGTGACAATTATTTAGCTTTGAAAAACGAATTTGTTACTTTCGCAGTATATTTGGGATCATTGTCTTGCTGTAGAATGAACCGCCGGCCAATGAGTTTTGAGGCATTTGTTTGAACTTGCCTCATGGAGGGTAGCTACAATGTTCAGACGAAAAGCTGACGACGATATGGAGTCCTGCCTCTCCAATTACCCTTGCAATGGATTTATACATCGCCTGTGCTTTCACCTCTTACCGTCATCTTACCTTCCAGGGATCGTAAGACTCTTCCAGTGTTGCGTTCACGGTACACATTCCTTTACATACGAGGAAACAAACATGCATTGCTTAATGGAGCACCCGTACTTAGTCCGTAAATTAAAGCTTCAATTTCGGCCTTTCTGTGTGGCTTCTTATGATATTTTTGATGTGGATCGGTGGAGATAGACAAATTCTTGATTAACAACGTTTCAAGTGTTTTGGGGAGAGGGCAGGAAAATTAGATCAGGAGGCTAAGATATGCCATGATTCAATGCCCAGTAGACTCGATTGTCCGAACGGCCTAATTCTACTCCTATAACTTGTGAACGTGAACTTGTTATTGTAACGAGTTACAGTTATCTCGATTCAATCAAATTTCCTAATTCTTGGCTAATCAGTCGTTTCTTCTGCTTCTATCAGAGCTGATCATTTCTACCCGTCATCATTTGGCTCCTTTTTCTTTATTCTATTCTTTTAGTCCGTACCGCAGAAGATGTTCCTTTGCCTCTCCATTAACAATAAAATAGATCGACAGTTAAACATACGGTAATGTACGTGCAACTGGCCGTTCATCCAGTTAATAACTATCAGAGGAACTGTGTTCTCGACATCCTCCCCTCCACCCCCTTCCAACCTTCTCTGGCACTGAAAACGAAATAGTTTTTCTCTCTATCACTGAGTGTCAGCTGAATTTGTCCCCTTTCCATGACGTTAGCTGTCCTGTTGAGAGTTTTCAGTGTTTTTTCCTGACATTTTTATAATTGTAACTAAAGCTGACATAACCTATCGTTTAAAGAAAGTACTGCACACGCTGGAAAAATCGAAGGCAGACAAAATATGGAGAAACTCAGCGGGTGTGGCGGCATCTATGGAGCAAAGGAATGGTTGACGTTTCGAGATCAGTCTGAAGAAGGGTCTCGACCGAAACGTCACCCATTCGTTCGCTCGATAGATGCTGCCCATACATTACCTATCTGTTTCCCTTGCTTTTTCAAATACGTTTCGCTGTTTTTACACTTATATTCACGTAAAATTATTTAAGTATTTTTTATCTACCTCATCCCATTTGTTATCAATTTAATAGTTTGCAAGGTTATGCGCTGATAGCAAAATAATAATTAATATTGTTTAATTATTGCGTGCATGGGCATCTGTGATCTGAAAAGGAGTGTGTTTTGTTTTTAATGTTCCTGTTTTGTCCATGCATTTGTTAATTGCTGTACTTTATATCGCCCTTATCGCTATAAACTCAACGGTGCACATTCCAATTCCTACACCGTTTTCCCTCTCACTTTGCTTTCTCTTCCACTCTGATCGCGCTCTATATCTTGTTTTCTTTCCCGCCCTCATGTACATCCTTTCTCTGTTTCTCTCCACCACTCTTTGCAATTCTCTGTTTGTTGGCTTTACGCATCGGGAAAGAGGGATTACCCCGATGCAGAGCCAAAGACCGTTTGGGCATCAATTTGTTAAAAAATCGTGGATTATTCACATGGTGGAGCCAAACATAGCAGAGGTTTCAGTAATTATTTTATTAGTAGCTATTATCTGTATTATTTTATTTCTCAGGGAAACGTAAAGTTACTTTTTAATCGTTTTTTTAAAATAATTTATTTGAATGTCTATGTACCTACTACCTTGGGGCTTGCAGATGGTGCAATTATTTACAATTCGCGACCTATGTATCACCCCTATCGAAACGAATTACGACAACTAGCACTACATTAAATTGTAACTGTCACCACTCTGTGCTTATGTTTTCAGAATAACGCCAATTCTCCTCATTGCTTATATATTTTGAAATATCAGGACCTCTGTAAGCGGTGTCATTGTGACCCGAACTTCCATAATCTTAACACATATCGAAAAGGTCGGTACCAAAGAATGAATTTGCAGAAAAAAATAGATAATTATTTCATAAAGAATGAAAACGAAACAGGATTAAATAATACTGTCGTTTTACAAAATATACAGGTAGATAACAGTAGGTGCTCGTTTTATATGGAAGATAGATACATAAAGCTGGAATAACTAATTGGGCCAGCAGCAACTCGCGAGAAAAATAATAGGTGACATTTCGAGGGGTGGGGAGAAAAATAATTGGTGACATTTCTGGGGGGGGGGGGGGGGGGGGGGGGGGGGGGGTGGGGCGGGGGTAAGAGACTATGGGCCAAATAAGGCCAGAAAAACATTAAGGCGGGCAACAGTTATCCTCAGGAAAGATGGAGCCCATAATGGCCCATTGTTGTGTGGGGAAGGAGTGATACATGAATGCGAACAGTGGTATTGGTTGGATGACGTGGGTTGGGGAGTGGGGTAGGGCGGTATGGGGGGGGGGGGGGGATGAAACAGTACTTGAAATCAAAGAAATCAATGTTCATACCTCTGAGCTGCGCTTCTCGGAGGTTCCCGGAGGTTTTTGTCAGACTGACAAAAACCTCCAGGAACCTCCGGGAACCTCCGAGAACCGCACGGAAAACTTGGATCTCCAGAGGTTTCCATTCAGGTTTCCAAAGTGGGACATGGGCATTATTATCCTCCAAAATGTTCTTCTCCTCCAAACTAGTCACAACTTCCCATTCCACCCCCCCCCCCCCCCCCCCCCCCCCCACACCCACACACACACTTCTGTGTTCCGCAGTGACCATTCCCTCTGAAACTCTCTGGCTCATTCATCAGTTCTCACCCAAACCACCCTCTCCCCAGGGACTTTCCCTTGTAACCGCAGAAGAAGCAATCCTGTCCTTATACTTCCCACCTCGACCATATCCAGGGACCCCGACAGTCGTTTCAGGTGAGGCAGAGGTTTACTTGTACCTTCTCCACCTCATCTATTGTTCGGTGTGGGCTCCTAAATATTGGCGAGAGGAACTATAGACTTGGTGGTCGTTTCGCTGAACACTTACGCTCAGTCTGCCATGGCCTACTGGATCTTCTGGTTGCCGAAACATTTTTCCTCCCATTGAAGAATGCTCTCGACACGAAACGTTACCCATTCCTTCTATACAGATATGTTGCCTCTCCAGCTGAGTTACTCCGGTTATCTTTTATCTATCTTCAAGTACTGACCATTCTGTCCTGTCGTCGTCAGAGTGAGGCCACACGCAAATTGAAAGAACAGCACCTCATATGTCGCTTGGGCAACTTTCAACCCAGTGGTATGACTATTGATTTATCTAATATCAAGCTAATTGCATGCACCCCCCCCCCTCCCCCCCCCCTCCCCCCCCCCCCCCCTCCCCCCCCCCCCCCTCCCCCCCCCCCCCCCCATCCTTGTATCCTTGAAGGATAATCCTTATCGTTATCACCCTTTCCCCAGCCAACAATGGTCTATTTTGGGCTCCACCCTTCCTGAAGTCATCTGTTGCCAGCCCTGAATTGTCATCTTTTATCTATCTTCAAGTACTGACATTCTGGCCTTCTCATTTACAGTTTCCACCTCTTTCAGTCTGAAGAAGGCTTCCGATCCGAAACATCACCTATTAATTTTCTCCAGAAATGCAGCCTGACTCGCTGAGTTATTCCAGCATGTTTGTGTCTACTGCCGGTTTACAGTTGTTTAGCTAAATTCCTCCCTATCCATGTATTTATTTTGGAGAAGGGGAGATTTACGAGAATGATCCCAGGAATAAATGGGTTAATATGTGATGAGGGGACAGGGCTTGTGTTCGCAGGAGTTTAGAAGGATGAAGGGGATCCTCATTGGAACTTACAGAATCGTGAAAGGCTTATATAGAGCAAACATGGAGAGGATGTTTCCACTGGTGGGAGAATCTGGGGCGAGTGGCCATAGACTCAGCATTGAAGGATGTATCTTTAGAAAGGGGATGAGTAAGATTTGTTTTAACCAGGGGATGGTGAATCTTTGGAATCAATTGCCATAGAGAGGCGTGGATATTTTTACAGAGAAACAGAGAAACAAAGAAAATAGATGCAGTAGAAGGCCATTCGACCCTTGGAGCTTGCACCGTCATCCAATATGATCATGCCTAATTATCCATAATCAGTACTCCGTTCCTGCATTTCCCCACATATTCCTTGATTCCGTTAGCCTAATAGCTATCTCAAACTCTCTTGAAAACTCTCTTTGCCTCCACTGCCTTCTGTGTCAGAGAATTCCACAGATTCACAACTCACTTTGTGAAAACGTTTCTTCTCATCTCAGTCCCAAATAGCCTACCCCTTATTCTTAATCTGTGACGCCTGGTTCTGTTCACCCCGAACATCAGGAAAAAAAAAATCTGCATCTAACCTGTCCAATTCCTTCAGAATTGTATATGTTTCTATAGGATCCCTTCTCATCCTTCTAATTTCAGTGAATTCAAGCCCAGTCATCCCATTCTTTCATTATATGTCATTCCCACCATCCCGGGAATTAACCTGGTGAACTTACGCTGCACTCCCTCAATAGGAAGAATGTCCTTCCACATATTAGGGGACCAAAGCTTCACACAATAGTCTGGGAGTGGTCTCAAGAGGGCCCTGTACAGCTGTAGTAGGACCTCCTTGCTCCTATATTCAAATCCTCTTGCTATGAAGGCTAACATGCCATTTCATTTCTTCACTGCCTGCTGTACCTGCATGCTTACATTCAGTGACTGATGTACAAGGAAATCCAGGCCTCGTTGCACCTCACCTTTTCATAATCTGACACAATTCAGATTATAATCTGCCTTCTTGATCTTGCCACCAAAGTGGATAACCTCACATGTATCCACATTATACTGCATCTGCCATGCATCTGCCCACTCACCCAACCTATCCAAGTCAACCTACAGCCCCATACCACCCTCCTCGCAGCTCACACTGCCACCCAGCTTTGTGTCATCCGCAAACTTGGAGATGTTACTTTTAATTCCCTCATCTAGATCGTTAATATATATTGTAAATAACTGGGGTTACAGCACTGAGCCTTGCGGCACCCTACCAGTCAGTGTCTGCCATTCTGAAAAGGACCCATTAATTCCTTCTCTTTGCTTCCTGCCTGCCAACCAGTTCCTTATCCATGTCAATACCCTACTCCCAATACCATGTCCTCTAATTTTGCACACTAATCTTGTGTGGGGCCTTGTCAAAGGCTTTTTGAATGTCCAGATGTAACACATCATCTGGCTCTCCCTTTTCCATTCTACTTGTTACACCCTCAAAAGTTTCCAGAGGATTAGTCAAGCATGATTTCCCCTTTATAAATCCCTGCTGACTTTGTCCGATCCCTTCATTGCATTCTAAATATGCTTCAATTACATTTTTAATAATCTAATAATTTTAAAGTGGAGGTTGACAAATCCTTGATTGGTACAGAGGTACGGATATAAGATGAGAATGGGGTTGAGAGGTTAAGATAGATCGGCCATGATTGAATGGCGGAGTAGCTCATGGGCCGAATGGCCTAATTCTGCTCCTAGCACAATGATTTTATGCATTTATGATCATGCGTCTGGTTCTCAAATGCCTTGGTGACCATTTTGTTGAGGTTATACATGAGGGGACTGATTAGAATGCATTAAGTAGACGGCACAGACCGTGGGCTTGTTGCACTTGTGGCAAAGAGAGACAAAGGATGGGATTATGTCATTAAAATAAAAACTTAATCCTGCAAAATGTCGGACTTCTTGAATGTTGTCGGAGCAGAAGCCATCACGACATGTGGCAAGGATATCATCACCGCCATATTGCTCTTTTTAAAGCAATATCAGAGAAGTCTTGAGAATTTGGTATTGAGTGGGGAACTCTAATGAGATTGAATGGAGATAGATTATTTTGGTTCCAACACGATCTTTATTATAGAAAATACGGGAAAATATTCATGAAGCAGTAAATCTCACACCCTTTCGCCTATTAAGTCTGAACTGATATAGATGGCGGTTAATAATAAGTCACACAAATTTCAGCCCTTCCAGGTTCCTGTTTGCTATAGCAGGTCTGGAGAACTCGAAAGTCCTGGCACCTTTCGGGGTCATGATCTAATGTGCAGTCTTTCTCTCTCTCTCTCTCATGAACGTGAGTTCTGTGAGCTGGATCGAAACATTCATTTATACAATCAATAAATCTGATCTCGAAACAAAAGTAAACTCTGTTTTAAAACTAGTTTTCTTCTTTGTATTCAAGAAACAGTGAGCTATTTATTAAATCAAGGGCCGAGCTAGTCTCGTATATCTCTAAGAATGAAAGTGAGATATCCCAATAGACATCTGGAACTGCAGTGGGGTCAACACTGTTTATTAGTCACCATGTCCACTTTCTTGACTGTTAAACATTAAACAATCCTTCATCAATGTACTCTGCTCGATCTTTGACATGTTATTGACATGGATGGAGAATTGATTGGGAAACAGGAAACAAAGAGTAGGAATAAACAGGTCCCTATCAGAATGGCCGGCAGTGGCGAGTAGAGTGCCGCAAGGCTCGGTACTGGGACCGCAACCATTTACAATATATATTAATGATTTAGATGATGGGATTAAAAGTAACACTAGCAAATTTGCAGATGACACGAAGTTGGGTGGCATTGTGAAGTCGAAGAGGATGCTCGGAGGTTGCAGGGCGACTTGGCAGGTTGAGTGAGTGGGCAGATGCATGGCAGATGCAGTATAATGTAGATAATTGTGAGTTTATCCACTTTGGGGGCAAGAACAAGGAGGCAGATTATTATCTCAATGGTGTCATATTAGGAAAAGGGGAAGTGCTGCGAGACCTGGGTGTCCTTGTACACCAGTCACTGAAAGAAAACATGCAGGTACAGCAGACAGTGAAGAAAGCTAATGGCATGTTGGCCTTCATAACCAGGGGGCCACAGTCTAAGAATAAAGGGGGGGGGGGGGGGTGCCTTTAAAACTGTGAGGAGAAAAACCTTTCACCCAGAGAGTTGTGAATTTGTGCAATACTCTGCCACAGAAGGCCGCAAAGCCCAATTCACTGGATGAATTTAAAAGATAGATAGAGCTCTCGGGGCTAGCGGAATCAAGGGATATGGGGAGAAGGCAGGCACGGGTTACTGATTGTGGATGCTCAGCCATGATCACAATGAATAGCGGTGCAGGCTCGAAGGGCCAAATGGCCTCCTCCGGCACCTATTTTGTATGTTTCTATCTCACTTGCCATATCTAAATCTTCAATGTTATTCATTTGTAGGATGATCGCGTCTTTGGGAACGTAGTATTTATTGCCCATCCAAAAGTGGGAGCACAGAGACACAAGGAACACAGATGCTGGAATCATGATAAAAAGACAACGTGCTAGAGTAGCACGGGGCGTGCTTCAGGGTTCGGTGCTGCGCCCGTTAATGTTTGTCATCTATATCAATGATTTGAATGGGATCATACTTGGTAAGATTAGCAAGTTTGCCGATGATACAAACTTGGGAGGTTTTTCAGCTAGTGGAGATGATCTTGAAGAGGTGCAGCAGGTTCTTGATCAATTGGCCAGGTAGGCTGAGGAATGGTTGATGGAATTTAATGCAGAGAAATGTAAAGTGTTGCATTTTGGGAATTCTGACATAGGTAGGACCTAGGCAGTCGACAGTAGATCGGGTGCTCAAAAGGGTTTTTGGCACATTGGCCTTCATCAGCCATAGTAATGAGCATAGAGGTTGGGAGGACTTGTTGCAGATGTATAAGATGTTGGTGACGCCGCATTTAGAGTATTGCGTTCAGTCTGAGCACCATCTTATGGGAAAGATTTCGACAAGGTGGAATGGGTACAGAGAAGATTTACGAGGATGTTGCCAGGGCTAGAGGGTCTGAGGTATAGGGGGGGTGGGGGGGGGGGTGGGGAGGGGTGGGGGGGGGGGGTGGGTTGAGTAGGCTGGGACACTATTCCTTGGAGCGCAGGAAGATGAGGGGAAATATTATAGAAGTATATAGGGTCGTGAGATGATTTTTTTCGTGTAGATGTACAGTCCCTTGCCCAGAGTAGGTGAATCGAGGTCCAGGTTTATGGTGACGGGGCAAAGATTTAATAGGAATCTGAGGGGTAACTCTTTCCCGCAGATGGTGGTGGGTGTATGGGACAAGCAGCCAGAGGAGGTAGTTGTGCCAGGGACTATCCGAATGTTTAAAAACCAGTTAGACAAGTAAATTGATTTGACAGATTTGGAGGGATATGGACCCAATACGGGCAGGTCGGACAAGTGTAGATGTGACGTTGGCCGATGTGGGAAAGTTGGGCCGAAGGGCCTGTTTCCACACTCTATGACTCTATGACTCTCTTTGACTCTATGGGGGATCATGTAGCATCTGCGGATCGGCATTTGGGGATGTAGTAATGAACAGCCATGAGCCAGTGCAATCTTTCGCGTGTTCATTTTTTCACGGTATTGCATCGTTGCAAAGTTTAAAACGTGCAGCAATTAGAGAAGGGTGAGAAAGGTGAGAGCAGGGACCTGTGTAAATAAACATTAGGTAAACTTTCTAGTGGTACTGATATGCCTACGTTCAGAGTGGCTTATGCGCGCGATTGCAGCTCATTCTGTAGATGGTACAAATTGTAGTCACTGTAGTTTAATTTGGAGATACTGCGCATAAACAGACCCTTCTACCCACTGATCAACAGTACCCGCACATTAACATTATCCTACACACTTTATGGACAATATATAATATTAGCAATCCAATGAACCTCCCAATCTGTCTTTGTAGTGTGGGAGGAAACCGGAGCTTCCTTGGAAATCCCAGGCAGTTCATGGGGAAAACGTAGTGGTGAAAGGATGAACGGTTAAGTTAATGGATGGCTGACCAGTCATGTGCACTGCTAAACTTATTTAGTTTAATGACAATTGAAGGATAATTATTGATGAGAATTCTTTTTCTCACCCGCTATTTCCCGAAAACCGCTCTTCGCGTTTTTCCCTTGTCAGTTTTGCCAGATAGCTGGAGTGCCCGTATTCTATTCAACTTTAATTGAATATGGATGTGCTGTGTGTAAAATTCCTGTCGTCCTGTCGTACTACAAAGTCGAAAGAACTCTGGAAGTGGTCGGTGAGAGTCAATGTGACCCCTTTTACTCACTCATATATGCATTAATTTGGTACAGGTAACCTTTCCACTTTGAGTCGTGGCAAGTTTTGCGAATTACTGCGCATTACAATATGAGAGTATCGCAGACCACTTTTCCAAGCACGACACACAACGGGTGGTCAAAATTGCCTCCAAAACTGCAACTTTGCTGACATTTGCTGTGATGTTCTGTCCCCTCAGGTCCTTTCTGATTATCTGATACACAGGTAGAAGGGGAGCCTGTGAGATATACGATTTTTAAAATTACAAAGATATTTAGATTTAATGTGATATATAATTAAACAAAAAGTGCCGAGGAGGTGCCTGTTATCATGTTTTAGTCAGCGATACGGATTCAGTTGGACCGTTTAGATTAAATATGTATATTCCCTTTTCATTGGTGATTAAACAGTTACCGAATATAATATTCAATACTCGCAGACAATCTGTTTAGTATATATATGCGGTGGGGCATATTGAAAATTATAGATTGTTTGTTAATAAAGAAGGGGAAACTGTGGCAATCCTTGTTATTCTGATGTATGCATGAGAATGCATGAAGCTTTTTAGAAATACAAAGCTCTAAAATAAGACCTGCATGTTTCACAGTGGCGAATATTTTGAGGAAGAATCTGACAATTTCTGATTGGCTTCGACGAGCATACCGGTTTGATTGGTTTGGAGAGATAAACACACGGTGACATCTCGTCTTTCCATTCATAAAGAGAGCCAGAGAGCAAGATTACACGCCACTCGTCCTGGAAACTGCCGCCCCATCGGAGCTCGGTCGGTTATTGAAAATGTCTTATTGGATCCGTGTGGTCGGTGCGTTGGTTTTTTGCGCAGTTTGTGAGTATTCTACTTTCTTGGACATTATACTTATTTCTGTTCACCATTAATTTGGGGTTATCGCCCACACTTCAACAAACTTAACAATTTTCATTTTTTTCTCTGATATTTATCTTTTCTCAGACTTAAGCGCGGCAGTTACAGTAAGTCAGCCGCCTTCGATGTCCACCTCTACGGGACAGAACATACAAATATCCTGTACCATATCGGGTTCCAGTTCAGGCGCTAACGATGTCGCGTGGTACCAACAGATTCCTGGCAAAACTCCAAAGTATCTATTCTGGTATTATTCCAGCACCATTTATAAAGGCACGGACATTCCAGACCGTTTTTCCGTCTCGGTGTCCGGCAGCTCTCTAATATTCGCAATATCTAGCGTTCAATCGGTGGATGCTGCTGATTATTACTGTGCCAAATGGGATAGTGGTTTATATTTCGGTAAAGGAACGAGGCTGGGTATTGGCGGTAAGTAAAATATATTCTTCCGATAGCGCGCTGTTTTCTTTTTATTCTAATGCAGATATTGTTTGAAAATAATGTATATAAGCTACGAAAATAATGTATTTGATTGTTTGCACTGATCAGAGCCATACTTCGCCTTCAAAGCATTTCAAAACGACCATGACCCGAGCAAGACTAACCCTTACAGCGTCAGGGTTAGATTACATGGCAGCTGCGATTCCAAACAACATATTTTTTTACAGTTCACATAATTACTTCGGGCCGCACCATGAATTTAATGTGCTCGAAAATGTGATGCAAATCTTCCATTTTCCAATTTTTTCGCGTCTAATAATGATCGCGTACTACGCAGTGCGAATGGTGTAATTTCTCTCGGATTTTGAAATAGTCAAGTAGATGAGGGTTGATGTACAACTGAAGTTGCATGGAATAGGGTTCGTCCAATACATTGCGGAAATATTCGCAGCGATTGTGCAGATATGAAAGGAAATTGCTTGGGTAACGGGGGGTCAGCAACGTTAATTGTCAAAATTCCCGTTGACGATGTTTAAACAAGGATATCAAAATGCGAAATGCGAAGAGAAAGTTTCGCACATTTCCTTCAGATATTTTGTTTAATACGTAGAGCAGCCTTTCTTGGACGCAACAATGCATTTCAAATTTAAATGAACATTCGATCTACAATTCCATCCTTGCTTGTGAACGACATCTGCCAATCGGCAACCGTGGCTTTCGAAGAATAGTTTCTACATAATTTTGCCGAACTTAAATAGCGTCACCCTCCATCTCAATAGGTGCCGACAATTAAATAAGTTGAAATCTGTTATTATAAATTTCGCGACCGGGAATCGTTTATATCTGCTGATATATTTAGATAAATGTAAAGCCAGAGCTGTGTAGTAAAATGAACATTATAAAAGTTATAATAATGTATTCAGTTTTATTTAAAAAAGTGCAGCCATGATCTATCATATAAGCTTTCCCTGAGTTTATGCATAGGGTAGACAGGGTCTATTCTAGTTGCTTTCACGTACTTTATTTATGGTTCACCCAATTAAAAAAAAAACCACACTATAATGGTTGGAAATAGGTCGAGAATAAAACGACTTATTTCTACAAATGAATAAATGAGTGCTTTAATGAGATGTATTTTCGGAAAATAATGATATCTCAACGGCAGCAATTCTCCAATTAAATGTGACTTCTTATTAAACAGATCCTCGGGCACCGATCGTGACGGTCCTCCCGCCTTCAGCCGATGAAGTTACCTCAAAGGGCACCGCCACCCTGGTGTGCTTAGTGAACGGCTTTAATCCGGGCTCGGTGGCCGTTGAGTGGAGCGTTGACGGCGGTGCAAAAAATAGCGGCGTTGAGACCAGCCCGATCCAGCAGGATAAGGACAACACGTTCAGTCTCAGCAGTTACCTTACTCTGACAGCCTCAGACTGGAACTTACACGATCTTTACTCCTGTGTGGTTAAACACCAGACTCAGTCAAACCCGCTGAAGACAACTATCATGAGATCCAGCTGTATCTGATGTTTGAAGCGTGAGCTGACTCCCCAAAGTTAGTTAATCACCATTGGGTTCTTTCATGTGACAAAGTTAGTCTTTGTCTTATGGAATTTTCATAAAGAAATGCCATTATAGTTGAAACCTTGATTTTTTTGACTTATTCGCTTTAAATGCAGTTATTTCGATATAATATCGTTCTTGAATAAAGCATCACGTCGAGTCAATTGCGTTAACTAAAATAATGTATGTTGCTATTGTATCCAAGTTATTATTTACAGACGTTGAGTAAAGTTTTAAAACTATTGTCAAATGCATCGCTGATTCTCTTTGATTTATTTGTGACCCCAAACATATGGATTGTGTTGTCTTATATATTTGAGCAAGAATCGCTGATTTATTTTCCCGTAATCTCGATCTCGCATTACAATCGTAGAACAGTAGTGAGTTTGTGCCACTCGTCAAGTTATACAATGCGTTCTAAACCAATCATGACAAACGTGATCTCAACTCCAATAAGAATCCCCAAAATTGGCAGGAAATTCTCGGCGAGGCGGCCTGAAGTAAGAAATTGATTTGATGTTTCAGGTTGTTCTTTTGGTCAAAAATGTCCCTACCAACCCCACACCTTCATGGGTTAAAGGATTTGTTAAATATGTTTTTGTTCGTAAGGCGCACCGTCCATATTGTAAATAAAGGCAAGATATATGCACTCCTGGAAATTTACCGGAAACGACATTAATTCCCAACATATCAGCAAGATTCTGTAAAACTGATGGTTTGTTCCCACCTCCACTTTACACTATACACACTATGCACCGCACCTCCATCCTTTATCACCGAAGACAATGACATTAACCTATGACGGGATTTGTATTCCAACTATGCTAAGATCTCGTTATCATCCAGTGTTCCATCACAATCATCGCTGCGGGTTGTGTTTTTTTTGAGGGAGCAAACAGCAAAGATTGAATCTTCCTAGTCTTGGCATTTCCATCTGTTCCTCTAGTGTCCAACTATCCATCAATATCAGACGATCGGATATGATTTGTTCCAATGACGCAACATTCAAAGCCACCCAACAGAGAGGATTCCAATGATTTACAACCTTGTTCGCGAAGACCTACCACTTTATTTCACTCCTACATAGCCAGATCCAGCATTATATTGTCCCCAAAACCAGTGTTCTATTGTTCGTCCCTCACAATAAGCATTTGTTTTCAATGTGTTCTCCTCTCATTCTTAGAAACTCTCAGAGAATCTTCTGCAGCCCAATTGAAATACGTTGCCCAGTTGCAGATTAAAGAAATGCGTAGTGTGTAGGAAGGAACTGCAGATGCCGGTTGAAACCGAAGCTAGACATAAAAAAGTTGTAGTGGTTCATTCGGGTCAGACAGCATCTCTGGATAAAAGGAATAGCTGACGTTTCGGGTCGAGACCCTTCGGACCCGAAACGTCAGCTACTACTTTTCTCCAGAGATGCTGTCTGTCCAGCTTTTTATGTCTATCTTCAAAGAAATACCTAGAGTTTTTATGAATGGACATGGGGCGTTATTCTCACATCTACCATGGTACAGTGTAAATCATTTTTGTTTACAGTTCAGTATCACTATACATAAGCACTTAAATACTTCTTAGATAAACATCTCAGATACAGTAAACGTGTATCGCGGTGGTACACTGAGACAGTATTCGCCAGATTTGGCGCCATTTTCATATCCTAGTTGCTGTTAATGCAGGGTTCTTGACCTGACCATTGAGGTCCGCTGCCCTGCCAGCGTTGCAGGTTCTTCATCGGCTCTCTTCGCCGTCAGAGTAGTGTACTCCCGCCCGCAGTCAGTCTGTTTAACGGCCATCGCTCCGACTCCTTCCTCTCCGGCCGGCGAGCCGGGCCTTCTGGGTGGGTTCCACGTCCGGTCCGCGGCACGAGTCATCGGCGGGCGATCGACTCTGAGAACTCCTCTTGCACTTTTTTGGTTGTTCCTAAATTTATTTTTGTTAATCACACCGCTGCACTTATTAATAAATCAATTAATCTGTCTCAATTGGCGTCCGTATACCGTCTATTTTAAGAACAGGTGCAATATCAGAGAGCTTGTCAGAGAGGATATTACAGCAGTGCTTTGGCAGGATAGATTAGAGGGTTCGTCTAGGGAGGCTATTTGGGTGGAACTGAGAAGTGGGAACGGTGTAGCAACACTTTTAGGGGTGTACTATAGACCGCCAAATGGGGAGCGAGAATTGGAAGAGCAAATATGTAAGGAGATAGCAGATATTAATAGTAAGCACAAGGTAGTGATTGTGGGAGATTTCAATTTCCCAAAAATAGACTGGGAAACACATTCTGTAAATGGGCTGGATGGTTTGGAGTTTGTAAAATGTGTGCAGGATAGTTTTTTGCAGCAGTACATAGAGGTACCGACCAGAGAAGGGGCAGTGGTGGACCTCCTGTTAGGAAATGAGGCAGGACAGGTGACGGAGGTATGCGTTGGTGAGCACTTCGGGACCAGTGATCACAATACCATTAGTTTCAATATAATTATGGAGCGAGTCAGAACCGGACCTAGAGTGGAGATTTTTGATTGGAGAAAGGCTAACTTTGAGGGAATGCGTGAGTATTTTAAAGGAGTGAATTGGGACACTTTGTTTCATGGGAAGGATGTAGAAGAGAAATGGAGGACATTTAAAGGGGAAATTGTAAGAGTACAGAATCTTTATGTCCCTGTTAGGTTGAAAGGAAATAGTAAAAATTGGAAAGAGCCATGGTTTTCAAGGGAAATTAGACACTTGTTTCGAAAAAAGAGAGATATCTACAAAAATTATAGGAGGCATGGAGTAAATGAGGTTGCTAGAGGAGTATAAAGAATGTAAAAAGAATCTTAAGAAAGAAATTAGGAAGGCTAAAAGAAGATATGAGGTTGCTTTGGCAAGAAAGGTGAAAGTAAATCCAAAGGGTTTCTACAGCTATATTAATAGCAAAAGGATAACGAGGGATAAAATTGGACCATTAGAGAACCAGAATGGACAGCTATCTGCAGAGCCAAAAGAGATGAGGGAGATATTGAACAATTTCTTTTCTTCGGTATTCACCAAGGAGAAGGATATTGAACTCTGTGAGGTAAGGGAAAAAAGTAGAGTAGCTATGGAAACTATGAGATTCAAAGAGGAGGAAGTACTGACACTTTTGAAAAATATAAAGGTGGATAAGTCTCCAGGTCCTGACAGGATATTCCCTAGGACATTGAGGGAAGTTAGTGTAGAAATAGCAGGAGCTATGACAGAAATATTTCAAATGTCATTAGAAACGGGAAGAGTGCCGGAGGATTGGCGTACTGTGCATGTTGTTCCATTGTTTAAAAAGGGTTCAAAGAATAAACCTAGCAATTATAGACCTATTAGTTTGACGTCAGTGGTGGGCAAATTAATGGAAAGGATACTTAGAGATAATATATATAAGCATCTGGATAAACAGGGTCTGATCAGGAACAGTCAACATGGATTTGTGCCTGGAAGGTCATGTTTGACAAACCTTCTTGAATTTTTTGAAGCGGTAACTAGGGAAATTGATGAGGGTAAAGCAGTGGATGTTGTCTATATGGATTTCAGTAAGGCCTTTGACAAGGTTCCCCATGGAAGGTTGGTTCAGAAGGTTCAATCTTTGGGTGTTAATGGCGGAGTAGCAAGATGGATTCAACAGTGGCTGAATGGGAGATGTCAGAGAGTAATGGTGGATGGCTGTTTGTCAGGTTGGAAGCCGGTGACCAGTGGGGTGCCTCAGGGATCTGTGTTGGGTCCACTGTTGTTTGTCATGTACATCAATGATCTGGATGATGGGGTGGAAAATTGGATAAGTAAGTATGCAGATGATACTAAGATAGGTGGTATTGTGGATAATGAAGTAGATTCTCAAAGTCTACAGAGAGATTTGGGCCATTTGGAAAAGTGGGCTGAAAGATGGCAGATGGAGTTTAATGCTGATAAGTGTGAAGTGCTACATCTTGGCAGGACAAATCAAAATAGGACGTACATGGTAAATGGTAGGGAATTGAGGAATGCTGTGGAACAGAGGGATCTAGGAATAACTGTGCATAGTTCCCTGAAGGTGGAATCGCATGTAGATAGGGTGGTAAAGAAAGCCTTTGGTGTGCTGGCCTTTATAAATCAGAGCATTGAATATAGGAGTAGGGAAGTAATGTTAAAATTGTACAAGGCATTGGTAAGACCAATTCTGGAGTATGGTGTACAATTTTGGTCGCCTAGTTATAGGAAGGATGTCAACAAAATAGAGAGAGTACAGAGGAGATTTACTAGAATGTTGCCAGGGTTCCAGCAACTATGTTACAGAGAAAGGTTGAACAAGTTAGGTCTTTATTCTTTGGAGCGCAGAAGGTTAAGGGGGGACTTGATTGAGGTCTTTAAAATGATGAAAGGGATAGACAGAGTTGACGTGGATAAGCTTTTCCCATTGAGGGTAGGGAAGATTCAAACAAGAGGGCATGACATGAGAATTAAGGGACAGAAGTTTAGGGGTAACGTGAGGGGGAACTTCTTTACTCAGAGGGTGGTGGCTGTGTGGAATGAGCTTCCAGCAGAGGTGGTGGAGGCAGGATCGATTTTAACATTTAAAAGTAAAGTGGATAGGTATATGGACGTGAAGGGAATGGAGGGGTATGGTCTGAGTGCAGGTAGATGGGACTAGGGGAAAACAAATGGTCGGCACGGACTGGAAGGGCCGAGAGGGCCTGTCTCCGTGCTGTAATTGTTATATGGTTATATTATATGGTTATAATATCACCTTTACATTCACGATATCCCTGTCACTTGTCACCATTTTGCCCCATGGGCTTGATCTTCCGATGCAAAAAAAACGCAATGTTCTCCTTACTAAAACTCCTCTATATGGTTAAGTCTCATCTACCCCATTTTTACCCGATTAATGAGAAGGGGGTCCCAGCATGATTCTCGTGGCCATGGTCTCATTGAAATATTGAAACGTTTATACTGTAGCAAAACATATATCGTCTACGCCAGGCGTTGAACTGCCTTATAAGATTCTGTTCCAGAGCAAATTTGCGTGTGGCACTGTGAATACAGGGTTTGTTAACACTGAACTTCTTAATTTCAAACCGAGCTCCCAAACTTCTCGTAGAACAAGTCCACATTTGGCGCTTTGAACTTTGCCAGTTCTTTGGCCGGCTTAAAGTTGTGTGCCAGGCCAATTCCGCCACAATATGTCTCCGGAGACTTGAAGATGCGTTAAATCCCCGCTCTGCACACCGGAAACAGACCTTGGCGTTCTTCGTCAAAGTTCATAAAACAGAATGTTAGTTTGCCCTGCGCCATCCATAATACTTCCTATTTCTGCTTCAGCTATGTAACCGTGGCTCTAATGGACAATGTTAAATCTGAAACTCCTGTAACACCGCAACCTGGAATCTCATATTTATTTCGTTCACATGTACATCCCCTGGTTACTGTTTTTTGAACTAATCTTTTTTCTTCATCATCTTGGTTTAATTTATTGTGCTCAGCTTTAGGGATAATGGTTTTGGATGCGTGCTATCCGGTCAACGAAAGGACGCTATATAATTACAATCAAGCCGTCCACAATGTACAGATACAGGATAAAGATAAACCATTCATTGCATGACGAAGTCATATTAAAGATAATTCAATTGTCTCTTATGAGGCTAAATGAGAGGCTTGGATCGTAGGCACGCTCGTGAGAGGACAGTTCTGTTGCTGGAACTGTTCGTGAATCTGGAGGTATGCGTTTTCAAACTTCTATACCTGTTGTCTGATGGGAGAAGGGAGACGAGGGAATGAGCAGAATGCGACTGTTCCTTGTTTATGAATGAATGAATGAATGAATGAATGAATGAATGAATGAATGAATGAATGAATGAATGAATGAATGTATGAATGAATAAATAAATGAATGAATAAATAAATACGTTTATTGGCCAAGTATTCACATTCAAGGAATTTGCCTTGGTGCTCCGCCTGCAAGTGACAACATGACATACAATGACAGTTAGGAATGACACATAAAACATTATTGATTGTACATGTGAATTAAATAAAATACCCGATCAAAAGGAGGCTACAGATTTTTGATTGTTGAGTAGAGCTACTACTCGTGGAAAAACATCTGTTTATATGTCTGGCTGTGGCAGCTTTGACGGTTCGGAGTCGCCTTCCAGAGAGAAGCGAATCAAAGAGTTTGTTGTCAAAGTGAGAGGGGTCAGGGATGATCTTGCCCGGCTTGCTTCCAGGCCCTTGCAGTGTACAGTGTACAGTTCATCAATGGAGGGAAGGTTGCAACCAAAAACCTTCTCAACTGATCCGACGATTCGCTGCAGCCTCCGGATGTCATGCTTGGTGGCTGAGCCAAACTAGACCATGATTGAGAAGGTGAGGACAGTTTGTATGATGGCTGTATAGAATTGGACCATCATTGCCTGTGGCAAATTGTGCTTCCTCAGCTGCCGCAGGAAGTACATCCTCTGTTGTGCCTTTTTGACTGTGGATGGAATCTAAAAGACTTCCCAGGAAGTTAAAAGGCTCCACAGATGTGACTGTGGTTTTGTTGATGGTAAGTGGGGTGAGGGGAAGCGGTGAACTCCTAAAGTCTACTATCAATTCCACTGTCTTAAGAGCATTGAGCTCCAGGTTGTTGCGATGGCACCAGGCTGCCAGCTGTGTCACGTCCTGTCTATAGGCAGATTCTTCCCCATCCTGGATTAGTCCAATGAGGGTTGTGTCGTCCGCAAACTTGAGAAAGGAGTCAGTGGAGAAACTCGACAGAGAAGTCAGTGGAGGTGCAGTCATTGGTGTAGAGAGATTAGAGGAGAGGGGAGAGCACGCAGTCTTGCGGTGCTCCTATGCTGAGGGTTTGCAGGTCCGAGATGGGCTTTCCCAGCCTCACATGCTGCTTTCTGTCTGTCAGGAAGCTGGTGATCCACCGACAGAGGGGTTCAGGCACAGTCAACTCGGAAAGTTTGGAGTGTAGTAGCTCTGGCACAATGGTGTTGAATGCAGAGCTAAAATCAACAAACAAAATCCTCGCTTAGGTCCAAAGGCCGTCCAGGTGCTGGAGGATGAAGTTCAGGTCCAGATCGGGATGGGGGGGGGGGGGGGGGGGGGGAATGAAGCAGTACTTGAAATCAAATAAATCAATTTTCATACCGCTGAGTTGTAAGCTGCGCAAGCGAAATATGAGGTGCTATTATTCCAATTTGCGGGTGGGCTCATTTTGAGCGATAAGGACAGTTAGCTCAGCATGGAAATGGGATGGAGTTAAAATGTTAGGTATTCATGTTATCTGGCCTACACTTCTTCCTCCCCTGCCACTTTCAAAATACCCTATTCCCTCCTACCAATTACTCTGTTGCCGCTGCTTTTTCTCCCAAGATGAGACGTTCCCGACTAGAACATCAGAGATGTCCTAATTCTTTAGGGAACTAGAGTTCCGCCCTTTTATCATAAATTAGACCATCACACATGTCGCATCTGGATCCAGCAGTTCCTCACTTGTTCCCAAGCCCCACAGTTGCGACAGGGACAGTTATTATCCTCCAAAATTTTCTTCTCCTCCAAACTACTCACAACTTCCCATTCCACCCCCTTCCTGTGTACCGCAGTGACCATTCCCTTTGAAACTCTCTGGTTCCATCATCAGTTCCCACGCAAACCACCCTCGCCCCAGGGACTTTCCCTTGCAACCGCAGAAGAAGCAATCCTGTCCTTATACCTCCCACCTCGATTATATCCAGGGACCCCGACAGTCGTTTCAGGGGAGGCAGTAGTTTACTTGCACCTTCTCCACCTCATCTATTGTTCGGTGTGGGCTCATATAGATTGGCAAGAGGAACTATGAACTTGGTGGTCGTTTCGCTGAACACTTGTGCACAGTCCGCCATGGCCTAAGGGGTCTTCTAGTTGCCGAAATATTTTCCCACCCATTGAAGAATGGTCTCGACAAGAAACGTCACACATTCCTTCTATCCAGAGATGCTGCCCGTCCCGCTGAGTTACTCCGGTTTTCTTTTATCGACCTTCCCGTACTGACCATTCAGTGCTGTCGTTGTCAGAGTGAGGCCACATGCAAATTGAAAGAACAGCACCTCAAATGTCGCTTGGGCAACTTTCAACCCAGGGTTATGACTATTGATTTATCTAACTTCAAGCTACTCTTGCATTCCCCCCCCCCCCCCCCCTCTCCCATCCTTGTAACCTTGAAGGATAATCCTTCCCATTATCGCCCTTTCCCCAGCCAACAATGGTCTATTTTGGGCTCCACCCTTCCTGAAGTCATCTGTTGCCAGCCCTGATTTGTTCTGGCCTTGTCATTTACAGTTTCCACCCCCACCTCTTTCAGTCTGAAGAAGGCTTCCGATCCGAAATATCACCTATTAATTTTCTCCAGAGATGCAGCCTGACTCGCTGAGTTATTCCAGCATTTTTGTGTTCACTGTCGGTTTAAAGTTGTTTAGCTAAATTTTTCCCTATCCTTGTATTTATTTTTGGGATTAATGTATTGTTGGTCAGACAATGCATCGATCGCCCATCCCTATCTGCCATTGAGAAGCTGATGATAAACTACCTTGAAGCTGTCTGACCTGCTGAGCTACTTTGGGTTTTTGTGTCTATCTTCAGCAACTATAATCTTGTGATGCCATTCGTGTTATACATCCAAAGGTTGGATCAACGAAGTGTGAAAGATGATATCGTTCCAAGCCTGATGTGCCATTGCTGACAACTACATTATTATGCAGAAGATAAACACAAAATGCTGAAATAAATCAATGGCCAAGCAGAAACTCTGGACACACAGGATAGGTGGCAGCTTCTGCACCAAGCGCCCAACGCAAATAAGCACCTGCAGTTCCTGGACTCTGCCGAGGGATTTGGATATGTTGGGAGAGTGAGCTGAGTAGTGGGAGATGCAATACAGCACAGGAAAGTGTGGAGTTATACATTTGGGTGGCAGGAATAAAGGCATAGACTATTTTCTAAATATAGAAATAGTTTACAAATCGGAGATACAAAGGGACTTGGGAGTGTTGATGCAGGATTACCAAAATGTTAAATTGCAAGTCGAATCAGTAGGAAGGAATGTGAATGCAATGCTAGGATTTATTTCGAGAGGGCTAGAATACAAAACATAAATGTAATGCTGAGGTTATATAAGGAACTGCTCAGACTGGATTTAGATTATTATGCACAGTTTAGGCCCCGTATCAGAAGAATTATGTGTTGGCTATAGAGAGGGTCCAGAGGAGGTTTACGAGAATGATACCAGGAATAAATGGGTTAATATGTGATGAGGGCACAGGGCTTGTACTCGCAGGAGTTTAGAAGGATGAAGGGATATCTCATTGAAACTTACCAAATAGTGAAAGGCTTATATAGAGTAAACATGGGGAGGATGTTTCTACTGGTGGGAGAATCTGGGGCCAGTGGCCATAGACTCAGCATTAAAGGATGTACCTTTAGAAAGGAGACGAGGAGGATTGCTTTTATTCATGGGATGGTGAATCTTTGGAATCAATTGCCAATAGAGAGGCATGGATATTTTTACAGAGAAACATAGAAACATAGAAAATAGGAGCAGTAGAAGGCCTTTCGACCCTTGGAGCCTGCACCACCATCCAATATGATCATGCCTAATCATCCATAATCGGTACTCCGTTCCTGCATTTTCCCCCATATCCCTTGATTCCTAACTATATCTAACTCTCGTGAAAACATCCAATGAATTGGCCCCCACTGCCTTCTGTGGCAGAGGATTCCACTGATTCACAACTCACTTTGTCAAAACGTTTCTTCTCATCGCAGTCCAAAATGGCCTACCCCTTATTCTTAATCTGTGACGCCTGGTTCTGTTCACCCCCAACATCAGGAATAATAATTCTGCATCAAGCCTGTCCAATTCCTTCAGAATTTTATATGTTTCTATAAGATCTCTTCTCATCCTTCTAATTTCAGTGAATTCAAGCCCAGTCGTCTCATTCTTTCATCATATGTCATTCCCACCATCCGGGGAATTAACCTGGTGACCTTACGCTGCACTCCCTCAATAGGAAGAATGTCCTTCCATAAATTAGGGGAAATTAAAACTGCACACAATAGTCCAGGTGTGGTCTCATCAGGGCCCTGTACATCTGCAGTAGAACCTCCTTGCTCCTATACTCAAATCCTCTCGCTGTGAAGGCCAACATGCCATTTCATTTCTTCACTGCCTGCTGTACCTGAATGCTTACATTCAGTGACTGATGTACAAGGACATCCAGGCCTCATTGCACCTCACCTTTTCCTAAACTGACACAATTCAGATTCAGGGGTCTGAAGAAGGGTCTCGACCCGAAACGTCGCCTATCTCCTTCGCTCCTTAGATGCTGCTGCACCCGCTGAGTTTCTCCATCTTTTTGTGTACCCACAATTCAGATTATAATCTGCCTTTTTGTTCTTGCCACCAAAATGGATAACCTCACATGTAGCCACATTATACTGCATCTGCCATGCATCTGCCCACTCACCCAACCTATCCAAGTTAACCTACAGCCCCATACCACCCTCCTCACACTGCCACCCAGCTTTGTGTCATCCGCAAACTTGGAGATGTTACTTTTAATTCCCTCATCTGGATCGTTAATACATATTGTAAATAACTGGGGTTACAGCACTGAGCATTGCGGCACCCCACCAGTCATTGTCTGCCATTCTGAAAGGGACCCGTTAATTCCTTCTCTTCGCTTCCTGCCTGCCAACCAGGTATCCATGTCAATACCCTGCTCCCAAAACCATGTGCTCTAATTTTGCACACTAATCACTTGTGTGGGACCTTGTCAAAGGCGTTTTGAAAGTACAGATACAACACATCAACTGGCTCTCCCTTTTCCATTCTACTTGTTACATCCTCAAAAGTTTCCAGAAGATTAGTCAAGCATGATTTCCCCTTCATAAATCCATGCTGACTTTGTCCGATCCCTTCATTGCTTTCAAAATGTGCTGCAATTACATCTTTAATAATTGAAAAATGTAAAGTGGAGATTGACAGATCCTTGATTGGTACAGGTGGTACGGATATAAGACATGAGAATGGGGTTGAGAGGTTAAGATAGATCTGCCATGATTGAATGGTTGACTAGCTTTGATGGGCCGAATGGCCTAATTCTGCTTCTAGAACAATGAATTTATGAACTTATGAATTATGCGTCTGGTTCTTGAATGCCTTGGTGACCATTTTGTTGAGGTTATACGTAAGGGGACTGATTAGAATGTATTCTGTAGATGGCACAGACTGTGGGCTTGTTGCACTTGTGGCAAAGAGAGACAAAGGATGGGATTATGTCATTGAAATAAAACTTAATCTCACGCCTTTACGCTCATTAAACCAGAACTGATATAGACGGCGGTTAATAATAAGAAGTCATATGAATTTCTGCCCTTCCAGGTTCCTGTTTGCTATAGCTGGTCTGGGGAACTCGAAAGTCCTGGCACCTTTCGGGGTCATGAGCTAATGTGCAGTCTTTCTCTCTCTCTCTTTTTTTTTTTTTTCCTTTCAAAAAACATTATTCGACACAATCATATGATACAACACATCAAAACGTAATTAAAAATTACACTATATCAAAAAAGATCATTATAGTACAAAAGTACATTCATTGTTTACAATACTCTCAACCCCACATGGTGACCAGCACCCACGGAAAGCCTCCAGAGTCCCCGTAGACACCACGAGTTCCCACTCCAGGGATACACGTGCACGGACGTAGGCCCGAAAGAGGGGCAGGAAGCCGACTCTAGCCTGACCATCGACCGTCCGCTGCCTGGACCCGCAAATGGCCATCTTGGCCAGGCCCAGGAGCAAACCGACAGGGAAGTCCCCCCCCCCCCCCCCCCCCCCCCCCCCCCCCCCCCCGGCTCTCCCCACTCCCTGCCTTATGTCCGAACTCCAGGATTGCGGGACAAAAATGCAACCAGAACATGAGGAACAACCCCTTCAGATATTGATACAGGGGCAGTAACCTCTCACACTCCATATACACATGGAACACGGTCTCTTCCTCGCCGCAGAAAATACAGGCGGCGGACGAGCCCGTGAACCGACTCAAAAGTTTATTACATACCACCGCTCTGTGCAACACTCTCCACCCCAGGTCCCCAATGTAAAGGGGAACAATTCCCTTATAGAAGGACCCCCACTGGGGACCACCCCCGCCTTCAGGTGGTAACACCGTCCGCCATGGTGTGTCGGGATGGGAGACGAAGGCAAGGAGGTGCAGAATGTGCAGGAGCATCCTGTACAGTGTGCGTCTCTTCGCATCACGAACTGGCATGCTGGTCATCTCAGAAAGGCTCAGATTGTGTGGAGCCAGTGCCCGAGAATTATCCCGGAGCCTACGCCCGATGAGCAGATCTGATGGAGCAGGGGTAAGTTCAGTCAGAACCACTCCAGGCGCACGCCTCTCCTCGACACCCGCTAAGACAGGGTGAGGACCGGACACTCCCGCAGCCACGACATCCCCCTCCCCTCGTGGAGCAACACGCTGGCTGAAGACAGCCAAATTTCTCATTCTTAGCACATCCTGGTAGAAGACAGGCAAGCCCCTTAGGGCAGGTCGACTGATGCCCGCCACCGGGAGCCGTGAGACCCCCCTTAGGCAACGACCCCGACGGAAAAATACATGGCCAGAGCGTGCCATCTGGGGGGGGTTCTCTACATACATGTACCTCCGCAGAGTCCTGAGGCGGAGAGCCGCCACCTGGGTACACACGCATACCAAGGACTGGCCGCCTTCCTCTAACGGGAGACTCAGGACACCCGCAGAAACGCAGTGCTTCCTATTTCCCCAAAAGAAATCTACCAGCTTCTTCTGTAAAGCAGTTGCAAAGATAGAGGGTGGGACAAGAGTAGCCAGCCGTTACCATAACATGGAGGCCACCAGCTGGTTTATGACCAGAACCCTCCCCCGAAAGAAAAGAACTCCAAGCAGGCCTGACCAGCGCCCCAGCCGGGCAACCACTTTCGCCTCCAACTCCTGCCAGTTTGCTGGCCAAGCATTCTCAGTGGGACTCAGGTACACCCCCAGATAGAGGAGGTGCGTAGTACTCCACGCAAACATTACCATCGCCACCGGCAGGGAGTCTACCTGCCACTGACCCACTAAAATTCCAGAACACTTACTCCAGTTAATCCTAGCAGAAGATGCGGCCGAGAAAACCTTCTGGCAGTCACGCACCCTCCGCAGGTCACCAGGATCGGTGAACATAAGAAGTACATCATCGGCATACACCGAAAGAACCACCTCCACCCCCGGGCCAGGTAGGGCCAGGACTGTCAACCTCCTCCGAAGAAGACACAGGAAGGGCTCCACACAGACTGAGTACAACTGACCCGACATGGGGGCACCCCTGACGGACCCCCTTCCCAAAATGAAAAGGAGACAACTACGCACCATTAACCTTCACAAGGCACTCCACTGCAGCGTACAAAAGCCGGACTCGGGCTACAAGATGCGGTCCAAACCCAAACACTTGCAATGTCCCGAAGAGGTATTCATGCTCTATCCTATCAAAAGCCTTCTCCTGATCAAGAGACAGAAAAACAGCTGACTGACCAGTACCCTGGGCTAGATGAATCAGGTCCCTAACCAGGTGGATGTTATCCTGAATGGACCGGCCAGGGATTGTATAGGACTGGTCAGGATGAATCAGTTGAGACAGCACGGAGCCCAGGCGATTTGCCATTGCCCGTGCAAAAACTTTATACTCTGTACATAGGAGAGAGACCGGGCGCCAGTTCTTTAACAAGCGGAGTTCGCCCTTCTTAGGCAGCAGGATGACAACTGCCCTAAGCCATGAGAGGGGCATCTCCCCGGTCGCCAGGCTCTCCCCCAGAACCAACATGTAGTCAGTCACCCCCTAGGATATCCCAGAAAGCTCTAACAAACTCTACCATCAGCCCATCCAGCCCGGGGGACTTACCCCTCCTGAGCTGATGCAGGGCACGAGTCAACTCCTCCAAAGATAAGGTGCCATCAAGAAGATCGGCCACCTCCCTATCTACAGTTGGTAGACCCTCTCACAGATCTTGCTGAGCCTCCCCGCTGAATCCCCCCTCCGCAGAGAACAGGGACCCATAAAAGGACCTGACCTAGGCACTGATCCTATTTGGATCAGTGACAGAGGAGTCATCATCTGCGAGCAGCTCCACGAGCTGTTTGTGAGCTCCCCGCCCTTTCTCCAGAGAGAAAAAGAAAGGTGAAGCTCGGTCCAGATCGTGCAGCATCTGGACCCGCGACCTCACGTAAGTGCCTCGGGACCGCTCAAGCAGCAGGCTCCTCAAAGCTTCCTTCTTCTTCTGAAACTCTCCCCATTCGCTGGAGTCTTCACCAAACCGACCCAGGCGAGACTCTGCATCCAGTATCTCCCTCTCAAGCCTCTCGACCGCTGAGTCCTGCCTTCCGGTCGACCCCCCACGTATAATCCTTACGAAAAGATGGATGTGAGCTTTCCCCCACATCCCGCTGCCTAAGGGAAGAGAAGCACCTCTGCCTCTCTCTCCACTTCACCAAAAACCGACTGAATGACTCCCGGAAAACACCGATCCTCCAGCAGCCTGTTATTAAAGTGCCAGTAGGCGGACCCAGCCCGAGCGCACGCTGGATTAAAATCCACGCGCACCAGACAGTGGTCCGAGCACGGCACCAGCCGCATTGAGGCCGCTGAGACACGGGAAACAAATGCTCGGGAAATATATATTCGATCAATGAGGGAACCACCACCCTCAAACCTCCGCGAAAAAGCAGTGGAATCCGGGTGGAGGTTCCGCCACGCATCAACCAACTCAAAGGAGTCCATCAAATCCTCTCAGCTTCCTCACTACAGCAGGGGCACACTGAGTACCAGAACGGTCTCGCGCCTCAAGTGTGCAATTAAAATCCCCACCAAGGAAGACACACTCTCCCCTATCAATAGTCCTTAACAGAGCAGTCATCTCCTGAAGTAGGCCGTTGGCCTGCATCATGCCAGAGCTAGGGGCATACACATTAATGAAATGCAACGGCATGCCACCCAGGCTCATGGCCAGATGGAGCAAACGTCCTGGCACAACTTCTTGCACTTTTAAAACATTTGGCAGAAAGTACGGGGCCAACAGAAAGGCCACCCCACTAGAATTCGAGCTGAGATGGCTCATGTAGACACCCCCTTCCCACTCCAGTCGCCAGGTGGGGTTCGTCACTAACAATGGTATGCGTCTGTTGCAGAAAACACACCACAGATTTCCCCTCTCTAAGGACTGATAAAAGCTGAAATCTGCGAAAACTCGCTCTACTCCCATTTCAATTTAATGTAGCTACTGTGAATGCGCAGGCACACTAGATTGAAGACCCTCACACTTCACCTATACTCAAAAACTCTCTCTCTGAGGAACTCTAAAAAGTCACCGAACTGACTCTTCTCAGTCAGGAAGATCACTATCCTTGTTGTCAAGGATAGCCTCGCGAGTCTTAATTAAAACTGGCCAATCCTCCTACCCTTTTTTTGCAGCCCCCTTTTTTGTTCTGATGGTCCAGCTTGTTTTTAGGAACTCTCACACCTCACGGATAACACTTGCATGAGACATGGCCTTTGGAGCCTGGGCACTCGGCCAATCCACTCGCACCTGAAACAACAAGCTTATCAGCACAGCGCCCAGGGTCGTTGTCAGAAATCGAAAGACCAGAACCTCTCTGAAAGCTCGCTAATCCCGCTACACAAACTGGCCCTGTCACTCTCCCCCTCCTCCGGACAACTACCACCCCCATGATCAATGCCGGGGAAGGGTCCCGAATCCCCTGACTGCAACAAGCAGCCCACTGAATGGCTGGGCTCCAGCACTCTAGCATCACCCTCCACGTCTGGGCCTGGGGAAGAAAAAACAAGAGGCACCCCCAGGGGCCTGTGGTACAACTGGCACCCCGGAATCTGAAAGAGGATCACGACCCGAAACAGCCCCGAGCTCCACGCACCTAGAGCACCCTCTCCACAGGCAACACCCAGAGAATCTCCACTTGCTTTTAAAATCTCCCTGCCAACTCAGCCGGTGAGGCAGCACACCCTCCAGCACCTTCACTGGCACTGATATGGAGCACAGACTTGGTACACTAATGCCCCGAACCTCCCCCTTTGGGCTGACTCTGCTCACTCCCTGTCTCAGGGGGCACACTACCAGGGCAGCTAACCCCATCATCTGGCATGCCAACACCCTCAGTAGGCCTCTGAAACGAGGGGACCTCCTCCGACCCAGAGGACACACACCCAGGGGAGCTAACCTCAACGCCCGATGAGATAACTCCCTCGGAGGGAGTTTTCCCAGATAGGGTGGTGGGTGTATGGAACAAGCAGCCACATGAGATAGTTGTGCCAGGAACTATCTCAACGTTTAAAAAACAGTTAGAACAAGTAAATTGATATAACAGATTTGGAGGGATATGGACCCAATACGGGCAGGTGGGACGAGTGTGGATGGGACGTTGGCCGATGTGGGAAAGTTGTGCCGAAGGGCCTGTTTCCACACTCTATGACTATGACTCTCTTTGACTCTATGGGGGGCCATGTAGCATCTGCGAATCGGCATTTGGGGATGTAGTAATGAACAGCCATGAGCCAGTGCATCTTTCGCGTGTTCATTTTCTTCACGGTATTGCACGTTGCAAAGTTTAAGACGTGCAGCAATTAGGAAGGATGAGAACGGTGAGAGCAGGGAACCTGTGTAAATAAACATTAGGGAAACTTGTTAGTCGTAGTGATATGCCTACGTTCAGAGTGGCTTCATGCGCGCCATTGCAGCTCATTTCTGTATCTGGTACAAATTGTAGTCACTTAGTTTTAATTTGCAGATAGTTACAGCGCATAAACAGGCCCTTCTACCCACTGATCAACACGTCCCCGCACATTAACATTATCGTGCACCTACTTTAGGGACAATATATATATATTAGTAGCAATCCAATCCAAATGAACCTTCCAATCTGTCTTTGTAGCGTGGGAGGAAACCGGGATGCTACCTGGCAAATCCCTGGCAGGTCATGCGGAAACCAGTAGTGGGAAAGCATGAACAGTTAAGTTTAATGGATGGCTGACCAGACATGTGCACTGCTAAACTTATGTAGTTTAATGACAATTTAAGGCAATTATTCATGATCATTTCTTTTCTCACCCGCTATTTCCCAAAACCCGCTCTTTCGCGTAGTTATCCACCCTTGTCAAGCATTTAAGCCAGATAGCTGGAGTGGCCGTATTCTATTCTATTTTAATTGAATATGGATGTGCTGTAGTGTAAAATTCCTGTCGTCCTGTCGTACTACAAAGTCGAACGAACTCTGGTAGTGGTCGGTTGAGAGCCAAGATGTCCCCTTTTTACTTCACTGGTCATTATGAATTAATTTGGTATAGGTATCCTTTCCTCTTTGAGTCGAGGCTTGTTAAGCGAATACTGTGCATTACAAATGAACGTTTCACAGACAGCTTTTCCAAGCTCGACACACCATCCGGTAGTCAAAATTTCCCTCAAAACTGTAATTTATCTGACTTTGTAGCGATGTTTTTTCCATCGGGTCCTTTCTAAATTATCTGATACACAAGTCGATGGCATCCTGTGGGCATTTACGATTTCTAAAATTTACAAAGATATTTTGATTTAATGTGATATTTAATTTTTTTTAAATGTGCCGCCGAACTGTATATGTTTTATTCAGCGATACGGAATCAGTTGGTCGTTTTGATACAATATTTCTTCCGTTTTCATTTGTGATATAAACAGTTTGCCGAACTATTATATTTATTTCTCGCAGACAATTTGTTTAGTATATATATGTGGAAGGGTCAGATTGAAAATTATAGATTGTTTGGTTAATAAAGAAGTGGCAAACTGTGGCAATCCTTGTTTTTCTGATGTTATACGTATGAGAACGCATGAAACTTTTTTAGAAATAACAAATTTTGCAGCAAGACCTGCTGTTTCACAGTGGCGAATTTTTGCGGAAGAATCTGGCAATTCTGATTGGCTTCGACGAGCATCCCGGTTTGATTGGTTTGGATAGAATAAACGCAAGGTGCATGTCTCATTCCATTTTTATTAAGAGAGCCAGTGAGCAGATTTACACCCAATTGTCCTGGAAACTGCCGCCCCATCGGAGCTCAGTCGGTTGATGAAAATGTGTTAGTGGATCCGTGTGGCGGTTTGCGTTGGTTTTTTGCGCAGTTTGTGAGTATTTTACTTTTCTGTCATTATACTGATTATGTTCTCCTTATTTTGGGGTTTTATATCCCATACTTCAACAAATTTAACTATTTTCTTTTTTTCTGATATTTCTCTTTTTCAGAACTTCTTAAGCGCGGCAGTTACAGTAAGTCAGCCGCCGCCGATGTCCACATTATAGGACAGAAATTACAAATATCCTGCACCATTTCGGTCTCCAGTTCAGGCGCTAACTATGTCTCCTTTGGTACCAACAGATTCCTGGGCAAAACTCACAATTTCTTTTCTATCATTTTACCTGTGGCGATTTATAAGGCTCGGACAATCTCAGACCGTTTTTTCCATCTCGGTGTCAGGCAGTTCTTTAATAATCGCAATATTAGCGTTCAATCGGTGGTATGCTGCGGACTATTACTGTGCCAAATGGGATAGTGTTGTTTATATTTCGGTAAAGGAACGAGGTGGTTTTGGCGGTTAAGTAAAATATGTTCTTCGGACAGAGCGTGTTTTATTTTTTTTTAATGCAGATATTGCTTGATGTAACATCGTGATTTCACCCTTTTACGTGATAGAGCCAACTGTATTTCAGTGTTTAGATAGTGCGACCTTGCTATACAGATGTCCCGAGTTCACTTTGGACATTAATTCAGTGAAAATGACTGCAAAAGGAGCGAATGTTTTGTTTTGCCGCTTTTACAGACGAACCCATTTCTCAACATTAAAGTATTTCTAGTGCCCAGGGAACCTTGGGCCTTGAACTGCTTAGGACTGTAGTACTTGGGATTCCCTTTTTAGGCATTGGGGTTTGGTTGAAACGGTGCGCGATGCGAAGGAATTTATATGTTTCTACGGTGTGTAGGTTAATATTGAAGCAGTGTTACACTCTGTAAGACCATTTACTCAAGTTGAATCACGGAAAAATAATGTCTATAATTGTTTATCACTGATCAGAGCCATATTCCCACCTTTAAAGCATTTTCAAAACAACCATGACCCGAGTAAGACTACTCTTATTTTACAGTGTCAGTATTAGATTAGAAAATCTCGCAGCTTGCGATTCCAAAAACTATATATTTTTACAATTTACAGAATTATTTCGGGTCGCACTATATGGAATGCACTATAACATGTGGATGCAAATCTTCAATTTTCCATTATGCTTACCATCCAATAATGTTAGCGTACTTCCCATTGCGAATGGTGTCATTTCGCCCGGATTTTGAAATCGTCAATTAAATGAGGGTTTTGATGTTGAATTGAAGTTGCATGCAATAGGGGGTTCGTTCAATAAATTGCGGGGGTAATATTGCAGTGATTGTCATATATGAAAAGGACATTGCTTTAGTAACGGGGGGGTCAGCAACGTTAATATTCAACCACTGTCAATAATTCCGGTTGAGGGGTTTAACAAGGATATCATAAAATGCGAAATGATGAAAGTGTCGCACATTTCTTTCAGAATGTTTGTTTTAATTCGTAGAGCTGCCTTTCGTGGACAGACGCAGTGCATTTCCAATTATAAATGCTTATTCGAACTACAATCGTCATCCGTGCTTCTGAACGACGTCTGCGATATCTGTGACCGTGGCATTCGAAGACTAGTTTCCATATATCTTTGCCGAAATAAATTAGCGCCACCATACATCTGCCATTGGGGTGCCGA
>CM069155.1:30270757-30524822 GCA_035221665.1 Okamejei kenojei
AATGTACAGTATGTTTGTTAAAAAACTTCCCTCATATCTTGTAGTTCCTTTAATGAGTGCTGTGGATTGAATATTGTGCAGTTTTGGACATTACTCCCGTGTGCCGGGCTTTGCATGTGCGGTGCAGTAAAGTCATATCTTAATTGAACAACTATTTTCTCCTCAGTTGCGTCGAATGCAAGAGATGATTGTTCAGATGCAAGCACAGATGAGAATGAAGCCTGCAGATAATGGAGATGGACATTGAGTAGTGAGCCAGTTCTGCTTTTATATACCGGTAAGAGCCATTAATGATCTTAATTTGTCCCTACATTTTGCTATTTGTGAACTATTGGAAACTGGATGTCAAACAAATCCCATCGAAGCACCCTCACCTGACCATCAATCCTTGAACAGAGAATCTGAATTATTATCATCTAAAAGGAAGCCATCCAGCTCATTTAGTCAATGTTGCCGCTCTGTAGATCAATTCAGTCAGTCTTCGACAAGATTACTTTCCTGAAGTCCGTTCCACACTTGAAATCAGCAAGTTGATTCTGCTTTCACCATCTACATGTCATTGAGTTTCTGCTTATTATCATTTGCTCTCTTATTTTGAAAAAAATTATTCCTCACTTACATTCCCCCTTCACAGGCCTGACCAAATCTGTGATTTTCTAGTTCTGAACTATCAATCTATAGAATAGATATTTGTGTCTATTTCCTCCAATCCTATCAATCATCATTCAAACTTTCTAGTTCCAAGAAAATCAACCCCAAAATTCCCCACTTAATTATTGTAGTCAATATCTTCTTTCGGAACCAAAATAACTGGAATAACTCTGGTACAGGCAGCACTCTGTAGAGCGGGAATTGGTGACATGTCAGAATCGAACGTCTTGGTGCCCTTAAACATCAACATTACTGCTCTCCCCAGAGATGCTGCCTTTCCGCTGAGTTCTCTACATTTCTTTTAGCTATCTTTGGTGTAAACCAGCATCTGCAGTTCCTTCCCACACATAAGCTTCTTTCAGGTGCAGAATCATTATATACAGTGCCCTCCATAATGTTTGGGACAAAGAACCATTATTTATTTATTTGCTTCTGTACTCCACAATTTGAGATTTGTAATAGAAAAAAATCATGAGGTTAAAGTGCACATTGCCAGATTTTATGAATGGGTATGTTTATACATTTTAGTTTCACCATGTAGAAATTACAGCTGTGTTTATACATAGTTTCTCTCCCCCCCCCCCCCCCCCCCCTATTTCAGGGCACCATAATGTTTGGGACACATGGCTTCACAGTTGTTTGTAATTGTTCAGGTGTGTTTCAATGCCTCCTTAATGCGGGTATAAGAGAGGTCGCAGCACCTAGTCTTTCTTCCAGTCTTTCCATCACCTTTGGAAACTTTTATTGATGTTTATCAACATGAGGACCGAGTTGCACCAATGAAAGTCAAAGAAGCCATTATGAGACTGAGAAACAAGAATAAAACTGTTAGAGACATTACCCAAACCTTTGGCTTACCAAAATCCACTGTTTGGAACATCATTAAGAAGAAAGAGAGCACTGGTGAACTTACTAATCGCAAAGGGACAAGGAATCAATCCTCCACAGCTGATAACAGAAAAACTATTTCCATAATAAAGAAAAATCCCCAAACACCTGTCGGACAGATCAGAAACACTCTTCAGGAGTCAGGTGTGGATTTGTCAATGACCGCTGTCCGCAGAAGACTTCATGAACAGAAATACAAAGGCTACACAGCAAGATGCAAAGCACTGGTTAGTCGCAAAAATAGGATGGCCAGGTTACAGTTTGTCAAGAAGTACTTAAAAGATCAACCACAGTTCTGGAAAAAGGTCTTGTGGGCCGATGAGACAAAGATTAACTTATATCAGAGTGATGGCAAGAGCAAAGTATGGAGGAGAGAAGGATGTGTAAGAAAGAACTGCTGATGCTGATTTGAAACGAAGGTAGACACAAAATGCTGGAGTAACTCAGCGGGTAAGTGTCCATCTCTGGAGAGAAGGAATGGACGACGTTTCGGGTCGAGACCCTTCTTCCGACTGATCAATGGGCGACGTTTCGGGTCGAGACCCTTCTTCGGACAGGAGAGAAGGAACCGCCCAAGATCCAAAGCATACCACCTCATCTGTGTAACACGGTGGTGGGGGTGTTATGGCCTGGGCTGCTGAAGGTACTGCCTCACTTATCTTCATTGATGATACAACTGCTGATGGTAGTAGCATAATGAATTCTGAAATGTATAGACACATCCTATCTGCTCAAGTTCAAACAAATGCCTCAAAACTCAAAGGAGCTTTTCAAAGCATAAAAAATGGTAAATTCTTGAGTGGCCAAGACAATCACCCGATCTGAACCCAATTGAGCATGCCTTTTATATGCGGAAGAGAAAACTGAAGGGGACTAGCCTCCAAAACAGCATAAGCTAAAGACAGCTGCAATACAGGCCTGGCAGAGCATCACCAGAGAAGACACCCAGCAACTGGTGATGTCCATGAATCGCAGACTTCAAGCAGTCATTGCATCCAAAGGATATGCAACAAAATACTAAACATAACTACTATCATTTACATGACATTGCTGTGTCCCAAACATTATGTTGCCCTGAAATGGGGGGACTATATAAACATTTTTCTACATGGTGAAACCAAAATGTATAAAAATATACTTTATTAAAATCTGACAATGTACACTTTAACCACGTGTGATTTTTTTTCTATTACAAATCTCAAATTGTGGAGTACAGAGGCAAATAAATAAATGATGGGTCTTTGTCCCAAACATTATGGAGGGCACTGTATGAGCACTCTTGCAAAAATCTGTTGCTGTTAGGTTTGGACTTTCTTTACATAAATGCAGACCGTTTCAAATTCTGAAATGTTCCCTCACAAATTTGGACAGAAGATAGCAGACTCCGAAACCATTCCCATAAGAAAATGTGTAAATAGGAATATTTAACTATGGACAGGATTTCTCTATGGAGGAAGCCAAGATTGAAAGCCAGAACTGTCGTGTGATGGTTCTTGTAGGGAAGAGCCGACTTAAGTTCATGACTACATTGTGAAAATGGCTTAACAGCAAAGGATTAAAATGTGGGAGCTTTCTTGACTAGCTCAGAAAGCCCAGCTAGGTCTTTACTATGGAACGTTCTGTCCTGTTGGCTGAATGGAGCCCAGTTGCAAAACAAAATCAAAGCAACAGCTGGAAGATAGCTGCAATTAATTTTTTTCATAAATGTTTAGGATTGTACTGTTCTACCGCAGAGTTTCTAATTTGGGAGAGGAATGTATGTGAAAATATGAAACAGGAGAAAATAGGGAATCTGTCGGCTATATTTTAAACAATGCCGCAAAGAATCCTCCCACTGCTTCTGTTTAATTGCTTCCATCTCGGCATGTTTCTCAAGCTGTCCAATCAAGCCGTTGTGCAGTTCTGTGGAATTCGAACTGTAAGGCTGGCCAGAGGTCAAATGGACCCCAAGATACGCCTCTTTTTTTCAAATATTTCTTCTTTTTTCTATGCAAGGTGGGGGGGGGGGGGGGGGGGAGGAGGAGGTTGTTTATGTTTCAGAAAGCTTCAAATTACGAGCTCTTGAGAGTTGTATCTCTGAACAACTTCCTGTTTGTGTGGGTGGTTTGCGTTATTTTGTCTGCAGAAGATAATTGTAAATTTGACTGACAGGGCTAGCTGACAGCGGGAAAGCAGAATGTTCACAGTGCTAATTCTGCTGCTGTTTTCCTTCAGATTAAAGCTGCAACGTTGTTTTCCATGTTATCAGTCACAGAGTTGAAATTCCCGTAATGTTAGTCTTTCTTGGAAGTAGCAGGGGCACCACAATGTTGTTTGCTAATATGACACAAGGCCATTTTAACAATGTTTGCTCATTGAAACCTTGCTGCTAATTTGTTTCTCTTCTTTGCTCTTAAACCATAGCTCAACAAATAGTTAATTTTCAAAATCTGGTTTGGTATATTAAAAACATTGTTCTGTCTAGTTTCATCACTTTTTCGGACATTGCATCCTGCATTACTATAATTCCCTGCATAAAATAATTTCTTATCTCATCTCTAGTGCATTTGCCGAAGAATGTTGGAGCATATAGAAAATTTAAATCCATTCTATTTGCATTTTAAACCAACATTCCTGGAATACGAATCACACCTAAAAATCTCCCTGACTGGTGGGATCTCCTATTAGCAGAAAGCAGTGTTTCATTCCTTAGTTTCCGCTTCGTCTTCTTGCGTATGGAATGTACAGCCTAAAGTTGTAGGTCAACTTGTTCTATTTGATCTATTTGTTTGAGCTCGTCGGGTTGATTGCATTAGTCGAAACAGGGTGGACCACGTGAAGGTTGCAATCTCCCAAGCCTTAGTTTATGCTGAATTAGCAGATTACACTTGCGGATGGGGAGTGGTTTACACAAACACAATAATACATTTTACTCTCTTAGGCCTGTTTGCTGAGATCCTGTGAGTAACTCTAAGTAGGCCATGCTCCCATATTTTATAAAATCGGCATTACAATTAACCATTGCCCTAACATCAATTGGTGTTCCAAACTTTGATCAGCTTTTTAATGTACAATCACAGCGAATACATCACGATTGTTACCGACTTCACAAGGAGCTGTGTGGAGGTCTGTGTTGCCATCAAAATCATCCGAGTGTTTCCCAATCAGAAGCCTTGGATGAACCAGGAGCTCCACAATCTTCTGAGGATCAAATCTCAGGCATTCAAGTCTGGCAACAATAAGGCCATCAATAAGACAAAGCGACACTTTTGCGCTTAATTGGAGGATGAGACGGACGTTCAGCAGCTGTGGCATGCCATCACCTCATCAAAAGCAAAACCAAGTGGCATCGCAAGCGACAATGAGACATCGCTCCTGGACAAGAACAATGCATTCAGTGCATACTTCCAAAGCAAGAAACATTGATGTGCCTTCGCAAGCCACCATAGCCCCCCCGATGGCTAATCTCAGTCACTGAGGCCGACATCAGAAGATCTTTCATAAGCGTGAACCCTCAGAAAGCATCTGGACCTGATGGAGTACCTGGCCACTTTCCCAAAACCTGCACGGAAACAACTGGCTGGAGTATTTGTGGACATTTCATCCTTTTATTACTAAGGCCTGAGGTTCACACCTGCTGTAAAAGGGCATCAACAATACTTGTGCCCAAGAAGAAAAAGGTAACATGCCTCAATGATAACCAACCGGTGGCACTAACGTCTGTGGTAATGAAGTGCTTTGAGAGGTTTGTAATGGTTCATAGTAACTCCTAACGTAGCAAGAATATGGATCCACTACAATTTGCCTATCACCACAATAGATGTATTGGGGATGTGATCTTGCTGGCTCTTCACTCTGCACTGAACCACTTGGACAGTAGGAACACATGGGCCAAACTGTTGCTCATTGATTATAGCTCGCCATTCAACACAATTATCCTGTCCAAGAATCTATTCAAGCCCAGGAAACTGCGTCACTAAACAACCCTACGCAACTGGATCCTCGGCTTCCTCATCAACAATTGGCACGAGTTGGCAACAAAACCTCTTCCTCAATAACTATCATCACAGGAACACCTCAGTCTCCCATTGTACTCTATGCCCATGACTTTGTAGCCAGGCACAGTTCCAACTCCATCTTTACATTTGCTGGCAACGCCACTGTTGGTGGATGAATTACAGGAGATGATAAATCTGAGTACCAAGGAGCTGATTGTTGACCTTAGAAGAGGGAGACCGAGGATCCATGAATGCGTCAACATGGATGGATTGGCGGTGGAGAGAGTCATCAACTTCAACTTTTTTCTGCGTACTTATCACTGAAAATCTGTCTTGAGCCCAGCATATCGACGCAATCATAAAGAAAGCCAATCAACACCTGTCCTTTCGTCGAAAATTGAGGAGATTCAATATGTCGACAATTATTCTCTTGTCTGAAAACCATTAACTCCAAGTTCAAGAACAGCTTCTCCCAGCAACCATCAAGCTCTTGACGCTAGAAACACTAACTGAACTATGAACTACAATCTGTCTTGTGTGCACGAAGGATGCCAGGCTTTTTGCAATAATATTGGGATTTTTAATTTATTGATTTTTGCTTTGTTCATTATGTTATCTATGAGTATTGTGTTTACAGACCAGTAATGAAACAGCTGAGAACGCATCTTTGCGAGGCATCGATGTTAATAATTATCATGGTGGACGTTTTGGCATCCCTCCTTCCTCATTGTGATCCATGGGTCAGGAAATCGAGGATCCAGAGGCAGAGGGGGTACTGAGTCTTATGTCCAGGAGTTTGGAGATGAATTTGACAGGAAGTATGGCATTGAAGGCAAAGCTACAGTCAATACATAAGTCTCACATAGGAGTCCTTGTTATCCAGATGTTCCAGAGATTAGTATAGGCACAGGGGGATGGTGTTCACCGTGGATCTGGTGCAATTGCTGTTTTGGAGGTATAACAGTTCCATAACCATCTCTCAAAACACTTCATGAACATCAGAGCCATTAGACAGCAGTCATTAGCGCAGGCTTCCTTGGTTTTCTTTGGGACCGGGGTGCTTGTGGTCTTCTTAAAGCAGTACGAACCTCAGAATAGAGTAGTGAGTGGTTAAAAATGACCACGAATATTCCTATCAGCTTGTCTGAGAAGGTTCTGGTCGGGTTCTCCATCCAGGCCAGTCACTTTCAGGAAGGTCGATGTGACATCAATAACAGTGGGTACAGGTGCTCCTGGGGCTGTGGAAGTTAGTGAAATCATTCCACTGACGCTCTTTTCGAAAGCGAGCATGGAATGCATTGAGCTCTTTGTTTTGTATCCATTATTGCATGCAAGCCTTGCCACAATTGGCAGGTCTGCATGGTTAGCCTTTGACCTGGAATTGATCTGGAATTTTCCCTTGATATTCTTGACGGCTTTTTGTTAGGGGGAGAAATAGAATTAGATGTTTTTAAGAACAAATGGTTGCCTAAATATTTGAATCGGAATTGAATACATCATAGACACATTGGACAACTGTGCAGAGGCGCTCCAGTTCAGATATTAGCAGTAATCAATATACTTATCATTTTGCATTGTCCGAATAAGAGAATGATGTAACACTGAAGGACATAAGCCTATTATATCTGTAATAGTTCTTCAAAAGTTATCTAATTAGTGTCACATCCGAGCTTATTCTACATCGTGCTATATATGTTTTTATCATATTCCTATTTTAAAGTTACTTGCAAATTTGTTTCCACTTGCCTTTTGTGCTGCGCTTCAAATTTCAACAACTCTCTAAATTTAGAAAAAATCCGCATATTGCTTCTGGTTCCCTTGGCTCTCCCCTTAAAATCATGCTGCCTGTGTAATGATCCTTTGCCCGAGGAACCAGTTTCCCCTTGCGTGCTATTATCGCAAATCTTCTGTTTTTTAGGATACCTCTAAAAATTATTTTCTCGGCCTTCTCTATTGTATGGAGAATTATCCCATCTCATCCAGCCCCTGCACAAAATAATGCAAGTTTTATATGTCCCCTCTACACCCTCTGTAAGTGATCTTGTCATCCTTTTCAATGCGTGGTGCAACAAACAAGTGCACAGGTTCGAGGGATGTTCATGGATACTCGCATCTGAAGCACATCTGTGTCAAAAACGTTTGCACAACTTATCCTTCTGGATGGGACAACTGAAATCAATTGTTTATTTTTAACAAGACTCTGAAATCTTATTTAGTTTAGTTCAGAGATACAGTGTGGAAAAGGGTCCTTCAGCTCACTGAGTCTGCGCCACCGATCACACATACTAGTTCTAACCTACAGACTGGGGACAATTTACAGAAGCCAATTAACCTACAAACCTGTACATCTTTGGAATGTGGGAGGAAACCGGAGCACCCAGAGAAAACCCATGCAGTCACAGGGAGAATGTACAGACAACACTCCGGGTCAGGATCGACCATGGGTCTCAGGCGCTGTATGTCTCAGCTGCACCACTGTGCCACTAATATTATAACTAGTGACATCACATTATTACTGTGTCGGATCTGTGGGGTGGCAGTGTGGCATAGCGGTAGAGTTGCTATCTTGCACTACCAGAGACCCGGCTTTGATCCTGAGTACAGGTGCTGTCTGTACGGAGTTTGCACGTTTTCCTTCTGACCTCGTGGGTTTTCACTGGGTGCTTCAGTTTCCTCCCACGTTTCAAAGACGTGCAGCTTGGTAGGTTGATTAGCTTCTGTAAATTGTCCCTAGTGTGTAGGATAGAACTAATGTACGGGTGGTCGTGGTCGGCCTGGACTCGGACGGCCCAAAAGCCTGTTTTTAATCTGTATCGCTATTTTTAAAAATCCCTAAAAATATGATTACATATCTATATAGTGGGTGACATTAAAAGATGTTTTAGCTGTGGTGTATCCTGAACCTACAGTGGTTTCTGCAAGGTGTATTAATTAGATCAGTCCCTAGCAGAGCAATTTTAAAAAAAACTGTTTTTAGGATTATGTGATGTTTTTCCTATTGAGGGATAAATTCAAAGCACAATTAAAAGGAAGTTGTCAATTCATAACACCATTCTGTTTTTCTCCAGGAATGGAATGAGCTGGGTCCTGTGGTTGCAAACACTCTTGATCTCTCAGATGCAATACTTGACTGTAAGTTTATGACGAAACAGAAGAGGAAACTGTCTCTACACACCTTGCATGGAATTTTGGTATCACTTTACTGTAATCACAGATATATTTTCTATCTTACCTGTTTATACTGATATTACTTGATTACAACGGGAATCTTTATACGGTTTTTATATAGTTTGTAAACCTTCATGTATTATTGCTGCACACTCTCAAGCTTTCACAGCATCTAATCTTTTCCTCCAAGTGGCAGATTTTGGTGCCTGTCACAGCACTTGTTATCTTCAAAGACATGATCATTAATGAGGTGAATAGTCAACCAACAGTGTTGTTCAATGGAATCCCAAAAACAATCTCTTGCCATTTCATTGATAACAAAGTTGGTACACCAAACCCTTCTTTATTTTGCCATCTATACAAAAATATGCTGCTGACAGGTCCAAAATACTAAGTGAATCAAACATTATGATTGTTATTCAATCCTGAGAATTAGCTCAACACTTTGTGTCACGTGGCATTATTGTTGACAAGTTCCCTGATAAGTGAGCTCGGTTAATGGTGATAATTACCTTCCCTGCCATATTTTAAATCTTGATGAGGGGCCAAAGTAAACTATAGTTACCTGTTTACTTGCAAGTCTGTGGCAGATGCCGTCAAAATGCTGACTTGTTAATCTGTGGCAGACTCCGTTAATCCTTGAGGGTTTTCAACAATAGCAAGTTAGGTTTCATGCCAGCAAGTGTACACCATACAAAATTATTTTGGTTGAAACTTAAAACTCTGAGACTAGCCCTTGTATTTCATGATTTTGAAAAAATGATTCTCAGACATGACAGAGATTCTCCAAAACACTGAGCAAAGTAACATCTTGCAGGATAACTGTGATGGCTGATAAGTAGGATTTTATTCTTAGTTGTTTATTCCTGCATTTTTGGTGTCTTTACATTGTCTGTCCTGAAGTTGTGAAAGGCACTATATAAATACAAGTACTTCATCATTCAATTAATGGCAATTTTGCACATTGAGCCAGGAGCTTGTGGTTTCGAGTTCAACTTCAGAACTAAGCACACAGTGTATTGCTGACCCATCCGTGCTTGACAGAGAGTACTATGTTCTTTGAGTTATTTGGACTGGATTTTGATCTTTGGTAGTGCAACTAGACGGTCTCATTCTCTCTTTTCTCTTTCTAAGGACCAAATGTTCCTCACTGTTCCAATCATAGTCAATTAACACTAACAACAACAAATGACCTCTAATTTGATCTTGCTTACAGTAGCCCATGCAATATTGCAAGGATTTACGTTTTTGTTTGCCTAACTCCAATATAATAAATTGTATGAGAAACCCTGAGGTATTTGAGAGTCATGTATGTTGCCTTTTTGCTTGCATGCTAAACTGGACCAAACAGTTGCCTTGTTTGCAAATCACATGCCTCATATTTGCATAACTCGTCAGCTTTAATACTGACGTTTTCAATCTATAAAACTGTATGAGTTGCGATTAAAGGCAGTTTTAAATCAGTTTAAGTTTGATTAATGGCCCATATAAAGATCCCTGATTTTCAAAACAATGCATAAATCACAACATTTCTGCACTTTAAACTGAAATATTCCATTTGTAATTCCTGTCTTTCCACTTTAATCTTAATTATTATTTAACTGTTAAGCAATTTTATTAGTGCTGCATAATTCTTCCACACTACATTTTTCTTAGTTCAAAGGCATCAGTTATCAATTATGTTCAATGACTTTGGAAATGGCAACAACAACAGAAGACAATGCAATTTCTAATTTTTATGAAAGCAAGTATTTTATTGCTACATTGCAGCAACAACATGCAGTTTATTTAAAACAACTGACGTTAATTATATGATCTGATCAGAAGCTTGGCTGGAGCCTGTGGATGAGAAGGATGCTTTCCTCAAGGAGCGCACATACTAATCATCTGCATACAGTGCCCTCCGTAGATCCATCATTTATTTATTTGCCTCTGTACTAACAATTTGAGATTTGTAATAGAAACAAAATCACGTGTGGTTGAAGTGCACATTGTCAGATTTTATTAAAGGGTATTTTTATACATTTTGGTTTCACCATCTAGTAATTACAGCTGTGTTTATACAGAGCCCCCCCCCCCGCACCCCACCCAATTTCAGGGCATCAAAATGTTTGGGACACATAGCTTCACAGGTGTTTGTAGTTACTCAGGTGTGTTTAAATGCCTTCTTAATGCGGGTATAAGAGCTCTCAGCACCAAATCTTTCCTCCACTCTTCCATCACATTTGGAAACTTTTATCGTTGTTTATCAACATGAGGACCAAAGTTGTGCCAATGAAAGTCAAAAGAAGACATTATAAGACTGAGAAACAGGAATAAAACTGTTAGAGACATCAGCCAAACCTTAGGCTTACCAAAATCAACTGTTTGGAATATTATTAAGAAGAAAGAGAGCACTGGTGAGCTTACTAATCGCAAAGGGACTGGCAGGCCAAGGAAGACCTCCACGGCTGATGACAGAAGAATTCTCTCTATAATAAAGAAAAATCCACAAACACTTGTCCGGCAGATCAGAAATACTCTTCAGGAATCAGGTGTGGATTTATCAATGACCACTATCTGCAGAAGACTTCATGAACAGAAATACAGAGGCTACACTGCAAGATTCTATTACAAATCTCAAATTGTGGAGTATAGAGGCAGATAAATAAGTGATGGGTCTTTGTCCCAAACATTATGGAGGGCACTGTATATCACAATTTTGAGAATTAAGACATTTCAAAAGCACTAAATGATTGATGTGATTTTCAGGAACCAATTGACTAAGTAGGATGGCTGTCACATCTGTTCCCTAGTTTCAGAAAGCTCACCACCTGGGTATGATCAAAATACTGTACAGCACTGATTCTGGGAGTGTAATGTCACTGTTTTTATTATGCATAATATCGCCGTGTTCTTGTGTGTAACTTGTGCATGTTATTGATAAAGCTGAAGATTGCTAATACTTGGCTCAATTTTTCTCATAAGCAAAGCCAGCCATTGTTATGTCAGCCAAATTGCCTTCAGATTGACTTTCTATTTTATGGAGAGGTGGAGTTGTGTTTTCTTTTGTTAAATTCCAACAACCTGCCACTTGGAGCTTTTGTTAGTTATTCCAGACATTATCATAAAATGCTTTTATCTTTGTACACTGCATTTGTTTTTACATCAAGTAGTCAGCAATAAACTGTACAGAAATAAATCAACTGACTGCTCATTTTAATATATTTAATCTGATTTTCTCACAAGGCATTCGTTAACCAAAAGAACATGGCAGTACCAGTCACAACTGTGCAGCAATTGCCAGTTTGGTAGCTGCAAAAATAAAATGAGAACAAATATTCAATAAATCTGATTTACTATACATGTATGTGAAAGTGCAAGTATTGTTAGTATAATTGCTGAGCTGCAGGCATAGATAAATGTGGAAATATGATGTGATGGTGATAACAATTTTGGGTTGAAGAAGGAACAGAACTGGGCATTAAATATCCTTGGAAACATAATTATAAATATATTAAAGAAAATATTGGTACTGGAGAGAGGATTTCATTGAAGGGTCAGAGATATAATCTATTTAGTTACAGCTGTGAAACAGAAGGAACATCACACTGCTGGGTGTGTTTTATAAGTTCACAAGTTATAGGAGCAGAATTAGGCCATTTGGCCCATCAAATCTACTCCGCCATTTAATCATGACTGATCTATCTAACTTTCCCTCTCAACCCCATTCTCCTGCCTTTTCCCCATAACCCCTGACACTGTACTAATGAAGAACCTATCAATCTCTGCCTTTAAAAATATCAATTCACTTGGCCTTCCACAGCCTTCTGCAGATCATCAACAATTAGATGAGATGCGCAAAAGCCACAATGTAGTTACAAATGTGGGACTAGTTTTCTTTGAAGGGAGGCAGAGAGGAGATCTGAAGTGTGTAAAATATAAAGGGTGAGGACAGAGTGGATTGTGGGATCCTGCTACATACCACAAATGGATTGAGGACTGAAGGGCACGATTGTATAATAAAGGGAAGAGAATTAAGAGTGACATGACGAAAAACGTTTACACCAAGTGTTACTGATATCGCAAATGCACCGTCTGCGATCCTGGTGCCATTGTGGCTCTTAGGAGGGAATAGGATAAGTACATGGTGGAGGATATTTTAGAGGAATGGGAAGAAAAGTCCAGTGGGTAGAACTAGAGAGTTGCTCTGGTGAAGACCTCATGCAGATGCGATGGACTAAATGGTCTCCTGCTATCAATCATTTTGTATTTCCTCTGTTTTTCTGTAGCAGGCCACTATGATAGCCACAATTTCTTAATGCCTTGAATGTATCGTTGACTTGCTATGGGAAATCATGGCGCAAGGACTGGATTTCATTGGTAATAAATGAGCAGCTGTGAAGAATGTTTTGTATCCAATTATTCATACATGAAGTTTGGTTGCAGAAGTACTCATTAAGAAGTGTTGATACACACTTTGTGAGATGTCTGAGTTACAGTGTGACATGGTTTTATATAATGGTTGAAGTATGGCCCTTTGTCTGCCGACTCTGCCCATGCAGTTACTCAATGATTTATTAAAGGAAGTTGTGTTGATATTTCCTCAATGGTCTTTGTGAGGTTAGCCAAAATGAAGCTGAGGAAATAGCTTTCACTTAGTTCTGAGAAACAGTAAGTTGGCTGTGCAGTGGCTATATAAACAATCGTCTAGTGACAAGAGAGTTTTAAACCATCAAAGAATTTCACTGTTGGTACTGTGGCATAACAGTTTAAGGAAGAGAAATATTTTGTCTGGTTGTTTGGGTGTAATAATTTTATTTCTCTGTGTTTATCTACACAGCTGCTTAGTTCCAGAGGACTTTGCATCTGATGGTACTGTTCAGCAATAAAAGTCTCATCTTAGATGCTTCACTAAACAAACTAAAATGATACAGGAAAACTGCAATGCATTTAATGGGTACATGCCCAGTGGGAGGGCAGGTTGTATCTGCAATGCACCCGAAGAAGACGTTAAAATAATCCTGGGCGCAAGTGTATGTTTTTCAGAAAGCACGGAAAATGCGAGAGAACTAACATTTTAAATGATAAGAGTGGAGTGCTATCAGGAAAACAAGAATAGAAATGTTAAGTAGTTGTTTAAGTCTGTGCTTATTTTATGTCTACTGTAAAAATATTCCCTTCAACCTCCAAACAAGTCTAAACAAGCAAAGGTAATCATTTACACAGACAAATAACTGCGCAGACAAAACTTTGCAGCAGTCGTGCTTGGAGCCACGTCGACAGCTGTCTTAACTGATTTGTGTACAAACTCACACTTGTTTAAATACCAATTGGGATTAGTAGTCTTAAAGTGGAATCAGTTAACCCATGGAATTAAAAATGCATTCTATTTTACATAATATAATATCTTTCTATATTATGATTTCTAGCATTCTTGTGATATGGGTGGCTGACCCAATTTGTCCTTGAAAAGGTATGGATGTCTTGTCTGGAACTGCTGCAATCCACCAGTACAAAATATTACCATTGAATTCCATCATTTTAACTCATTACTCAGACAGGAAAGCTGACAATCCAGTAAAATATCTCTGGATGTAGACATCTATTCTACCAGGTAGTGAAGATCATGGAATTAGAAAACTCATTTGTATATATTTTGTGTTGCTGTCACATACCCTGTTAATAGTACGTAGAACGGGCGAAGAAACGCAAAATACAAGTTTTGGACGGAGCAAATTTTATTTTAGAAGATGGATTTGCGCAAGATTCAAACAACTGGGACCATCATAGATGTCGAAAATCATTTATCCCACTACTGCTGAACCCTGTAATTGATGGGGAGGCTTTGAGGAATCTGGATTAGTTACTCAATATAGAACACCACATTTATAAGCTGTTCTAATATTTATATATTAGGTTAGGTCAGATCAGTGGTGATGCTGAGGATGTGGGATTCAATTATCATAATGCTTTGACAAAATGGTTACAGTTTGAGAACCACGGCAGGAGATTCTTGACATTCAGATTTGCAATGTTTCGCAGAGCTTTACACAAAGTTCTGTATAATTTATTTATTTTGTAAAAAGTTGTATAAAACTATAGGAATCGTTGCTGTGCTTACATCACCACAGTAGATCCACAATATGTGCAGTATTTTGTGTTGAATGCTGAAATCATATGAATATTTAGGAATACTAATTTAGGTGGGTGGATGAAGAGAAGTGGGATTTGGAAACACAACGGACAGTGTACGCAGACAAATTAAATGTCAACAAGTACCAGTGGGGTTGAAAGGCCATAATTACAATTTCCCTTTGGTTGTCATTCGCACAAACAGCCTGCATTTTGGTCTCAATAACAGTTTGCTCTTAAATGAATTCTTCTCAAATTTACATTACAATTGTCTTTGAAGTCCCAAAGTAGTTAAAATTTACACTTTAGCTGTAGATTGTGTTTAAATTGTATATTTGTGTCCTTATTAACTACAATCATCACCTTATAAATCATCACAGATATTTCATAATATGTACAAATTAACGAAAGAATGTTGGTTGAATTGCAACACTGGAGATAGGGTACTTTAAAAATGGCAAGTTTTGTATTAAATCCCCAATGATCATATTATCACATGTACCGAGATATAGTGAAAAACGTTGTTTGCAAGCAATGCACAAGTACAGCGGGTGGTCTAAAGAAACAAAATACCGGAAAACACCAGAGTGCATCATTACAACATTATTGTTTTATAGTTACAGAGAAAGTGTTTTTTTTTTTTAAGTACAAGGTCCGCAATGAGGTGGGTTGGAAGATTTGAGTACTCCCTAGCTTATGGGAGGAGAATTTAGTAGAATGATAACACTCGGGTAGAAACTGTTCCTGAATCCGGTGATGTGCTTTTAAGCTATTTTTATATTCTGCCCGCGAGGAGGAGGAAATGACGAGGGTGAAAATGGTCGATCAACGATTAACAATCTGCAATATTCATTTTATTTTAATGTCATTTTTCTTACTTTGAGGAAAATAAACAACAGGACGAATTTGAATTACAAAAGGAAAGCAATTGGTTTTAATTTGCTGTGATAGTGTACTTTGGTTTTGTTGAAAACATTCCATTAAGGGATGTATTAACTGGGTGGAGGCTCTGGGTGGATCAGATGTAATGGGACCTCATGTGAGTTAAAGCTTAACACTATCCAGACATGTTTTAATGTTATTTCAATTGCTGTGAAACAAAATCAAGCACAAAATCAAGCACATGCCAATGAGCTACACAATTCCTAATAAAATCAACAATTTTTAAGGGTCTATTCTCGGTGGTAAGTAATTGCTATTTTATACTGCTTTTTAATGGAATTAATAACCTTATATGAACTGCATCGTCTTAAGAAGTGGGATATATCTTCCACAAGAAAGCTTTATTAAAATGCATTTTCCTGTACTGCCAACTCTTGTATGTTTAGAAGATAGGTAAGGAATTATTTTTAAACAAAAACATTATTATGTTGCATCTGGCATTCCAGTAGCTTACTCACAAATAAAGGCCTCTGGCAAATGTCCTGATTATCTAGAGAAATCCAGTCTCTGACTTTGCATACTTTTGTTACCAAGGGAATTGCTATTGCCTCTCTGAAGTGCCTTTTTGTGAAGGATGGTGCAGTTGAAGCCAATTTTGCTCTAAATCCTTCAAGTGAAATCTGTGCCATAATCTTCTAATTATGTTCATCAGCCAAAGTTCTGTGGGAAGTTTTATTTTTACCTAACTGATGTAAAGAGTTGCTCACATCAATCATTTCATACTTAGAATGTAGTACATACCAGTGCAATAACCCTCCTGGTGGTAACCAAATGGCATTTTCTCCATGAAATGTCATGTAATTGAGACTGCTTCATTCTGACTTCTGTATGTGAAAAATCAACGTAGATGATTCAACTTGTGAAATTCAAGAGAAACTGCAAACTTTTTTTTGCTTTCCTAATGTTTTTCCTCTACTCCTGGAATGCTTAACTTATTATCTCATCCAACCGGCTGCTCCTCCTGAAATACTAGGTTTTGTGAATTGGCTGATTCATCATGCAACACAATAATAATATCAGGGTTGGCCAATTTGATTACCCTCCTTTGCCCCAGAGGATGCATCATGTATGGTTTTCATTTGAAATCAGCTCACTGGGCACAGACCTACACTGGTATTGCCTTGTGTATGTAGGGCCCAGTTTCACTCTGAGAAGTGTATTTTCTGTCTGAAGGATGCAGAAGTGTAACGTGGACTTTTGTTGCTGACTCGCTGAATTCGTAGGTTGAAAAATAACGGCTTTTCAAATTCTACAAGGACACTCCACAAGGCGTTGCCCCACTCTGTTGGAAGAGCGATGACACCCCAGGGAGCTTGTATTTATTTGCACAGTGTTGTGTCCTGAGCTTTCTCTTGACCATCTCACAGGAGGAGACTGGGGAAAAGTGCACCAAACCTTTCTGGGACTAGCATGCCTAAAAACAGAATGGACTTGCTACACATTCACAACGCAATTAAGCAGAGTAGCTTTAGTGTAGTTTAGAGATACAGCACGGAAACGGGCCCTTCGGCCCACCGGGACCGCGCCGACCAATGTTCCCCGCATATTTACACTATACTATACTACACCCACTAGGGACAATTTTTACATTTACCAAGCCAATTAAACTACAAATCTGTACATCTTTATGTGTGCTTTGGTGACGTCAGAGAAATAGCAGACTTTTCCACCAGCCTCTGAGTAATTGACAAAAATAACCCGCTCAGAGTGTATTGGCACACTTTCTGAAACAGTACATAATTGGTATCAGAGGGCATGTGTGAAATCTCCTCAAAGGGAAGTGCGTGTGTGGGGGGGGGACACACACACACAATTCCTTGCTGAAGTAAACAGAATGGAAAATTGTCCAAAAAAACCCACAACATTGCAATTACAAATTAGTCCAAAAAAAAAAAAGAAATCAAAGGGACTTGAGTCTTGAATATTAAAAGAAAAGGCAAAACGGTATTTTGTAAGCTGCTGAGCTTTCCATTACTATCATCTGACTTTCCTCCAGCAATGTCTGATCGTTTTGAGAGATGTTTCATTTGTAAACAGATTTTAAATTCTAAGAATTCCACTGCAGGAATTCCACGATCTTTGCAGCTGACTTGAACTGTAGTCCCAAGTGCTGAATTGTGGGGGGAATGGGTTGCGGTAATGATCATATATATATATTTTTTAGGGCAAGTCTCATGTCCCCAACTCCTCCTGTGACAAATTTCCCGCAGCTCTCAATTACCTGATCTTCCAAAAATTATCTATTGCCACCTGAAATACTTAGAATGATATAGCCTCCACAACCCTCTGGCGTAGAGAGCTCCAGGGATTCACCATAGTCTGCAAAAACTAAAATTCAATGCATCTCTGTTTTAAACAACTGGGCCCTTTTTTAGTAACTATTTCACTGTATTCTTTTTCATAACCCACTAGCCATGGAAAACTGTTAGTACTTTGTTCAGCTTCTGGTATAATGAGATGCTTGCCATTGCCTTGGGAGTGCTGATCAACCTCTGAAATCTCTTATGTTGAATACTGTGCAAAGGTTTCTCAGTAACACTGTTCAGTAAATCACCAATTTCATCATAGTGTTGGAAATCTATTTTTATTTGAAAATATTTAACAACAATTGAACACCCAGAATGGTGACAGATATAAATATCATATGTGCATATGACCTCACTAGTGGACCCTAAAGTCACAGAGGGTACAATATGGAATCAGGTCCTATGTGCCCACAGTGTCTGGACCACACTTCTTCCATTTCATTCTCCCGCATTCGTATCATCTCCCCCCATGCCGCATCATCCCCTTGATTCTACCAGACACCTGCAAGCTAGAATCAATTTAAGGTGGCCAATTAACCTCCCAGCCCACACAGCTTTAGTTGAGGAAGGAAACCCGAGTACCCAGAGTGAATCCTCACATGCATAGGGGAAAATGTGCAATCTCCGTACGGAGTTCAGGATTGAACCCAGGTCGCTGGAGCTCTGCCGCTGTGACATGCATCTAGCCTGGTTGAGACAAGGTTGGAGCATCAGAAGCAGGGATGGCATATGTTCACAATAATTCTCATTTGCTGACAATTCAGCCATTTTCACAAAGGAAATCTGTGGAAAGTCTTCGTCCTAGAAAAGGGAAATGAGGTTCCTTTCCCAATTAACTGAGATTCATTTCCCAATAATATTTCTGTAAAGAATTTGGATCTTTTTTTCTGTGAAGTTTCATCCTCAGTCTGCCAATTGTTTTCTGAGATGTCTTTGCTGACACTGAAGTGCCAGGGCATTTGTACATTGTAAGACCCACACGCAATGATGATGACTAATTAAGATTTTTAACTGTTGCTTGACATCATGCAACCCTCGTCAAACTCTTATGTTCCTCATTGGATGCTAGCAGCAGAATTTAATGTTCTTAATCGCTATAAGTCTGGATTCTTTCAATGAACGTAATTGTAAAATTACAGGACTGATTCTTGCAGATTGCTACTTACCACACTTTATGACCAAGGATACTCTTTTGTTCACCTCACCTGACCTTTATGAACTGTCAACCATACGGTCACAGAAACAACGTGGAGCCAGGCCCTGGAGTCTACTAAATTCACATCTCCATTAATCCCATTTTTTATTTGTCTAATATTCTCTTCAGCTTCCCCAGCTACTACCACTCATCTGCGCACTAGAGGCCATTTACAGCGGCTAACTGATCTACCAAGCCGCACAGGGATGAAAGGTGAAATCAGAGCCTCCAAGGAAGAACATGCGAACTCCAGGCAGATAGCACCCGAGTCAGGAGTCTCTGGTGCTATGAGATATCAGTTCTAGCTGTGCTACTGCACTTCCATACTTCCTGTTTGTGGCCACATACACTGACATTGTATTGTATGGAGTTCTATATGTTATCTTTATTTCTATTGTTAGTTTAAAAAACATTGTATATTTCGCTGCAGGATCAATAAAGAAATGAAATTGTTGGAGCAAAAAAGAGCACATTTTAAGTAGTATAGGGAAGTTAATAAATAAGATGGTATAGAATGTATATGAGTATAAAAATAAGAATTAGCAAACAGATCATATAGTCAGATCTGCTTCCCCATTCATCATCTTAAATGAAGTAGGAAAGGGAAGGAAATTGCATCTTTTTCTAGTTGTCCATATTCAGGAATAATGGCTGCACTTTAGTAAGTGTCAAATGTCATTACATTAGTCATGAAGTGTAAAGGGTAATCACAGTCCAATGTGTGTAGCAGCAGGTTGGGGGAGGTGCTCCAATCAAACATCAGGGATAGTGACAAGGCAGTTGAGTAACTAACGATGAAAGATGATCAGAACTTATGATAGATCACACCTTCAGATAGATCAAACATGGAATGTCTAGGTTTTTATTTGAAGTAGTTTATTTCTCGTGGATTGGGGAGCATCCATAGTTATGTCTATATAGACATAAAACTTGCCACATAGTACACCACTACATGATGCCACAAGTCCTGTGCCAATTGCCAATGATACCCATACCCTTAAATGTCTAGTTAATGTTCGCTCAGCCTTTATAAAGTGTCTCTATTTAAATAGTTCTGCTAAATTTCCTCTTAACCTGTGTTCGAGGTGGTGCTATTGCAGCTTGTTCAGTAAATCACTGTAATCCCTTCTCTCACACCAACTTCTTCACATCTTTAATCAAGTGTGATGTCCAAAACTTAATATTCCAGCGAGGCTGATCTTGGGTTTTGTTTCAAGTCATAAAACTTCCTGGGTTTTTATAATATACCAGACCAAGTGCGGACCCGTTAGGACCCCAACGCAATATTCCACCACTCGCCCAAAGCCCCCCACTGCGCAGGCACGGCTGACGTTTTTAAAGTTTAAAACGGCAATAACTTGGAAAATATAAGATCAATGTGGATGCATCTCACGCTCCCTCTTCAGTCCCCTATTCCCCTCCATTATCCTCCCTCTCCCCACTCTCCACCAACCCTCTGCTTCCTCCCCTCACCCCTCCCTCTCCTCCTCTCTCTTCCCCCTCTGCTCCTCCATTACCTCACCATACCTCTTCCTACCCCTATCCTCCTCCATTCCCTCATTCCCCACTCCCTCCCTCACACACCTCTCCCTCTCCTTTCCCCTACCCTAAGTCACTCCCTCCCTGCCTCCATAACCCCTCTCCCCTCTCTACCCCCTCCTCTCTCTCCTCACCTCTTCTCCCTCTATCCCCCCCGACTCCCCCCTCCTCTCCCTCTATCTCCCCCCTCCTCCCCCACTTTCCCCTCCCTACTCCGTTCCTCTCTACCCCGCTGCTCCCCCACTCCTAGCCTCCCCCCTATCCCACCGCCCCCACAATGAAAATCGCAATGTTTTTTTAATAGAAACCTCCCCCTACCCACACACCTCCATGAAGATAACGATTTTTAAAAATAATTCTCAATGAAAATTTCATGTTTTCTTTAAAATAACCTATACACAATGTTAACTGTGAATGAAAACGGTAGAATTTGACTAAAATGGTTTTTTTTTTAAAATCATGATTTTTTTTAAATGTAAATGAAATTTGGTATCTCATTGTGACGTAATTGTGAATGAAAACGGAAGAATTTGATTAAAACGTTTTTTAAAAATCACAATTTCTTATGTAAATGAGATTCGGGATCCCATTGTGACGTTGAAGGCGGCTGACGGGCAGGGCAAGTCGAAAAGTAGTTTGAAAAGTGATTTTAGTAAAGTTTAAAATGTCAATACCTTTTAAAATAGAACAAATCTTGTTTCTATTACATGCCAGGACAATAGTGAGTAAGGTGGGCCAAAAATTGTAAAGCTATCGTGTACCGTCTGGGAGTGCTTTCTGAATATCATGCACATGCACGCATTTAAACAGACAACATGAGAGAATTAGATATATATGTGTGTATATATATGTTTATATATGTGTGTGTGTGTGTATATATGTGTGTGTATATATGTATGATTATACATGTATATATGTATGTGTATATAAGTATGTATGTGTGTGTGTATATATGTGTATATATATATATGTGTGTGTGTGTATATATATATATATATATGTACACACACACACACACACACACACACACACACACACACACACACACACACACACACACACACAACCACACAACACCAAGTGGGACCCGTTGGGTCCCTGTCGCATGGGAGGGCTGGTCCCCCAACGCAACCCATCCCCCCCCAACGCAATATTCAACCACTCACCCTTAGCCCCCACAGGAGGCCTGGTCCCCCAACGCAACCCGTTCCCCAATGTAAGATTCCACCACTCACCCATTCCCCAACGCAACCCATTCCCCCAATGCAATATTCCACCACTCACCCATAGCCTCCAACTGTGCAGGTCGGCACATTTTTTCTCCCTTCCTTATTTTAAACTTTTTTTAAAATGCAATCGCACTAAATACAGGGAGGGCCGGGCCACATGTCCTGGATGAAGGAATAGCACTATAGATTCCAACTTGCAGTTCACAGTACAGAGGTCAGTAATTTATAAAGACAGAAGCAGAAAGAGTGGGAAATAGTGGCAGACAAGAATTCAGTCTGGGGAACAGCGAGGTCACCCCCTTCAGATTTAAAAAAACATCCAGAATTTTTCTAATTGCTGAGAAATTTGCCATTGTTGAAGACCGAAGGGATTTGAGTTTCTGTGTAAATAAAATCACTGAAAATCAGTGTACAGCTTACTAAAAGATACATTGAAAAGACTGTGTAGAGATGAGTCTCCTGCTCACTGACGTCAAGTCCACCATTGCTTGAGTGATTAAACTTAGAGATCCACAAAATATAAATTTATGAAGAATGCAAAAGCTTGTTGGGGGGGGAAAGAGTTTTGAGAAATGGGGAGACAAACCTTGGAGGGATTTGAAAACAAAGGTGAGAATTATAAAATTTGGATGTTGCTTAGTTGATCATCCAATGTCATTAATGCACTACTGACAGAATAGCACCTGGTATGAGCAGTGACGTGCGGTGAGGTCAATGGCTGGGGAGGCACTGGCTAGTATTAGTGGCCCGGCCCTCCCTGTATTGATCACCGTGTCTCCCCGAGGAGAGAGAGGGGTGGAGCCGTGGCTGGGAGGGAGGGATAGAGAGGAGAAGGGGGAGAGAGCGAGAGAGAAGGGGGGGAGAGAGAGATGGAGGAGGGAGAGTGAGAGAGAAGGGCGAGGGAGAGAGAGAAAGAGAGGGAGAATGGTGAGAGAGAGAGGAACGATGGCACGTTATAACCCGCAGACGTCTCATTCTGACCACCACCGAACCCCCCACCGCTCCATTGCACCCTTCCTCACTGCGGCCATGTGATGTCTTGGCTCTGACAATTCGAGGGATCTAACCGGTAACAACACTAAGAGCAGCCCCGGGCTGCCACGCTCCCCGACTCGAATCTGAGCTTGAAAAATCAGGTGGTGGGCCTGATGTGTCCCGCGGGCCATATTTTGGAGACTCCTGCCTTACATGAATTAAACAGAAATGTACAGAAGTACAAAAATTGATGACTATTATTGTGATAAGTATAGATCTATTAAAAAAAACTAAAAACTTTCTAATGTACCGACAAAGTCTACCTTCCCAAGTGGCGTACCTTGCTCCGCTCCATGATCTTTGGTCTGTGCCGCCGCTGCTGAAGCTAGCTAACGTGGAGGGAGAGTGAGGCAGCGTCACTTACGTGAGCTGAGCCTACGTAATTGACACTCACTCTTCCTCCACTCAAGACACGCCCCCTTGTGAGGCAGATGTGATCCCTGCCTCCCCTGGAGCTTTTTCAATGCAGTTTTATGTGAGACCAGCGAGCACAAATTTAATATCTTTATATGTGAAATACGTTACCTGGACTATGGAAGGTAAGGACATGTAATGAAGGGGTTTGCACACATGACTTTGGTGACATACATAGGGATAGTAACAGGCACATGCTTATTGTGCGCGCTCCATGCAGTTTCTAAGGGGTTGCGCAATCAGAGGGGAGGCTCAGCTCGTCGCTGCCACACCTCTCATCTCTTCATGTATTTAGAAAATAGAAAATAGGTGCAGTAGGAGGCCATTCGGCCCTTCGAGCTGCGCAGATTTTGCGAATATTACTATAAAAATGATTAGATTCATATAGAAATGACATTTATAACAGATCAGTGGAAAAATCTTTATATTTATTTTATTTTATTATTATTTTTTCTTTACTTTTCTTAACAGCTATTTTCATTGGGAGTATGACAGGTGAGGCTCTGCATCCCCTGCCGCCCTAGACTGCACGTCCCTGGGTATGAGGTATTACACAGCAGCAGAACTTTAGATTACATTATACAGGGGGAGGGTAGATGACAGTTGGGGAGGGTTAGAATGAGAAGTTTGGTCAGAAGAGCGTAGGATTAATCAGGAATAGTTAACAAAAGAATGGAGGAGAGCTGGCGTAAAGAGCTGAGGCAATAATGGAATCAGTTGAAGCTAAGAGTTGAACATTAAGATAATCTCAGTAACAGCTCACCTTGTGTGCAGTTCTGGTCGTCCCATTATAGGAAGGATTTATAGGCTTTTGAGAGGGTGAAGAAAAGGTGTAGCAGAATGCTGCCTGGATTAGATGGTATTAAATGTAAGAAGGTTGGTCAAACTTGGATTTTCTTTTTCTCTGGAATGTTGGAGATTGAGGGGAACTGATAGGGTTTTATAAAATTATGAGAGGCATAGATAGGGAAAACACTCAACTTTTTTTCGCCAGGGTGGAAAGGGGGCATACTTTAAGGTGAAAGGGGCAAAGATGAAAGGAGATTTGCAGGGCAATTTTTTTTACGCAGGGAGTGTTTGTGAGGAAGATAAAATAGGAACATTTAAGATGTTGTTCGATAGGTACATAGATATGCAGTGAATGGAGGCATACGGATCGTGTGCCAGCAGACAAGTTTATCTTGGCATCATGTTCAGCATTGATATGTGAAATGAAGGGCTAGTTCCCGTGCTCTACTTATCTGTGTAGGAAGGAACTGCAGATGCTGGTTTAAATCAAATATAGACAAAATACTGGAGTAAATCAGTGGGACTGGCCGCATCTCTGGAGAGAAGGAATGCCATTCCTTCTCCAGAGATGCTGACTGTCCTGCTGAGTTACTCCAGCATTTTGTGTCTATGCACTTATTTCTGTTACAAGTTGGAACAGTTTTAAACCATATACAATATGTATATATCAAGGATATCTGCAAATTAATATCTTTCTATCGAATCAAAGGATATCAGCAGAAAATGTTCAAAGGCTTCTCCTACTGCCTCCGGGTTGCCATGCTGTCACTTACTGATCTTCCAGATTCTTGCAGTAACAGCAAAATTAATTGACTCTTTCTGAACCACAGCTCTTGGACTATAAGCCCCTTTATAATAGCTACTTGTTTACTCTCAAACCAAGAGGATGCAATTTGCTGCACAGGTATAAAATGGGTGTTCTCATTCTTTTAGAGATTGTCAGAGTTGCAGTTCTATTGATAAAGAACTCGTGACTGGCACATTGCAAAAGTCTTATAAATTTCATTTAAATCCCAGTACCCCAGCTTCACTGTAAAATGACTAACTTTTCTGAGGTGAAATCAAAAAAGTGAGAGACAATTTACAAAAGGAAAGAATAATACATTGACGCATGTTGTATAGCAGATGGTAGTCCGGAACTGGAGTAATATACAGACTGCAGAAAAATGTTAATGTTTCTCCAGAGACAGGGTGGGAAGAAGCAGTTCTCATCCACTCCAGCCAGAATAACCAATTGTTGTCTTCTTGTCTCTTAGTTCTTTCCCAGTCATCTTCCTATATCAATATTGTATCTTAAAATAAGGAGTCATTGACTAGTCCCAGAAAGGCAGAGATTAGCCAATGAAACTGTGAAAGGTAGAGGGTAGCCATTGAAACCTTGCAATTTGCATTTTACACAATTCATTTATATAATTATCATTTACAAGCACTCCACTTTACTTTGATATTCTCCAGACCTGTGCCTAGAGCCAATGCCAAAAAAAAACATTATTTTAAAAGGACTTTAGAAACAGAAGTAGGAAAAAGCCATTCGGCACTTTCTACCATCCTCCATACTAAAAACATTCAAAAAAGGCCGATCTACCTCAGCCCTGTTTTCTTGCACTAGCTCCATATCTCTTGATCCCTGCAGCATGTTAAAAATCTGTCAATGCTATCTTGAATATATTCAGTCCATGAGCTTTCAGTCGGGCAAAGAATTCCAAAGATTTACTACCATTTTGGTGAAGAAACTTATTCTCAGCTGATTGGCAAAGCCTTTCTTTTCATGACACCGATACCAGGAAAAGGTCCCTGCATTTATCCATTCAAGCTCGATTTGCAATTTGAGATCATCTCTCATTCTTCAAAAATCAGAGACTCTCCTCTTGGGTCACATCTACCATCCCAGGAATCAATCTGGTGAACATTTGCTCTTTGCAAGTATATCTTTCCTTTGGTAGGCAGGCCAAATCTGTATACAATATTCCATACACCATATAATTATCCTACAATAGCTGCACCTGTACTTGCAGATTATCACACTGTGGTAGGAAACACCGATATACCAGCATCCTTTGGATTTTGGCAATGGCAGATTTTTCGGATTATTGGATTCTACTTTCTATTATTGCCCAAACAATTTAAAAAAATAGATTACGCAGTAGAATAATAACATTTCCAGTGAACCCTGAGTTTAATGGGAGTGGAAAATATGCAAGTACTCTAAACCCTGCTCCAATCACAAAGCAACACATGTCCCTGGTATACCAGACCTCCACCTGAGTGCCAGCCACACTCTGGACCCCTGGAATGCACATTGCACTCCTCACTTGCACTCCAGATCTATGGCTCACAAGGCAGACCGATTAATTAGATGCCAAACCATCAGGCATTATGAGGAATGAGATGCCGGGTTAACATTTTTACTACAATTGGTTGGCAGAACATCTTGAGAGATTTGCTTTCTCTGCAGATTGATTTGGAAATACTTCACCAAGTTCATAGAATACTTGATGTGAGGTTTCGAAAATAAAACAATACTGTAGCCACACTTCTGAGGCATGTTTTCTGATTAGTAAATAAACTCATCTTTTAAACTGACTTAAGCATTGAAACTTTGTTTCCCATTCAACTAATGATACTTGTCCCCAGTAAATCATTCTTACAAATAAACAAGCATTCCACCAATTATATTTCATTGACGGTATCTCATTACTCCTAATGCACCCAACCCCCCTGTTACTAACCATCGCAAATGCTGTATGTAGAGCAAATAATCTTGTATTTAATATACCCTTGTTATCATCACCAAAAAGGTTTTTCTCTGTACTCACAGATCTGAGAACAGCAACATAGATCATTACAAGATTCCCACTCCACATTCTATGCTTTAAAAATAAGATGTCTTGATATCATCTTGGTTAAGCAGTATATATTTCCTCAGAGTTCCTCATCGTTAGTGGATGAATCAGAAGAGTCTGTCTTCCGTTCTTAGTTAATCACATTTGTGAATAGTTATTCCCTTGCATTGAAGCCAGGAAGCGGACCAGTTGCCAAAGAGCACAGCATTGTACCCAAAGGGTGCAGGAACCCAGTACAGCAGTGGCTCAAGAGGTGGAGCAGTTGAATAGGAAGTTCAGCAGAGGGCTTGAGACATTTAAAAAACAATATTTCATTTAATTTCAGTGCCCCGTGATTCAGGTAGCAGGGATCCCTGAAGCTGGATTGTATTAATGCTGAATAGATTAGAATAGGTAAGTGGATACAATTTGAGAGATTGACATGGGGGACTCACAGACGTTTAATTGGCTGGAATGGTAGCTTAACAAGTAAGAATGCAAATCCAAGGCAAGTACAATCTATACAGGACAAAAACTCATTTAGCTTGAAGTTGAGAGGGGTAAAGTTTAAAGAAAATTACGGAACAAGTATTTTGCACTGGTGGGTGCTTGGAACGCATTGGCAGAAGTGGTGGTGGCGGCAGATGCGATGGTGGCTTTTTTGATAGGGAGATGGATATGCAGGTAATGGAGGGATATGGATCATGTACAGGCAGGTGAGATTTGTTTATCTTGGCGTCTGTTTGCACAGACATTGTGCGCTGAAGGGACTGTTCCTGTGCTGTATTTTTCCATGTTCTATTTATCAAGATTCTTAGTTTGTGAATTGCACCAAAGCCTTCCTGAAACAAGTGATCACAATTGGTTCATAAGGATTAGTCCAAGTTGGTAGCAATTATTTGGAGGTAATATATACCTTGAAGTCAACTTATACATGTAGAATTTTAAGAAATGGAGTGTAGGTTTTGCTTATCAAGAAATTTGCATATATCCTCAGGTTGGAGTTTAAATAAAAAACAGAATCAGGCATAAATCTCCATTAAAGATAGACAAAAAGTGCTGGAGTAACTCAGTGCGTCAGACAGCAAGTCTGGTGAACATGGATAGGTGAAGTTTTGGATTGGGACACTTCTTCTGACAGTTGTAGTAGGGGGAGTGGGGGAAAAACAAGGTTTCATTTTCCCCTGCTCCCCCCGTCTGAAGAAGAGTCCCGACCCGAAATGTCACCTATCCATTTTCTCCCGAAATGCTGCCTGGCCCACTCAGTTACTCCAGCATTTTGTGTCTATCTTTGGTATAAACCAACATCTGCAGGTCCTTTTTATTACATTACAAATTTCGATTATACTGATTTGTATTTCAGTATAATGGTTGTTTCATCATAATCGTGGTGTTGTGATAGTTGTGAAGAGGAATTTTGAATGTAGTTCATTAACATGTAGAATCTGCCTAAGTATTGGACTATGGCTAAATCAATCGATTTTTTGGATCCAAGAGGGTCTCGAGGAAAGGGAGTAATACAGGAAAGTGGAGCTGAGGTAGAAGATTGGATGTGATCTTATTGAATGGTGGGGCAAATGTGAGGCTGCAAATGGCCGACTGATGTTTCTGTTTCTTATGAATCTTTTATACTGTGTATCAAGAGAAGCAACTTTTGAATTTAGTGGTAAGCAGCTGTTCCAGCTCACTGGATGAAGATTGAATTTACTGCTTGCAGAAAGGAAGGTGGAGACTTACACCATATAATATGGATTATGCTGCCCTTATCCTTCTAAATCTGACAGCATTCTGTACAACAGAACCCATTGTCCACGTTAATCCAGGTTAAACATGTTGTCCACCTCCATCCAGTGTAATGTGGCCAACTTTTGCACCACTCTGTGCAACACAGGGGCATATCTTAACATAGCTACCTAAAATTGACAATGACAGAAAAAGGTTTGTATAATTGTGTGACAAGAATACTGGCCATAAAAAGGACAAAATTACAGTTGATATTTAAATTACTTTTTAATGAGGAAGGGGAAATGATCAATAAGAAATGAACAATAAAATATTCAGGAGGTCATGAAACTCAGTTTCATTCCATGGAAAATGCAATGTGCTTCAGAGACACTGAGGCTGGATTGTGTGAAATGGGTGACTGTTGTGGAGGTAAAATGTCTTTACTAAATAAAAAGCACCACAGGCATGCATTTGATTCCTGTTTTGTGACGAGCTGAACTTAAAAGCTGCTTGAAAACATTAAGGAATGTGAGATTATTGTTTGACTTGGCATGTTGCCTTGGTACTAATATAGCTGGGTTTCAGAACCCAGTCCAGGAAATGTGCTTGCTTCAAATGCAGACATACAAGAAAAAAATACTTGTTCTCACTAAGACAGAGTTTGAAATTCATTCCTATCCTCCTAACAAAATGAGCACAGCCTATCTAGCCACATGACTTTATGTACTGCCTTACTTCCATCTTTTAAACTGTCCTGGCCATTAAACTAAACCCATGTTTTGCTCTTCAAATAAACTTGGCCTTACCTGAAGAAGACCAGCAGTATTTTCCTCAGTGTCTTGGCCAATATTTATTCCCTTAACCGACACGTAAAAATATATCTGAGTTTCAGACCTTGTAATGTATAAGTTGGCTGCCATATTGCCTACATTTCCACAATGACTCTATTCAGAAGTATCTCAATGCCCGAAAGTGCCTTGAGAAGTCATTAAATAAGCTACAGAAATGCAAGTCAGTCTTTTTTTCGGGAACCAATTAGATTTAGAACATCCTAATTGTCCTTATTCCAATAAATCAAGAGAAGATCTCAGGAGTAATAAGAAAAATATTAATTTTAAATTAAAGGAGAATTCAGGGTTCAGATGGTGGTATTCCAGAGTAAGGCATGCAGAATAGATTTCAGAGATTATCCAGTGTTGAGGGAATGCATTGCTTTAAACTGGGGCCCCGTCTATTTCCTCAGTTGGACATGAAGATTCACATGGCCCTATTTTGAAGAGGAGTGAGGGTATTCACTCCAGTGTCCTGGCCAATATTAGTTCCAAACATTATTAGCAAATTATCGCCACATTATCTTATACTGTCTATGAGAGCATTTAAATTAGCTGTTCTATTTCCAAATTCACAACAATGGGAACATTTCAAAGTGTTTCATTGTTGGAAGTGGGGGGGGGGGGGGTAGTAATTTGTAAACACTCATTCAATATTAAGCAGTTGGGAAATTTTGAACCTCATCTTCATTCCATGGCTGTACGTTTTGTAAAAGGCTTTGTCACATGGGGATTGTGAAAGGCAAATGTTTCTTTTGAATCTAATTTACATCAAGAGTGACAAATAAGTAGTGTGTTAAGTTAAATGCTTTGAAAAAAATAAACAGCATGAGTGAAACTTTCTTCAACAAAAAAAGTATTTTACAAGCTAGAAAACACAGAGCAGAAGATAATTTGAATTAGCAAAAATGTGTTTTGTAAAAATGTCTGTGTTGGCCAACACAGAAAACAAAATATCATAAAAGATAGGCAGAATTTTTTTTTTTTTAATGTTTGAACTGCTCCGTCATTTAAAATTATGCCTGATCTTCACCTTTAACTAGTTTCCCACACTCTTTGTATAATTTGATTCTCATAACATGCAAAGGGCTACATGTCTTGTATCTTCAGTCAATCCCATATAATAAAGAATTCCAAAGATTCGCAACACTTTGAAAGGAGAGGTGCCACAATACTGTAGATCAGGGGTTCCCAACCTTTTTTGTGCCGTTTACCCCTGCCAACTTTAATAGCACATAACAATGTTATTTCACTTATTTAAGAACAACTAATTATGAACAGGTACCGGTTTACCAGAACCAAACACATTCAGTCAATGAGAAAAAATATGTACAAGTCCAGAATCAACAAATGGGTTCCCTTTGAATACTGGCCAATCTCTTGGCATTGAGCAACTATTCTGCTTTTCTGTTAAGTTCGTCAAAGGACCTTTTTCCAGCCACTATTCAATCCGCCATCTTCTGCTGAGTCATTCAGCTTGTCCATATCCCTCTAAACCTGTTTTTACTTCCTCCTCCGTACTCACAGACAACCGCGCCTTCTATTGTTCGCAAACACGGCATTGATTTGAGTAACCTGACAATATTTTTAAAATAAAAATTAGAAGCAAAACAATACTAGAGTATAATAAATTACAGAATTCAATCAGAAAATGTTGCATATGCACAGAATCGGCTGAGGAGGCCCAATGGTCTTGCAATTTTACCACCATGGATTTTAAAGTAAGAGGAATTTTTTAATATTTTATCCACCATCTTGTTGAAATAGTCTTTCTATATTGGACACTTGAAAATGCAATTGTAGTATTTAAGAAAAGTGAACAGAACTATAGATCTAGCAGTAGAACAGTAGTGGCATACCAAAAATCATCAGTCAGGGTCATGAAATGTTACATTTTATAACCCCAAATATAGAAATATAGGGAAGGATGTTTGGCTACAACTGGACAAAGCTCTGTCTAGATCACATCTGGAATAGTGCATGCGAATCTCGCCTTAGAATGCGGATAGTGAACCAGAGAGGAATATATTGCAGATTTACATCAGCAAAACTTCATCAGAGTTGGATTAGAATAAAAGAAAAATGTATATCAATGATTCTTGCATTCCCTAGAATATATATTTGACTGAGTGGTATCGGTTTTTTTTAAGAAACCAACAGAGTATCTTGAAATACTTTTCCACTGAAGAGGAACCTAGAACAAACAAAGATAACCTTAAAACCTGATTCACACCATTTAGCAAAAATAAAACACCAGGAGACACTTTTTCACACAATGGGTTACAGATGTGTGGAACTCTCCCACAAAAATACAGGTATTGCCAACTCAATTAATTTTAAATCTATGTCACAAATTTGCCAACTCAGGCTATAATGAGAGTTGGGATCTAGTAGGTGGATTGAGTTTGGATACAAATCAGTTGTGATCTCAGTAAATGGTTTAAGAGGTTCAAGGATCTGAAGGGCCCATCTTTGTTCCTATGTTTAATTGCACAATAAATATGTTAATGAACTATAACCTACACCCCTATTCACTGCCTGAATACATTCACTGGCATCCTATATCCTGCATTAGGAAGAAAACAGTTGCTGGGAATGACCGGTGTGAAAAGGGTTGAAATAGCCAGTGAGAAATAGCGCTCTGTCCTTTTCTGAACCATTTATGATAAATGGAATGGGAGAAACTAGGTTGCAGACCTGTAGAATTGAGCCAATGAAGAATTAACCTGTGGAGCAATGAACATACGATTTCAGTTACAAATAGCAAACTTTGAAGAGACTGAAGAGATTGGGAGTGGCAATCAGTGGATGCAAAATTCTCATTACATCATGAGAATCAGTAGCATGTGCAGAATATTGGGAATGGATCATAAATAAAATTGAACTGAAGATAAAGTATAAAGGACCCTACAGGGAAGTATTACTGCTGGATCAAGCACAAGTAAACAGTACATAACAAAGTAAGGCAAAGGAGCATCTAACAATCATCACCAAAAAGGACTGAAAAAATAATTGAGAATAACAGTCTGGAAAAAGTATGATTTTGAGGGACTGAAAATAGAAGGAAGAAGAAAAAGACAGTAACATAACAAACTAAGAGTAATGGAAATCCTCTAAAATAGCAAATAGCAAACCCCCATGAAAACTAATGTGACGACCAGATTATCGGTGTAGGTCTTGGAAAAGGGATGAATTGTGAAGTTAAGATATGACTTGATACAGTCGGCAGTGGATCAGAAGCCTAATCCAAGTTACATTTCAACAACTTATGATTGCCACCAAGAAATCAAACATGCAATTTATCCAGAGGCTGAGGGAACTCCCTTCGGAAAATATTAATAGATGTAGGAGCTGGATAAACATGTAATGGAGGGGCAATAAAAAGGTACACTGATAGATGAGGAATGTCAGAAAGTGATATTAGTACTGTAAAATATCAGCATGCATCTCTGGACAAAGTGGTCCGTCTCTGTACTATATATACCTATATCTAGCGTGTAATTCTACACAAATGAAAGCTAACAATGGCAGTGTTTTGAATTAAGATCGAAAAGCAAATTAAGACCTAAAGGCAGTGACTAGTTCCAGGTTTGTGTTCAGAACATCTGTTGGCTATAATGCTGAAAGTGACCTTAGTGAAGCTAATGAGAAATAGATTTTCTAGTTGTATAGTGTACATGATATTGTGCAGAGGTTAGAATTAAAAAAGCACCAGATGTAGCTGCATATGAAGAAGGGTCCTGACCCAGAACGTCGCCTATCATGTCTTCCAGAGATGCTGCCTGACCCGTTGAGTTATTCCAGCACTTAGTGTTTTTTTAGGCAAGTAGCAGCTGGGTGGTGAAAGATAAATGATACTGAGTAATGTATTCTGGAATGCAAAACAGTGATTAGTATCTGATCTTTCAATTGGGAAAAGATCCCAACATTTTGAAGAAGAGCAGGATTTTAGCCCGTACTTGAGAGCACCAAAATCACTCATACTGCTATTTGTGGGAGCTTGCTTTACACAAAATGCAAATTTACAACACTGACTGCGCTTCCACAGGTTTTAATTGGCTGCAATGTGCTTTGGTATGTCCAAAAGAGACCTTAAATATACTCAAGTATATTTATTTTCATACCACCAAGACTACATTTGGAGTTCTTTATTCAGTTACAGTTACATTATTAAGAAATTAGAAATTACATTATGAAAAAATTAAGAAATTAGATCGAGTGCCACCTACTGCACACTTCAGTTTGTTCATTCTCACTCTGCCTAGATTCCTCCCATGTCATCCTGTGTCACACTATTAACCTCCTCTATATTTTCTCTGCTTCATGTGTTTATCCAATTTCTCTCCAGTTGGATATATGCTTTTTGGAGCATAGATGCATCCGGTGAGAAATGTGTGGAGTGTATTCCCACCAAATCGATCTGAGTGTTCCCTGTCCAGAAGCATAGGATAAACCAGAAGCTTTGCAATTGACTGAGCACCAGATCTCAGGTATTCAGGTCTGGCAATACAGAGTCATATAAGAAGTGAAGGCGAAGAGACGATTTTAGTCTTAATTGGAGGATCAGTCGGACGTTTGGAAGCTGTGGCAGGTCATAGCTCAAGTGACAGTGATGCTTCACTCCTGGGCGAGCTCAGAGCTTTCTATGCTTGTTTCAAAAGAGAGGACATTGATGTGCCTTCCTGGGCCCCCACGACCCCTGACAACATTGTGATCTAATTCACCGAGGCCAATGTCAGAAGATCCTTCACAAAGGTGAACCCTTGGAAAATATCCGGTCCTGATAGTCCACACTTAAAACCTGCTCAGACCAACTGTCTGGAGATTTTGCAGATATCTTCAACCATTCACCATTAAGGTCCAGTGTTGTAAAGGTATATTGACAATACTGCCATCTGTGATGGTAAAGTGCTTTGAGAAGTTGGTTGTGACGCATATCAATACCTGCCTTAACAAGGACTTGGACCCACTACAATTTGCCTATCAGCACAACAGATCAGCAGGGGATGCAATCTCACTGGCTCTCCACTTGACACTGGGCCACTTGGATAATAAGAATATATACTTCTCCAACAATAGCTCGGCTTTCAACACCTTCATCTCCTCTAAACATCATCAGACTCAGAGAACTGGGTCTCTGTTCGACCCTATGCATTTGGATCCTCGATTTCCTCATTGGAGGGCTAAAATCAGTACAAATTGGCAACAGCACTTCCACCTCAATAAACATCAACAGAGGGGCAACACAAGGTTGTGTGCTCAGTCCCCTGCTCCACTGTCTCTATACGCATGACTGTGAAGCCAGGCATAGCTCCAACAGCATCTTTATATTCTCAGACAGAATAATAGATAATTAAGAGGCAGAGTACAGGAAGGAGAAGGAAATGTTTTTATAATGGTACCAGACAACAATCTTGCTCTCAAAATGAGCAAGACCAAGGAGCTACTGGTTATCATCTGTAAGGGAAAGCTAAGGAATCTGAGAACCTGTCTTCATCAACGGGAGAGCGGTGGAGAGTCAACATCTTCAAGTTCCTGCGCCCAGCACATTGACGTTCACACAATGAAAGCGCATCAACGCCTTTACTTTCCTATGTCATTAGGTATGTCGTCGAATACTCTATTGAACTTCTACAGTTGTACAGTAGAGAGCTTGCTGACTGGTTGCATCTCTCGCTTTGCTTCCACCTCTCCACGCGGTTGCAGTTTCCGCACACTAATTTCTTGTTGTATGTTATACACTTCCTTGTGCTTTGATTCTGCTCATTTCATATCGCTGACCTTAATGCGACGATGAAAGCTAGACGTGACATCACTGGATAAGGGAAGTGAATAATCTGGAGACTGTGATAGTTTGTTTTAACAAGTGGGGGAAAAACAAAGATTAAGAACATAAAATAAGGAAGCCATTAACTTATTTTAAGGTAAAGACCACTTCAGGCTTAACAATTTACTCAAGAGATATAATTCAATTATATTTACGTTCACATAGGTCACATTTTAAAAAAGAAGAGAGTAAAAATCTAGGCTTATTTCAAATGGCCAATAGTCAAACATAAATTGGCACAGAAAAGAAACCAGTTTGAAATAGGTCTGAGACATTGAGCAAACGCCTCCGGTTTTCACCGTGTGATCCTCAGCCGGGTGTATGCAGTACGTTGTGGGATGTTCTCCTCACTGTGGCCAATGACAGCTTCCCTTATTTTGAGTGTCTGGTTGGACATTTCTGGGCTCAGTCGGGAAGCTTTCTCATTTTTGACGTAAGAATGTAAGCTATTTGAATAGACATTCAAGCCTATTTGAATAGAAGAGCAAACATGAAATGCATTGCCGTCCCCTTCCTCCCGCTCCCCAGAGCCGGTCGCGCCATTGCTGGTCGACGCTGCGACCAGTGCAGAGGAAATCTGTCGGGCGATGTGTGGAACCGGCACCTGGCCCGACCGCCCGTCTCGCCCCCGCTTTAGCTCCCGGCCCATCCGTATTTCTTCACGGCCTAATTAATTCCAGTCACAAATCCCAAGACGTTGAGTGTTGCGCGGATCACCTCGATATTCGCGCAATCTCTGGATCGGTTTGTGGGGTTTCCCCCCCCCTCGTTGTGTATCCCTTTTTAATTCCCAGACTGAACTCTCGCCTGGTTGGCTCGCCGTGCCCACTCTCCGTCTCCGATTGGACCACCCGTCCCTTGCACCTGATTGCTTCTGCGCCCAGCCATTTGCGGACCCGCCGATTGGCTGGCAGTTGGGGGCCCGTGTCTACTATTGGCTGAGCGAGGGGCGTATCGTGAGCCAGATTGGGTACCTGCATGCACCGGATTGGCCCCCCGTCTGATTCCCGGACGTCATTGGTCCGGAGCGTCCCCTTGCTGCGTGCCATTGGCCCACTGCTTGCGTTGGGTACCAGTTTCACTGTGTCAGTGCAATCCTGGCTCTCTCGGTGAATCAGGCTCCGTGTTCCCCGCTGTCGGAGGGATTTAAATCTGCCACAATGGTCAGCAACGTCAGATTTAAAAGCCGAATGCTGAAATCGGGTAAGTTGCATTTATCTCCGCGAAAAAAAAATCCCCACACAACCCGAACCCGAACCCGATTAGCACTTGCCAGAGGTCTCTTATGTTACTGAATGAACCTTTCCATTCACTGCCTCTCCTTTCTCTGCCCGCTGCCGATGGGCGTCGCTGGGATACTGAACCTGCCGTATTTCAACGACCGCCGCCGCTTCCCCCGATGCGCTCGCTGCTCCTGCGGCATCCAGAGGAGAAGGAGGTGAGTTCCAGACTCTGTCCTGTTTTTCTTTCCTTAATACAATCGAGCCGGCTGCAATCTCCGGCCCGTTTACCGTGCCGCCCTTTCTCAGTGTAAAGCGACATGCAAAAGGGTCGAACCTCACGGGCAATTTTCACATTGTACTTGCGTTCCCGTTAGGGAATTTTAATTTTCACATCGATCTCGGCATCCCTGCTTCGGGTCTGTTTCTCACTATCACCCGGCATCGCTCTGTACCACGCACCACATTCGCACCCCGTGTGTCTCATTCCCCCCTTCAAGCCCATATAAACATCGTTGTGCAGAGATTTGCAAAGCAAATGAGGCCAAGCTACTTGCGGCCAGCAGCAGCTGATTGCGGTCAAGGGTGAGGCCTGGGCAATGGACGGGATGAGTTCCGTATGCAGGAATCCAGTGGGAACCATCACACGGTAAAGCCACCTCTGTCATTCCGCAGGGTCGCTGTCTGGCTGTGAAATCCCCTAATTTGGCCGCAGTTTGAGGTAGTTCGCTCTGAATAACCTTGCCTTCCCCAATGAGAGGGATGTTGATGTGCGAATGTGCCTACTATAACAGCCATAGAAGGTTACTGCATAAAGCGATTTGGCTTGAAATCACTCATCCAAGCACCAGGGTGTATTTGTTCTTCGAGGCTTCTGTCGTGCACTCTCGCTATTACTCCGCCCCCAGTGTTCGCCCACAGGCACAATATATCTCGTTATTCCAGTCTCCAACACATTTGATGTTACCATTTAAATATTTGTAATTGGTAATCCAGATTTGCAACAAGACACAGTAAGGTGTTTGTGGTTTACCTACATTTCCCATGGGATTTGTGGTGGCGTTGAGAAGGTTGGAGTGGTGATATTTGAACAGTTTATATTTGGATTTAACGTGGTGCCATTTCTGCTATGGAAAACCTGATAAACAAACATAATCACGAAATGGAAAGGGATGCACTGCATGTTTTTTGGAGGCAGATACTCACACACCATTTAAGACATATCTAGAAAAGCACTTGAATTGCCACAGCATGAAGGCTATAGAACAATTCCTGGTGAAATTGGGATTAATATACTGGGTTGGGTTGGACCCGATGGGCCAAACGACATGTTTCTGTGATAAATGACTATGACTTTATTATTTGGGTATGAATATTAAAGAGAAAGGTGGAATTGTTTGAAGAAGACCTCGGGTGACAAGATTAGAAATTGTAAAGAGAAAGATGAGAAATTATATAACAAATATCAATACACAGAAAGGCGTATTGAATGAACTCATACAAGGTACAAATCCTGATCCAGTAGAATTGATAATACATGTTTTAAAAGAATCTCAGAAGGAGACAGGAGAGACAATGTAATACATAGTTTAAAAAAAATGTTAGGCAAGGATGTCAGAAGGCAGACATAATCTGGAGTAACTCAGCTGGTCAGGCATCATCTCTGGAGAAAAGGAATAGGTGACGTTTCGGGTTGCGAACCCTCGTCAGACTGATAGACAGGGGAGAGGGGAACTAAAGGTACAAAACAAACCAGAGCCGGCACCGATGGCCAACAAGTCCACAATGGTCTATTGTTGGCTGTGGAGCAGGTAATAACAAATGGATACGAATAGTGGAACTTGCAGGACAACTAGGAAGGGGGAGGGATGTAGTGAGAGTGAATCGTTACTTGGAAGGTGGAACATCAGTATGTCTATGTTCAAGAACAATCTGGTGAACCACAGAGCAGTCAGATTAATGTTTAATTTATTTAATCATGGGATGTAGATTTTGCTGACCAGGCTAACATTTTATTGCCCATACCAAATTGCCCCTCTGCTGAGCAACGTGCCTACTATTTTGAAGGCCTTCTGAGAACCACATGTGATTTAAGGATGGGAAAGAACTGCAGATGCTGGTTTAAATTGAAGATAGACACAAAATGATGGAGTAACTCAGTGGGACCGGCAGCATCTCCGGAGAAGATGAATGGGTGACGTTTCGGGTCGAGACTCTTCTTCAGTCTGAAGAAGGGTCTCGACCCGAAACGTCACCCATTTCTTCTCTCCAGAGATGCTGCCGGTCCTGCTGAGTTACTCCAGCATTTTGTGTCTATCTGTCATTTATGGATAATCTGATTCTTTTAATACTTGAGTTTAAATTCCTCAGCAGGTATCATAGGATTTGATCACGTCTCCAGATCAATGGCTCTGGTCTCTAGATGTTGATGTCAAATACCATGATAGCACACCGCTTTCTTATGAAAAGCAATGAAACATTACCAAAAAATATTTAAAAAATATTCAATGTGGATTTCAATAGCTTTAATCTTTGAATGGAAACCAGAAATTAATGCAATAGATTTAACATCTGAATTTCCAAACAGCCTATGGAAAGAAATCACATAATAGATCAATAAAAACACGTGGACAGAATGAATAGGTACTTATTCTCAAAACAGAAAGTAGAGAGGGGACAAAGATCTGCTTTTCAAATTGACAAAAGGCGAGTTCCTGGAATGAAAATGATAATAAAACACAAATATTCACTATTTTCATAAAATAATTAAACTCTGGAATTAAAACTCAATTGGATGATATCAAATCCAGATGGTTCAGCCATCAACCAGGACAAGAACATGAAGACAACAATATTTATGGCAGAATACAGCTTTCCCGGGCATCATCTTGACCACATCATTAATTAGTCATTGTCTGTGATGAGACTGTGCCTTTCACGAAGCTAACGTTCCCATCCAGTTTCATATCATCAGCATACATTTACATTCTGGTATTTCATTTGAGTCATTTATGAAATTGTGAATAATCGAGGATCAATGCTGATTCCATTGGCCAACCCTAAACTGCTTTTGGAAGAAGACCCGGTAATTATTGCCAAATGTTTTCTTGCTCTGACCAACCCATTGTCCATGCTGGAATATCACTCATAAACCCATAGACTCTGGCTTTATATTGCAAATTATTTCTCAAATTACAGGTATACTATACTTTCCCCTTATTTTCTCTATAAAATGGTACTTCATTTGTCAAATATTACTATCTTTCATGAAATCTTCCAGGCTTCTGCAAAGGTGGCAAATTACAATCGCAACACATTTCAGGCAAGAACTGTCTCCAACAAACGTGAGCTGGATCTCTTTCCTGTGATATTCAATGGCATTACCATTGGTAGTTTCTCAGGATCTGTTTCCCAGAGAGTCAGCATTGAACAGATCTTAAATGGAACAGCACATACATGCCTTGGTGACTGGAGAAGGTCAAAGGCTGAATCTTCTGCAATAAATAGCTTAACCATTGACTCACCATAGCCTTTCCAGCACTGACATAATATATTGCTTGTGCTTGCCTAGTAAATATAATAGATGTTCTTGAGGACACAATTAGCAAGATGTACTAGTGGAAAAGAGACAATAAATGCAGCGTTTATAGATTCAAGAAAAGGAAACTCCAGTTACTGCGACAAGAATTGTTGAAAATAGGAGAGACAATGTGGGAACTATGTGAATTGTGGGTGGAAATCAGTTGCATAGAAATGTATTTATTCCTTCACAGGATGCTTCAAGAACAGTCAGCTTTTAACACCGATCCTTAATTCCATTGTCCTTATAAAACTAGTCATGTGCACTTCATAAGCCACTGCAGCCACTATGGCGAAGGCACTGTCACAGTTCAGTTGGATAGGAAATTTCACAATATTGACATTAACAGAATGGTAATATATTCCCAAGCCAGGAAGATGCATGACTTGGGGGAGGGTAGTTGTGTACCTTTGCATCTGCTGCTAAAGGCGGAAAAGGCTGTAAAGGTTGCAGGTTGGTTTAGATGTCAGAGAAGGTTTGAACATTTTTGCACCATGGAACATAGGTGACCCAAGAAGGAAATATTTAAGATATTGAATCATTCGCATGTTCTGGATGATGATGAATGCATCCATGCAAGATTTTCAGCGTAGAGCAAAATAGGTGCATTGCTCTCAGTAGCATTGGAGAATCAGAAGGCGAGTCACTCGCAAGATAATACCTGATCTTGCAGTCAAAGTACTGAGTGTTTAAGAAGGAACTGCAGATGCTGGTTTAATCTGAAGATAGACACAAAAAGCTGGAGTAACTCAGCGGGACTGGCAGCATCTCTGGAGAGAAGGAATTGGTGACATTTCGGGTCAAGACCCTTCTTCAGACTGGTTAGGGATAAGGAAACTGAGAGATATAGACGGTAATGTGAAAAGATAAAGAACAATGAATGAAGGACATGCAAAACAGTAATGATGATAAAGGAAATAGGCCATTGTGAGCTGTTTGTAGGGTGGAAATGAGAAGCTAGTGCGACTTGGGTGGGGGAGGGATAGAGAGAGAGAGAGAGAGAGAGAGAGGGAATGCCTTGGCTACCTGAAGTGAGTGAATCAATACTCATACCACTGGGCTGTAAGCTGCCCAAGCGAATTATGAGATGCTGTTCCTCCAATTTACATTTAGCCTCACTCTGACAATGGAGGAGACAGAGGCCAGAAAGGTCTGTGTAGGAATGGGAAGGAGAATTAGTGCCCATCACAAGGGAGATCAGGTTGGTTCACGCGGGCTGAGTGAAGGTGTTCCACGAATCGATCGCCCAGTCCACGTTTGGTCTTGCCGATGTATAAGAGTCCCCATCTTGAACAATGGATACAGTAGATGAGGTTGGAGGAGGTGCAAGCGAACATCTGCCTAACCTGAAAGGACTGTCGGGGTCCCTAGACAGAGTAGAGGGAGGAGGTATAGCGACAGGTGTTGCATCTTCTGCGGTTGCAGGGGAAGGTACCTGGGGAGGGGGTAGTTTGCTTGGGAAGGGATGAGTTCATCATGGAGGTGTGGAGGGAATGGTCTCTGTGGAAGGCGGAAAGGGGTGGAGATGGGAAATTGTGGCTAGTGGTGGGATCCCGTTGGATTTTCAGAGTATTATGTGTTGTATGCGATGACTGATGGGGTGGAAGGAAAGGACTAGAGGGACTCTGTCTCTGTTGCAAATAGGGGGAGGGGGAGCAAGGGCAGAGCTGCAGGGTACAGAGGAGACACGAGTGAGTGCCTCAACTATGACAGGAGTGGGGAACCCCAATTCCCTAAATAATTAGGGCATCTTGGATGTTCTGGTATGGAACACCTCAACTTGGGCGCAGATGTGGCATAGACGGAGGAATTGGGCGTAGGGGATAGAGTCTTTGGAGTCAGTAATAGAAATCAGTCAATCGTCTATTTCTTGCAATGGAGACTGTGTGATCAAGAAAGGGAAGGGCGGTGTCGGAGATGGTCCAAGTAAATTTGAGTGCAGGATGAAAATTGGTGGTGAAGTGGATGAAGTCCATGAGTTCTGCATGGGCGCAGGAGGTAGCACCAATGCAGTCATCAATGTTACAGAGATAGAGTTCGGGGATAGGGCCAGTGTTCACCTGGAACAGCGATTGTTCAATGTACTCTACAAAGAGGCAGGCATAGCGAGGGCCATGCGGGTGCCCGTAGATACGCCTTGGAGGAAGTGGGAGGTGTCAAAGGAGAAGTTGTTGGGGGAGAGAAGGTGGAGTGTTAGTCGAGGGAGATTGGATGGTTCTGCGGTCGAGGAAGAAACGGAGGGCTTTAAGCCCTTCCTGGTGGGGGATGGAGGTGTAGAGTGACTGAACCTCCACAGTTGAGATGAGGGAGCGGGGGCTCGGGAAGCAAAAGTCATTAAAGAGACAAAGGGCATGTGAGGTATCTTGGACATAGGTCAGGAGAGATTGGACCAAAGTGGATAGGAAATCATTTCCATGGGACAGGAGCAGGCAGAGACAATGGGTCTGCCGGGGCAGTTGTTTTTGTGGATTTTGGGGAGAAGATAAAAACGGGGTATGCGGGGCTGGGAAAGGATAAGGTTGGAGGCTGTGGAAGGCAGAGAGCCAGAAGAGATCATCTGTGGGATCATGGACCAAGGATACAGAGAAGGTTCACCAGACTGATTCCTGGGTGTCAGGACTTTCATATGAGGAAAGACTGGATAGACTTGGCTTGTACTCGCTAGAATTTAGAAGACTGAGGGGGGATCTTATAGAAACTTACAAAATTCTTAAGGAGTTGAATAGGCTAGATGCAGGAACATTGTTCCCGATGTTGGGGAGGTCCAGAACAAGGGGTCACAGTCTAAGGATAAGGTGGAATTCCTTTAGGACCGAGATGAGGAAAAGTTGAGGACTATTGTATGGGTGGGGTGTGGTGGGGGTTATCTGGTTAACAGAGGGGGAAGGGGAAGACCCATCACTACTGAGGTTCCCTGTAGGAGGGGGGGAGCAGTAGGACCCAGCAGAGTCAGGCCACATGGTGTTGGAGTATGCATTGTGGAGGTTGTGGGTCTGGTGCTTAGCCTGGAACTCAGGTGAGGCGACCACTCCAGCCCGCTGGTGGGCGGTGGAGAGGCAAGGGTCGGCAGAGTCACTGGTAGAGGCCCGTGAGGGGCTGGAGTAACTCTTCTTAGCCCACCAATGAATGCTGCCCTGCACTTGCTCCATCAGACACCTCCAAAAGCGTAGTTGTGAATGAAACTGAATGCCGCAAGATCATTAGGATGGTGTCCTTATGAAGCCACTAAAGATGTTGGGTTGAGAGCATTATCTAGAGGGCACAGACTATGTGGACTGAGAGCTTGATGCGCAAATACACTCTCATTTTTCTTTATTCTACGTTTAACAGTGGAGAGTTTCCCTCTTGTTAGTCATTCACTTTATTTTTAATTTTCCCATGGCCTTACATAGTCAAATGCTACTCTTTTGTGCACGAGTAGATTAAGGCTGTAATGAGGACCAGCGCTGAGTGGTGCAGGTGAAATAGATTGCAATGTTGGTGACACCGACTGTCATATTGCTCATGATTAGCATTGGATTGACGGGTGATAATCAGCTAGACTGAATATTGTGGGCTGAACATGCCTGGGCAATGTTTCATATTTCCAGTGTTGTAACTTTGCTAGAGGTACATCTTGCCCTGGAACACAACTGCAACCATTGGGTTGCATAGGCTTTAATCTATCCAGTGTTCCCAGCTGTTCCTTAACATTACACGAAGTGAATTTGAATCAAATCAATACAACTATTTTCAGTGGTGTGAACCTTAGTAACTGCCTGGGACAGGTCATTAAGTTGTTTGGATGATTAAAACCCACTTGGTTGGCTTGGATGTGCATCAGAGATTACGTGGTTAGCTATCTCAAAAATATCAGATAATTCAGGAAGTGCAAAAATGGTACCCATGGTCATGTATAATGTCATTGATGACTTTGCTAAGCTTTGCTGGAAGAATAAAATCTGATTGGAGGTAGTTAAATGGATGATCCTGGAAAGAGGGAATTCATTTTGGTGAATGTATCACCTTTTACATTTTGGAAAGGAAAGATTTTTTGTGGAAAGGAGTGACGATGAAGGAGATGCTGAACACTGCTTCAGACTCGATAACTATCAATGCAATTAGTTAACAATGGCATCAAAGGGAAGTTGGATGGACTGCTGTTAGGTAGGAATAAAGTTGAAGGAGCAAAGGATGCGTCTCGTGTGCAGATTGAACTTGGAGGGGTGTGACAAGTATTAAGCCATAAACAGAGAGAACCAAGAAAATATATCTGATTATAAATCATTTGGAGATCTGGGAGAGGGCAATTGTAACAGAACATGTCAAGTGCATCCCCTGAAAGAAGCAATTCCATTAAACTTTCAGAACAGTTTGAAATAACAGAACAAGCCTTTAACAAAAACAACTACACGGGCATGTCAAGGCCATAGATTGTCTATGACCTATGAGATGACTGAAAGACATCATATTCTAGGTCTCAAAGGTCACAAAATAATCGACTCGAACAAGGGGGGGTGGTCAAGGGGGGATCTGCAATGCTAATACCAACAGGCCTTATCAAATATTTTTAATTAAAAACTGAGAATACTAAAAAAAATTGTGGGTGACCACCGAATCTGAATTTTACATAAATCAATTGAGCAGAAGTACTATAAAAACACAAATTGAAACTGGAAATCAAAGCAAAAATGTTTAGGGGAGCCCACCCCTTACGTTTGGGTATTAAAGGATTGACCGGTCACAAACTGTGAGCAAAGTGTCATTAATAATGGTAGTCTCACCAGAATGGACCAAATGAGGTTCCTGAAAGAAATATCACCGTTTCTGGGGAGGGTAGCTCACCTGGGCTGTTTAAAGAGAATGAAAAATACTACGCAAACTTAAAGATCTCACATCAAATCAAAACAGTGAATTCAATCTAAATTCAACCTAAAGTCAGTGTCCCATTTTAGCCACAGGCGCTATCTTTTCCACTGACAGTCAGAATATACTGGGATTGCACTCTGGATCAGTAGGTGGGTAGGAGGCCAACACGTAATTGGTAAGTATCTGGAAGGAAAGATGGGAAGCAGAGATCGGTGCTAAACCTTTGAGATGAACAGATGTCTGCTTAAATTTTGGCCAGCTGTCATTATTAATGTTAATCACACATGGTCATTCATTACTGAGGTATTACCATGCTGTTGGCACTGCGGCACGCCTGGGCAAGGTGCTACTTTAGACTACCCATCACCTAGATTAATTCCTGACCACTGCTATGATCTGTGTAGCATTTGCACACTCCCCCTGTGACCATGTGGGTCTCTTCCGGGTGCTTTGGTTTTCTTCCACATCCCAAAGACATGTGGTTTGATGAGTTAGTTGGATGCTTTAAATTGCCCCGGGTGAATGATAGAATTTGCGATGATTGGATGGGAATGTAGGGAGAAATGGAATGGGATTAGCATAAATGAAATGGAATGGGATTAGCAATGAATTGGTGGGCTGAAGGGTCTGTTTCTATGCTGTGTGACTCCATAATTAGTTCGGCTGCTGCCCATTTGTATAAATTGCAGCTCAATTGTCCTGTTGTCAGTGGAGTAGCCTGAGCCACACTGGTGTGTTCATGCAGTTTGGAGCAGTATGACTTAAACTGCTGAACGTATTTTGCTGCCAATCATTATCTGAGCAATGCATTTTTTGGTGTTATTGTTGTTCAGTCATGTGACAAAAATTTGTACCCACCCATTTCCTCTGGGTTACCCATTTTGATTTGTGATATTTTTTTCTCCCCGAGACTTTAATCAGATATGAGTTATGTTGCTAAAATGAAGGATGATTAAATTACGTTTGGTTGAAAGGGATTGGGACTGAATTCAATTTACTGTTTAAATGAGATAGAGGATTACTTATCAGAGGAGGGAAATTGAAATTGAGTCATTGCAGACCTTTCGAAGGAGATGTTGTTTAAAATTTGACAAGATCTGAGACAAAGAAAAACAGTAAATGCCAGCATTCCTTGATATTAGCCGGCTGCTCCAAGAATAGTATGTTGATGTGTATTTGGAATTTACTATTGAGAGTACAAGCTTTTCAATGGCAAATTACATCCTCAGCCAAAATGGATAGCCCACCCATTAATTTTCCAGTACCTATCACTTATGGAATAGTGGAAACTATCTCTTAGAACAATGGAAATAATTCCAAACTTAGCAATTTAGCTCAGTTTTTACACTCGTGTAATTAAACTTCTGAAGAGAATTCCTTCCAGTTCATTTGTAGGTAAACGTTCAAGACCAGAATTATTGAGTCAGTTTCAGGTCGAGTTTAAAAACTGATAAAGAAAAAAATTGTACATCCGTTAGACATTTTTTTAACCTTCTGGGTAGTAACTTGGGGGCAATTCAACAGTGATGGTCTTTTTAGCCAACCAACCCTATCCTTAAGCAATATTTTCATAAGTTGGCCAGTTATTTCCAGTGGGAGTCTTGCCATATTTTTTATTCTTTAATTGAGGAATGTTGTGTTGTCACGCTTCCTGCTGCCGCAGCTGAAATCAGCATATATCAAGACGAAAAATGCAATCCTTCAAATTAGTATGATTTGTTATTTGCTGGATAAACTGGGTGAATTGTACTTACTTTCAAAAGTGAGATACCCCTGGACATGTCAAAGTTTGAAACCTCCTGAATATTTTTTATCCTGTCGACACGCCACTCTAAAGGAAGAACAATTGGTTTATTACAATATATATGATCAAATGTGGTGTCAAAGGGGGTTATCAGAATGATAAGGTGGCACAGTGGTGCTGCGGTAGGGTTGCTGCCTTGCAGCACCAGAGACCGGGTTCGATCCTGACCACGGCTGCTATCTGTACGGAGTTTGTACGTTCTCCCCGTGAACGCGTTGGTTTTCTCCGAGATCTTCGATTTCCTCCTACACTCCAAAGGCGTACAGGTTTGCAGGTTAATTGGCTTGGTATAAAATGTAAATTGCCCCTAGTGTGTGTTGGATGGTGTTAATGTGCGGGGATCGCTGGTCGGTGCGGACTTGGTGGGCCAAAAGGCATGTTTCCATGCTGTATCTCTAAACTAAACTAAACTAAAATGGGAGTTACAAATTAACATTTGGAACAGAAGACCAATTGACCACTCAATAGATCAACCAAATCCATTGTTCTATATAATTTGATACCCTGTTGTAACAAAACTCTGATGTAATCTGCCTTGAATGCTCTGTAATCCAGCATAGTCATCCTTTTTGGGAAAAGACTACTGAGTTTCTACTATTGTGTGAAAATATTTGATATGATTTTCCATGTGGTTCCTGAGGTACTTAAACATTGGGCAAATGAGTGCAATAAAATTTGAATAATCCGCACCCTCGGATCATTAGTAGTGCTGCACCAGCAGATTTTCCGGGATTTGGGATGCTATTCCTTTCATAGCCAAACAGTCTTTTATTTCACTTTTAACTGTATTACAGCATAGTATAATTTATTACCCAGCAATCTGCTCAGTTTAAAGGGATTGGGAAATGTGCAAGCATTTGAGACTGCAATTCCAGCCACAAATTGACCCAAATTCCTCATCCCTGGTGTTCTGGTCCCCAGTCTCAACTCCAGAATGACAACCTACACATAGTCCAGACTCTGGTTACATTCTGGACACCCACGCACTTGCACTGTCAAGCATCTGTTCATGCTCCTGATTAAGGAGTGAGCCACATCAGGACTTCCGAATGATTGGAACTGGATTATCAAAGTCTCTCTGTATTTATTCTGCTGGAGACACATTTGCCTTGTTTTCTGCCAATTTCCTCTACTGTTAGAAACTGTGGGTCCGGTGGAATTATCTGGCGAGGAGTCCAGTTATGATGAGCATTTTGTGCAGATTAGAAAAAGAAGTGCCAAGATTTTGTGAAAAAGCAGAAGTTATTGTGAGGATGGTAGAGTAAAAGGCGATGATTGGAACATAAGAATGGCACACGTAAGCTGGCCCAGTCATTGAAGATGAACTGCTGATAATCTGCATATCTGATTATAATGGAGAACAGAAGAGCAGAGCTGCAGTCAGTCTGAACCTTTTCCCCCCAGATGGAAATATCAAATACTAGAGGGCATAGCTTTAAGGTGACGGGTAAAGTTTAAAGTAGAAGTGTGGTGCAAGTTTTTATGCGGAGAATGACTGATGCCTGGAATGCATTGCCAGGGAGGGGGGTGGAGGTAAATACAATAATGACATTGAGGAGGCCTTTGGATGGGCACATGGATATGCAAGGATGGAGGATTGTGGATTCTGTGCAGACTGATAAGAGTTGGTCTTGGCATCATGCTTGGCAGAGACATTGTGTGCTGAATGGCCTGTTCCTGCGATGTTATAGAGTCATAGAGCATGGAAACAGCCCTTTGGCCCAACGCCTACACCGACCAACATGTCCCATCTAAAATAGTCCCACCTGCCTGTGTTTGGCCCATATCCCTCAAAACCTGTCCTATCTATGTACCTGTCTAAATGTTTCTTAAATATTACTATAGTACCTGCCTCCTCCAGCAGCTTGTTCCATACAACCACCACCATTTATTTGAAAATGTGTTTTAATGGTTCCAATTAAATCTTTCCCTCCTCACCTTAAAGTTATGTCCTCTGGTTCTCAATTCCCCTACTCTGGGCAAGAGACTCTGTACGTTTACCTTTTCTGTTCTGTGTTCCATATCAACAGCTCTTGAGGTCAAGTTGCATGGTAGCATAAATGTGAGATTGATGTACTGCGCATTGGGATGGCATTTGTTGAAGTTGCTGGGCATCCCTGAATGCAATCTCATTGCTGGAAGTGCTGAGACTCGACTCTGTGGATCAGCCAGGTTGCTTAGCAACACCAACTTCATCAGTATGTTTTGTTATGCCAACATTTCACCTATTTATTGAGGTTTGGCAAGGAGTCCAGAAAATTACACCACAGAGACTTCTCTGATAGTTTCAGCATTACATTTATTTTCCTCCTAATATTCTGCAATTCCTCATATGATAAATTGGTATTCAGGCCCTCAGATGGTAGCTAATTTTTGGTGTTTTTTTAACAGTGCCTGTGTCTCACTAAAATGGGAATGGTTCCAGAGGACTGAAAAGTGACAAATGTTTAAGAAGGGAGCGAGGCAAAAGAAAATAAATTATAGGCCTTAATTATAGTCCATTATTAAGGACGAGGTTTTAGCATACTTCGAAGTGCATGATAAAATAGGCCGGTCAGCAAGGTTTTGTTAAGGGCAGATCTTGCCTGACAAATCTGATGGAGTTTTATGAGGAGGTAACAAGCAGGATGGCCAAAAGAGAGTCGGTGGATATTGTTGATTTGGATTTTCAGAAGGCCTTTGATAAAGTGCCAAACATGAGGCTGCTAAACAAGATAGGAGTCCATGGTAGAGGGAAGGTTCTAGGATGGATAGAAGATTTGCTGATGGGCAGAAGGCAAAGTGTGGGATTACTTTTTCTGTTTGGCGGCTAGTGGTGTTCCACAGGAATTGGTGTTGGGTCTGCTTCTTTTCACATTATATGTTAATGATCTGCATGAGGGAATTGATGGCTTTGTGGCCACGTTTATGGTTGATACGAAGATAGGTGGAGGGGCAGGTCGTGTTGAGAAAGCAGGGAGGCTGCCGAAGGACTTGGATGGGTTGGGAGAGTGGGCAAAGAAGTGGCAAATGGAATACAGTACAGCAAAGTGTACAGTCATGCCCTTTAGTAGAAGGAATAAAGCGTAGACTACTTTCTAAATGGGAGGAGAATTCCGAAATCGGATGTGCAAAGGGACTTGGGAGTGCTGACGCAGGATTCCCAAATGGGTTAATTTATAGGTTGAATCAGTAGTAGAGAGACAACTGCAACGTTAGCATTTATTTCAAGAGGACTGGGATATAAAAGCAAGGATGTAATGCTGAGGCTTTATCAAGAGCTGGTGGGGCCATGTTTGGAACATTGTGAGTAGCTTTGGGCCCCATATCTGAAGAAAGATGTGCTGGCTTTGGAGAAGGTCCAGAGGAGAAGAGAGGTCTGGGGAGAAGGCGATAGAATGGGGCTGGCAGGGGGATATAGATTTATCCCGTTCTCAAAGAGTCAGTCATACAAAGGAATAGGCCCTTCGGCCCACGAAGCCAACGACCAAGCGCCCGCTAATCCTATTTAAATCTGATATTGTTCTACCCTTTTTTCTCATCAACACCTCATTCTTCCACTCACCTACACACCACATGCCAATTAACCTACTTGGATGTGAGCGATCCCATCCAGTCGTAGAAAGAACATGCAAACTCCACACAGGCAGCACTAGGGATCGGGACTGAATCCATGCCTGGAGCTATAAAACAGCAGCTTTATCAGCTGCATAATTGTGCCACCCATTTTCATTTAATGTTCACACATAGTAATGACCATTTAGTGATCAGATTCATAACGCGAGGCTTCTTCGGATGTAGGCACTGAACAGAACCACAGCCACAACTGAAGCCATCAGAGAGGCAGTTGGTATTTTTCTTCGTATAGGTTTATTATTGTCATGTGTACTGAGATACAGTGAAAAACATTGCATCCCATCTCCTTAAATCATACTAAACATGAATACAATCAAGTCATCCATGTACAATTGCCACTGCAAAGAGAAAAATGCCTAAATGAGGAATACAGCCTTACAGTTACAGAGAAAGTGAAGCTAAAATAAATGCAAGAGCTGCAATGAAGTAGGTTGGCATATTGGGACTGGATCCTTAAGTTTATGAGAGGACCTTCAGTAGTCTAATAACATTGGGGAAGTAGCTGTCTTTGAAAAAGCTCGTCCTGCAGTTGGATTTGGGGTGGTCTAGGTTATGTTGTTCTACACTACAGGTGATTATAAAGTCCATGTTAATATGAATTGGGTTTAATCAAGGCTCATGAGTTATTACAATGCCTATATTTTACCTTGTTTAAGAAACCCTCTGGAACCTTTTGAATATTTCTAAGTTCACTGGGTATAGTAGGCAGCATTTTATTCACTGGCTGTGGTACTGGAGAAAGAATCTGAATCTTGCTCGGGATGAGAGATAATGCATACATAATCTTAAAACAAAGCAAAATATTATGGATGCTGGCAATCTGAAAACATCAATTGATTTGGATGAGAACGTACAGGGCAAGATTAGCAAGTTTGCTGATGATACAAAATTTAGTGGTTTTGCAGATAGTGAAGATGGTTGTGAAAGATTGCAGCAGGATCTGGATCGATTGGTCCCAGGTGGGCGGAGGAATGGTTGATGGAATTTAATGCGGAAAAGTGTGAGGTGTTGCATTTTGGGACGTCGAACAAGGACAGGATCTGCAGTAAATGGTAGGCCTCTGGGTAGTGTTGTAGAGCAGTGGGATCTAGGAGTACAGGTGCATGGTTCCTTGAAAGTCGAGTCACAGGTAAATAAGATAGAAAAGGCTTTTGGCACTTTGGCCATCATCAGTCAAAGTATTGAGTATAGAAGTTGGGAGGTCTTGTTGCAGTTGGATAAGACGTTGGTGAGACCGCTTTCAGTATATTGTGTTCAGTTCTGGGCACCGTGTTATAGGAAAGATATTGTCAAGCTAGAAAGGGTTCAGAAAAGATTTATGAGGGTGTTACCAGGACAAGAGAAATTGAGCTATAAGGAGAGGTTGAATAGGCTGGGTCTCTATTCCATGGAGCGCAGGAGGATGAGGGGAGATCTTATAGAGGTGTATAAAATCATGAGAGGGATAGATCGGGTAGATGCACAGAGTATTTTCCCCAGAGTAGGGGATTCGAGAACCAGAGGACATAGGTGTAGGGGAAAAGATTTTGTAGGAATCCGAGGGGTAGCTTTTTCACACAAAGGGTGGTGGGTGTATGGAACAAGCTGCCAGAGGAGGTAGTTGAGGCTGGGACTATCCCGTTGTTTAAGAAACAATTAGACAGGTACATGGATAGGACAGGATTGGAGGGACCAAGCACAGGCAAGTGGGACTAGTGTAGCTGGGACATTATTGGCCTGTGTGGGCGAATTGGGCTGAATTACTGTACCACTCAATGACTCTATGAAAACAAGAATTTACTGTAATTGCTCAGCAGGGAAAAATAAAAATATTTTAGATTGTTTGCCTTTCAAGAAAAAATATAAACAGAGGGCACAGGTTTGAAGGAAGGTGGAAAAGGGCAAGGCTGCAAATTCGGGGAGAAATAAAATGATAAAATGACAGTGGTATATGGTAAAAGGGCGTGTGGGTGTTGGGGGGGGGGGTGGGGGGGGGGGGGGGGGCAGTGGGAGCTGCCTGCTTGATTATGCCACATCCTGGCTTTGTTTGTTCCTTGTCTTGCTGAATCCCCTGGTAAACATGACGCGGCGCTCTCTCCGCAAATGTCACAGTTTGATGCCGAACAATTCCCGCTGGATTCGGAGATCACTGTTGGAGGCAAAGTGAGCGGCCTTTTTGGAAGTCCCGCAGCTGCCGAGCTTCAGTCTGTGCAAACATCAGTGGTTTAAATCGGTGCACGTCGGGTTGCATGTGCAGCGCCCGCGCTGTCGGGCGGCAGAGCGGAGTCTGTCAGAAGCTGCAGAGAAACCTCCCCGCCGGTGCACAGCGGAGGTTTCACCCCCGACTGCGAAAGCCCAGCCTCTCGCAGATGGAGCCACCGGGTGGCCCGCGTGGTCTGATGTCTTTGACTGACACCACGCTGCAATGTTGGCAGATGAAATGGTGCCAGAAAAAAAGTCAAACGGTTGCAGCTGGATGCTGCAGGACACAGCGTCCCATCGACTACTCCTGCAGCCCGGGTCACACTGGGCAGGGCGGGGCGGCTTGCAGTTACCGAGGCTTATTCGGCACCATTCTTCGATGGTCCCGATGGGCGCCTCAGTTGCATCACCTCTGCAGCAATTTAGTTTTATTCGCCCTCAAATTTCAACCGCCCTCACCCCCATTTACCCACTGGGCTGCACTATTGGAGGGGGATTTGCAGTCGTCAATTAACATAACGACCAGAGACAGACACAAAATGCGGATCAGGCAGCATCTCTGGAGAAAAGGAATGGGTGACGTTTTGGGTCGAGACCCCTCTATGACCAGAAACGTCACATATTCCTTTTCTCCAGCGATGCTGCCTGTCTGTCTTCAGTGTAATCCAGCATCTGCAGTACCTTCATACACATAAGCTTCCAACCAACCAGTATAGGCTGAGATGTGGAAGGAAACCCACAGAGCCAAAATGAAAATGCATAGACTCAATGTCATAAGGATATATACAAATATAGAATATTTTGCTGACCACACAACTGCACATCACCGTGGAGCAATATCTTGGTTTAAAGACACTACATAAAGAAAATGACTCATGTTTCATTCAGCATGATAAACAGGACTATCTGGAATTTCTACATTGCATTTTGTGGGAGTTGTTTTCTTACTCTACTTGTTCACAATTCCAGAAATACCTGGCTGGTTGCAAATGTGTTTTGTGATGACAAAGTACCTCCCTTGTCTAGAGTGAAGGATGTATACACTCCCAATGGATGTCCTGTGTCCAGTAGAAGATATACATTCCCAACCTATACTCCGTATAAAGAACGTACACTCCTGGTGTATGATGTGTGCAGTGGAACATGTATGTTTCTGAAGGATGCTATTCTGCGAAGTGCTGCTTTGACAGTGTCTGTGTTTGTGCCAAGAGCATAAAGAGACAAGTGTGTTTGTCAGATGTACTGAAATAGAACAATGAAATAATTACTTGCAGGAGTATAAAGCTAACAGATCTGTAAACAAATTAATTAATAGATAACATAATAAAACAAACAAAAACAAAGTTCAATAAATAAAAATAAATCCCATTATTAATGCAAACCAAAACAAAAGCCTCAGGTCCTGAGAGCAACCACGACAGTTTGCAGTTTTAAGTTTAGTGGGTGTCTGTAGTATTCAGTATCCCATTGGTTGTTGGGAAGATGTTGCTCCAGAACCTGGATGTCACGTTTTTCAGACTCCTGTGCCTTCTTCCCAATGACAGGAGGGAAATAAGAACATGGTCATGGTGGTTTGGGTCTTTAATGATGCTGGTTGTCCTTTTGAGGCAGCACCCTCTGTAGATCCCTTCAATGTTAGGGGGACCAGTAGCCGTGATGGACTGGGCAGTGTCCATCACTTTTTGTAATCTTCTTTGTTGATGGGCATTCAAGTTGCCGAACCAGGCCATGATGCTCCCAGTCAATATGCTCTCCACTCGTACACATGTAAAAGTTCAAGAGAGAATGGCTGCTAAAGGTGCAATGGAATATTTCACTCCATTAAAGGCAATACCCGAATAGAAATTGTTGTAAGTGTGCACACCCCCATGTACAAAATGGATACAAGTTCACCTCCCCTCTACTTTCAGCTTGAGGGAGGGTTCTGGTAAAAAAAAGGCTTTAGTAATTGTAAATCATCGCTTGTGTGTAGGATAGTGTTAGTATATGGGGTGTTTACTAGTCGGCGCAGACTCTGTAGGTCAAAGGGCCTAATTCTGTGCTGTGTCTCTAAAATCTAAAGTCTAAACTCAAATTGTTGGTGATATTTACGCCGACAGTCTTGAAACTTTAATCTGCATTGATCTTCCAACTCAGTGCCACACTCCCACACCATGCCCATATCACTTATTTTTTTCAGTATCCAAAAATGTGTTGATCACTGGCACCATTCAGCACAATGATTGAGCCCTCCAAAGAATCACCATTGTCTTGTGGAGAAATATCTCTTCTTCCCAGTCCCAAACCGCTTGCCCCTCATTCTAATAATATGACCCAGGCTTCACTGTGAGGAGAGACATACGCCTCATGTCCCAACTGCGGAGCCTGCAAGTATTCTGTAAACATCAATGAGATTACATCTCACACATCCATACTCTAGAGGACACAGGCTATGTTCACTTATTTCACACTTAATGGAGACACTCCAGATACACACCGTGAGTCTCTGCTGCACTCCTTCCAGAGGAAATGTGTCCTTTCTGAGGCAAGGAGATCAGACTTTGCGCAATATTCCAGGTACTAAGATCTTTAATGCAATCATGCAAAGATTTATTTACTGCTGTTTCCAAATCCTCTCATAATAAAGGCCAACTTCCCTTCCAATTACACATCATATCTGCATTCTGATATTCAGCAACCTGTTCACAAGTACATCTGGGCTCCTCTGGCCATCAACACCACCCAAATGGACCATTATGGACTCCATCTTTCCTGAGTCATCGATGCAGGCTCTGCTTTGTTCTGTGCCTTCCCATACCTCCAGTGTCCCCCACCCTGACACTCAGTTTGATGAAGGATATCTACCTGAAACATCACCTATTCCTTTTCTCCAGAGATGCTGCCTGACCTACTGAGTTACTCCACATTTTTGTGCCTAGCACCACCCAAACTCTCTCCGCTGAGTCATAAAGAGAGTGACACAACACATATAAAGGCCCTCAAGTTAAACAAGTCCACACTGGTCATCATTCACCAATTTACAATACTCCCACATTCATATTATTATTTTTTAAATTATCTACACAATCTTGTCAACTATCCCCAAATTCTATAATTACCTACACTTTAGGGGGTAATTTACTTTGACCTATTGACCAACCAACTCCAACATCTTTGAAATGGGCGAGGACTCAGGGTACTTGGGGCAATCACATGAGGTAATTGAGAGAAAATGCAAACTTCATTGATGTTCAGGAATGACCACAGGGTAGACACTAAAATCTGGAGTAACACAGCGGGACAGGGCAGCATCTCTGGACAGAAGGAATGGGTGACATTTGGGGTTGAGACCCTTCTTCAGACAGAGACCACAGGGTCTCTGATACTGTGAGACAGTGCTTGTACCAGTGTGCCACAATGGTGCCCTCAAACACCACTCTGTTTTTGGTTACATGCACCAGAGTGGATGACACATACTTCTCTGCAGCTTCCTCGCACTTGCAAAAGCTGACTGCTTTCTTGGTTGGGACCGTCCTTTAAACTGTGTCATTGTGCAACATCTTTGAATGCCTTGAGGTTCTGTGAGGCAGCAATAAATGAAACTGCAAACTATGGCTAGTAATTATATAATTGGTGAATCAGATGTAAACCAAAGCAAACCAACAACATTTACAACAGTGAAACAGAATTGAAACGCTTAAACTTTCGTTGGACCATGTTTGGCATGCAGTGTGCTATTCTGGTTGTGATGTTTCTAAACAATGATCTAGAGAGGCACTGGAAAGGGTGCAAGAAAGATTTACAATAAATGTGAGTTTGTACCTATCAAGTGGGTAGGTCTCTTCTCTTGAAAAGATGGAAGAAAAGAGTGATACAATTGAGGTATTTTACATTGTGAAGGACTTTGATAGAATAGACACAGATATACAGTCGGAAGTTAAATAGGGGGAAAAAAACAAGAAATTCAGGGAAACCTATTGTGTGTTAGAGTGCGGAATCAAATGTAGAACTATGTCCTCTTATTTTGCAGATCAGCAGAGAAGAATTTAAAGGGGAATAGACTTCAAACTCAATGTAAGAGGATTGTGTGGTTTTGTGGGTGGAGAGTAGAATTGTGCATTAACTGTTTGAGCTGGATTGCTGAATCCTTAGCAGTTAATTATCTTCTTGTAATTTCAATAGATGTTACCAGGCCAAATTTGACTTGGATCTCCACTTTTGATTTTTATGTCGGTGCCAAGGTAAAGAGGTCTAATAATCATGGGGAGAGAATGGGGCTAGGATGATTTTGGGGAAATGTTTACATAAGCCACCTATGGGTTAACATGATATTGCACGTGGGTCAGAAGGTTCAAAGCTGGGTGCCCTTAGCCATTGAGTTGAAGCAAAGGCTTGCCCTTATCCTGGTGTTAATCTTGGTGTTTAGGCTAAAATTCCCTGTGATTGTATGCAGGACAAGACAATGAGCGCCGTTATATTAACCGAAGGCTCGGGGTAATGTACTAAGAAGGGTCTTCTCAGCACTGTCCAAAATGTTTGTGACAACTTCATCTGGATAGCTGTCTGACTCAAGAATTATATACACACAGGTAAAGACAGGCAATTTCCTGGCTACCGAACGGACTGATACACCCAACAGCGAAACGAGGAGGAATCTGGCCTGCAGCAATGCAACATGGGTGAGGCTTGGGACACATAAAGAGAAAAGTGTGATACAGGCTTTTGCACAGAAGTCAATGTCTAAAGATAGAATATTTTACACAAACTGCATGGTGAAAACAGCAGGTGACTCGTCGAAGCTGCTGACAAACCCGTTTCACCTGGGTGTGGAGAAGGTTGTGTGTCAGGGGTGCTTGCTTTGGATTCTGTTTACTAACGTAGCTGAAACTATTAATTTAAGTTGCATATATTGTCCCTGTTACAATTTCTAAATTTCTCTGGTTTGGTTCTTGGGAGCAGCTTTGGGGCGTGTTCACTAACATCAATGGAAGTGCTGGAGGAAATCAGCGGGCCAGGCAGCATCTATGGAGGGAATGGATTAGGATTAGGAGTTGTTTCGGGCCAGGGTTTTTCTTCAATAGGAAGGAACTGCAGATCAAAGATACTAGAGCGGATACTGGTATCTTTGCTGCAGATCAGGCATGACATTCTTCCAATTTAAATTGGAATTCTGATTTTATTGTTTTCCTATTTGTCAATTTTTTGTGCCCGATTATTTAGCGGCAAATCAGCCGCTGTCTCTGAGGGGGTTGCGTCCAATCACCGACCAGCTTCCCTTAAAATTCCCATCCAATCAACAAAAATCAGTCTCCTCCCATCCAATCAGCCGCTGTCTCCAATGGCATTATGTCCAATCACATATTGCGCTGGTCACACGGCGGCCAATCAGACACGGTCTCCGGGGGGGGCGTTGTGACCAATCAAACATGCTCTTCAGCCCACTGTGCTCTTGTTGACCATCAGTCACCCAGCCATGCATAGATAAACTAAATGTACAGTATTTTTCCAAGAGTTGGGAAATCAATGTTTGGTGGACAGAGGTGAAACTGGAAAGAACCTGAGGGGATTTTTTTCATGCAGAATGTGGTATGTATATGGAACAAGTTGCCAGAGGCAGTGGTTGAAGCCAGTACAGTAACAATATTTTAAAGACATTTGGACAGGTAAGTGGATAGGAAAGGCTCAGAGGGATATGGGTCAAATATAGGCACATGGGATTAGTTTAGATGGGCATCATGGTCACCATGGATGAGTTAGGCTGAAGGCCATGTTTCCATGCTGATTCACTTTATGACTCTATGGCGTCAGATTGTGAGAGTATATTTGCCGTTTTCCACATTAAACAAACATCCAGTAATCAGAATGAGGTTATGATAGGACAGAAGTAACACTCAATGTCATACAGCGCAGAAATAGGCCCTTTGCCCCGACAAGTCTGAGGCAACCATCAGTAATTCTTAACCCTCATCCTACATGAACCCTATTTTATTCTCCAAACATTCTCATTAATGCTTCCTAGATTCAACCACTTACCTGCACACTCAGGGGGCAATTTGCAATGGGCAATTATCCTATCAAATTGTACATCTTGGGACGTGGGAGGAAACCGGAGCAACCCCATACAGTCACGGGGAGAACGTGCAAACCTCATACAGGTAGCATTAGAGATCAGGATTGAACGCAAGTTGCTGGAGCTGAGAGGCAGCCATTTCTACCAGTGCCTGTGATGTCAACAACAAAATTCATTAAACAAATGTCGTTTGAGCTTCCCTGACAAATGGCCACATGTCTGAGATCCCTGTGTCCAAACTATTGGAACTTCCCAGCTATTCTGCAGTCACCTGGTTCACCAGCTGGGCCTTTTGAATCGTTAGGGAGAAGACTAAATGGGAACAAACTGTGATCTGACGATATTGGATGAGATCTGGACAAATTATTTTGTTTCTACCCTCATCGGTTGTTGGAGGCAAGATATGGAATTTGCTGAGAGGAATAAAGTAAAAGGATAAATATGTACTCAATTAAAAATAAGCTACTTTAAAATCATTATCAGGTCAACAGTGAACATTCTCCAGCCACAGTGAACAAAGAAGCCATTTTGTTAAGTATTTCAGTGGTTATGCAGCGCATTGTTTGCTCTTTGAATCCTACGCATTTTGAACATCAGATGAACCAAAGATGTTATTACCCAGTTCTTTCTATGTCAGTTTATTCAGCTGAACAGCAAGATAAAGTAGCCTCAATGGGTAGACAGCAAATATTCATTAGATGATACATCTTGTGGTTGACCATCCACTGTGTTAGGTCGTTCAGCGGCAATCCGTCATTCACATGCTTACAGTGCACCCCTGATCACATCATAAGAAGAATGCATTGGCAAAAATCTGTGAGGAGCAGATGGTTTCATGCAAGAACTAATTCTGCATTTGGTTAATGCTTGGTTGCACTGATTTGATGAGTATGGATTGTCATGTGCTAATTAAATAAGTGTGCCACTTTAATATGTGCGCTGGTTTAATGGGTGTGGACGTTCAAGTTCAGGTTTCATGGGGGTGTGTGTGTGTGTCTGTGGAGAATCTTGTGCAGAGTTAATTTGTGTGGATGTGTGCATTTTCAATGAGTTTGAATGGCTGGAAATTGCTTTATGGAAATGGTGAGTTTACAGTATATACTGGAAGAGCACAGGAAAAAAATGTTTCATTTTCAGTCCATCACGCAATCCAGTCTCCATCCCATTGGCTGCACTTTACTCTGCATAGAGAAAATAGCAAACATTATCAAGGGCCACTCACCCCTTAGTGATTTTCTCTCTCTTCCACTATCCCATTGGGGAGAAGATACAAACGCCTGAAAACATGTACTACCAGATGCAAGAGCAGCTTGTTCCCCAATGATATCAGATTCTTGAACAAACCTCTTATGTGATAAGAATGTATACCCAATCTTCAACTATACCTTGTCTCGACGTGCACATTTCTTTTTCTCTGCTCAGTGTTTAGCTTAGTTTAGTTTGAAGATACAATGCGGAAACAAGATCTTCAGCCCCCCGAGTAGGCGCTGACCAGCAATCCCCTCACACTGGCCCTATCCTACACACACCTGGGACTATTTACAATTTTACGAAGCCAAATTAGCCTTCAAACCTGTACGCCGTTGGAGTGTGGGAGGAAACTGGAGCACCCGGAGAAAACTCACACAGGTCCTGGGGAGAACGTAAAAAGCCCACACAGACAGCACCCATAGTCACGATCAAACCCAGGTCTCTGGCGCTGTAAGGCAGCAGCTTTACCGCTATGCCACTGTGCCACCATAGTAGTTGGATGCGGGGACAGAATTGGCTTCATGTTAGGTAGCAAAGGGAAGTAGTATTGGTCTTTTTTGGACTTGTGGCCTGTGACTTGTGGTGCGCTTCAGGAATCCGTGCTGGGCCAAGTGTAAGGTGCTGCATTTTGGGAAGTCAAACCAGGGACCATCACAGTGAACAGTCTAGGGAGTGTTCCAGAGCCGAGAGATCTAGAAGTGCAAGTACACACTCACCTGAAAGTGACATCGTAGGTAGAAAATGTGGTGAAGAAAGCTTTTGACTTGCTTATTTTCATCAGTCAGGGAATTGAGCATAGAAGTTAGAACGTCATGTTAAAGTTGTACAAGACATTGATGAGGTCACATTTGGAGGAAAGATGCCATTAAGCTGGAAAGAGTGCAGAGATGTGGCACAGTGGTACATCTGGTACAACCGCTACCTCAGCACCAGAGACCTTGGTTCGATTCTGAACTTGAATGCTGTCTGAGTGGACTTTGAACATTCTCCCTGTGACCATGTGGGTTTTCTCCAGGTGCTCCAGTTTCCTCCCATGTCCCAAAGATATGCAGGTGTGTAGGTTAATTGGCCTCTGTACATTGCCCCCTGGTGTGCAGGGAGTGGATAAGAAAATGGGATAACATAGAACTGGGATGAACGGGTGACCAATGGTTGGCATGGGCTCAGTGGGCCATCAGGCCTGTTTCCTTGCTATATCTCTAAACTAAGTTTTACAAGAAAGTTGCAGGTCTAAGCAAGGTTGGGCAGGCTATGATTTTATTTTCTGGAGCACAGGGAGCTGAGGGGATCTTATAGAGGTGTAGAAAATCACGAGGGTAATAGATAGGGTGAATGTTCCTGAAGTAGGGAATCGGGAACTAAAGGGCAAAGGTTTTTCAGGTGAGAGGAAATATTTAATATTTAAGATTTAATAGTTTTTTCCACACAGGTGATGGTGTGTATATATGGAAATAGCTGCCAGAGAAAGTGGTTAAAGCATGTACAATAACAACATTTAGAAGACATATGGACAAGTACATCAATAGAAAAAATTAGAGGGAAAACAAGACATAGTGCTGGTATAACGCAGCATCTCTTGAGAACATGGATAGGTGGTGTTTTTGGTGGGTGCCCTTCCTCACTCTGAGGATCCTTCATCAGTATGAAGATGGGTCCCAACCCAAAACGTCTCTTATCCATGTTTTCCAGAAATGCTGACTGACCCATCGAGTTACTCCAGCACTTTCAGTCGACAGTTCCTTGTGCCTCCAATGATTAGAGGGATATGGGCCAACTGCGGGCAAATGGGGCTGGCTTATATTGGGGCATCTTGGTTGGCATGGATGAGTTGAGCTGACGAGCCTGTTTCAATAGACAATAGGTGTAGGAGTAGGCCATTTGAGCCAGCACTGCCATTCGCTGTGATCATGGATGATCATCCACAATCAGTACCCCGTTCCTGCCTGCTCCCCATATCCCTTGACTCTGTTATCTTCAAGAGCTCTATCTAACTCTCGCTTGAAAGCATCCAGAGAATCGGCCTCCACTGCCATCTGAAGCAGATAATTCCACAGATTCACAACTCTCTGCGGGAAAAAGTTTTTCCTCATTTCCGTTCTAAATGGCCTATCCCTTATTCTTAAATTGTGGTCCCTGGTTCTGGACTCTCCCAACATCGGGAACATGTTTCCTGCATCTAGCGTGTCCAATCCCTCAATAATCTTACGTTTCAATAAGATCCCCTCTCATCCATCTAAATTCCAGTGTATACAAGCCCAATTGCTCCATTGTTTCAACATATGACAGTCCCGCCATCCCGTGAATTAATCTCTTGCACCTACGCTGTACTCCCTCCATAGCAAGAATGTCCTTCCTCACATTTGGAGACCAAAACTGCACACAATACTCCAGTTGTGGTCTCACCAGGGCCCCGTACAACTGCAGAAGGACCTCTTTGCTCCTATACTCAACTCCTCTTGTTATGAAGGCCAAAATGTCATTAGCTTTCTTCACTGCCTGCTGTACCTGCATGCTTACTTCAGTGACTGATGTACAAGGACACCCAGATCTCGTTGTAATTCCCCTTTTCCTAACTTGACACCATTCAGATTATAATCTGCCTTCCTGTTCTTGCCACCAAAACGGATAACCTCACATTTATCCACATTAAACTGCATCTGCCATGCATGTGGCCACTCACCCAACCCGTCCAGGTCACCCTGCATCCTCATTGCATCCTCCTCACAGTTCACACTGCCACTCAGCTTTGTGTCATCTGCAAATTTGCTAATGTTACTTTTAATACCTTCATCTAAATCATTATTGTATATTGTAAATAGCTGCGGTCCCAGCACCGAGCCTTGCGGTACCCCACTAGTCACTGCCTGCCATTCTGAAAGGGACCCGTTACTCCCTACTCTTTGTTTCCTGTCTGCCAACTAATTTTCTCTCCATGTCAGTACCCTGCCCCCAATACCATGTGCTCTAATTTTGCCCACTGATTTCCTGTGGGACCTTATCAAAGGCTTTCTGAAAGTCCAGGCATACGACTACATTCACTGGCTCTCCCTTGTCCATTTTCCAAGTTGCATCCTCAAAAAATTCCAGAAGAGTAGTCGAGCATGATTTCCCCTTTGTAAATCCATGCTGACTCGGACCGATCCTGTTACTGCTATCCAAATGTGCTGCTATTTCATCTTTTATAATTGACTCCAGCATCTTCCTCACCACCGATGTCAGGCTAACTGGTCTATAATTTCCTGTTTTCTCTCTCCCTCCTTTCTTAAAAAGTGGGATAACATTAGCAGTGTGCAGGTTAGCTAATGTTAGCTGATTGCAGTGTGGGTTGTAAGCAGGATGGAGAAGATGAATAGGAATGTCAGGCAGGACGGGATCTCATATGTGCTCTGTGCCTCCACTCACTATTATTCTATTTATACTTCCTGGCATAGATTCATAACTATGACATGACTGAGTAAAAGGTTTATTCGGACTTGAGGTCAGCACATAATATCTGCAGGTGGCATTGCATAAAGCGTTGGCACTGTGAGTGTGGTGATAATCGGCTTCATTCAAGGTGCTTATTGCTCTGGGTTGGAAATATAATCTAGGAAATTGGACTGTGTTGTACTTTCTTGTTAGGTACAACATATATCCTAGTTGATTTTGGTAGAGTTACTAGTCATACTGAAATTGCAAAATTGAACTTGATTCTGTGCGCAGGATTGACGTTGGTGTGCTGGCCTTTCCCCAGTGTCTGACACATCATCAAAGATGTGATTATTCAAGCAACGCTCATTTATGCCGCTGCTAACATAAATTGAAGTACAAAGCTCAACAACATGACTGGCACAGAGCACTCGTTGAACAATAAGCACATTGTGCATTAGCGTTTTTTTTCGTGCTAGTTAAAGGCACCCTCTGCTTATATTGTGCGACTGACTGGTCTGCCTCTGAACGGACTGCAGGCCATTCACACACTCAAAACTCGCATAATATAGTTCTACCTACAGTGGGTGTTTCCTCTGGCATTTAGCTCCTGGGCTACTCATTCACTGCCGGCCTCAAAGGGGTTGACACATTGGCATGATAAGGAGAACTGCTACCTCACAGCACCACTAGCCCGGGTTCGAACCTGACCACAGGTGCTAACTGTGCTCTCCCTGTGACTATGTAGGTTTCCCCGTGGTACTCTAGTTTCCTCTTGTGTCCCAAAGATGCGCAGGTTAGTGTTGTAAATTGGCCACTATAAATTGCCCCCTACATGGTAATGGATATGTATGTGGGGAAAAATGGTTACAGGGATAAAGAATGGGGGAATGGGATTGCTCTGTGAATCGGCATTGACTCGATGGGCTGAATGGCTTCCTGCTATTTAGCTAAATGGACAGATGGTGTCAATGTTCTCGACACTGGCAGCTCTCCTTTACTAGAAGCAGGTTATGGCTTGGTTGGTTGGTGACTTCTACCTCTCACCGAGACACTAGCAATTTACAGTGGCCAAATAATCTGCCAAGCCACACACCTTAGTGATGTAGTAGAAAATAGGAACATCCAGATGTCTACTGGCAGAACTAACAAACACACACAAGTAACATCCAAGGTCAGGGCTGAACCTGTGGCTCTGGTGCTATGGAGTAGCAGCTCTCTTACCTGCACCACTGGGTTAGCCCAAACCTACACGGCCAGAAGCTTCAAGGTGACTTCAAACTTGCAGAATAGTGAAAGGCCTGGATAGAGTGGATGTGGAGAAGATGTTTCCACTAGTGGGAGAGTCTAGGACCAAAGGCCATAACCTCAGAATAAAATAACCTACCTTTGGAAAGGAGAGGAGGAGGGATTTTTTAGTCAGAGGATGGTGAATTCATTGTAACAGAAGGCTGTGGAGCCCAAATTAATGGATATTTTTAAGGTGGAGATTGATAGATTCTTAATTAGTATGGGCGTCAGGGGTTATGGGGAGGCGGCAGGAGAAGAGGGTTGAGAGCAAAAAATAGATCCGCCATGATTGAATGACGGAATAGACTTGATGGGCCAAATGGCCTAATTTTGCTCTAACTTCATTATTAACTTATGAAATGCTCGTCTTCTCCATTTTGGGGAACATTGGGCCAGGAACTTCCAAACTACAGTTAGGATATCTTACTTTTTCAAAGAGGCTTTGAGAAAATTCTTGACCCTCGTCTCCTGTCCATCTGGTAACCTCATCCCATAACAGAGCTCGAATATGGCGTCTGTTTGAGGAGTCTGGTGCGGGGCATGTGAGCGACCTACCTCACAGAGCTGACGGCATGTGATTAGCATCTCAATACTGGGGATGTTGGCCTAGTGATGATTGTCATCGAGTCACAGAGTTATACACCCCTGGAAACAGGCCCTTTGGCCCAACTTGCTCAAGCCAACCAACATGACCCATCTACACTAGTCCCACCTGCCCACACTTAGCCCATGTCCCTCTAAACCTATCCAAATGTACCTGTCCAAATGTCTCTTAAATGTTACGATAGTACTTGCCTCAACTACCTCCTCCGGCAGCTTGTTCCACATAACACCCTTTGGGTAAAAATGTTACCCCTCAGGTTCCCATTAAACCTTTCCTCCCTCACATTGTCAGAAAGTGCAGAGAGAAGAAAGTTTATAAAACAAACAGTTCATTTTTTTTAAAAGCAGGAATGTGCCCCCTGAAATGGTAGAAAAGCAGGTTCAGCAACTTTCAAAAAGATATTGGATCCATGTTAACAAAAAAAAAAAAAAAATTGTGAAGCTTGTGGATAGCACTTTCAAAGAGCCGGCAGGATCACAATGGGGCGAAAGGCCTCCCTGTGTCTGTGCTGTACGATTCCGTACCAACATTCAGACATGTGACAACTGAAGATTTGGCAGCCTTAAGAAAGAGCCAGTGTCTGCCCCACTACAGGCTGGCTGGGATTGATACACTTCTCTAAATATTATTGCAGCCTGTGGTTATCCCAGTCCAATCAGCGGTGTGGATCAGCTGATCAGCAGTGGGGGATCTTGGCTGCTGGTAGCCCTGGCTGCTGCCAAGCTCTGATTGTGGTGTCCTCTGGCACCGGAGACCAGTGCAGCAGTGACCAGCAGCCTCAGTGGCAGTTGCAAGGGCTTTAGCCCGCACCCAACACTTAGACTCGCCGCCAGAACAAAAGGGCTCACAGGAACTTTAAATCCAGCTTTCAAAGGGAAGGGAGCAGAGAGCTCCGTTTGCAGCAGATGAAATGTTTATTTGTCAGCAGGGGTCAACAAAGGAGAACGAAAGCAACTGTGCTTAAGAAGGAACTGCAGATGCTGGAAAATCGAAGGTAGACAAAAGTGCTGGAGACACTCAGCTGGTGCAGCAGCATCTATGGAGCGAAGGAAATAGGCAACGTTTCGGGCCGAAACCCTTCTTCAGACTGATGTAGGGTGGGGGTGGGGAGAAGAAAGGAGAATGGAAGAGGAGGAGCCCGAGGGCTGAGGGAGAGCTGAGCAGGGGAGGAGGGGAGGAGACAGCAAGGGCTACTGGAAATTGGAGAAGTCAATGTTTATGCCACTAGGGTGCAAACTGCCCAAACAGTTGAAAGCAACTGTGATCACAGATTGGCAGAAACACACTTAAAGACGATGGGCTAAAGTCTTTGAGCTTGGCTGCCTGAAAAGTGTTAGTCTTGTCAGGTGAAAGCAGTGAAGGGGATTCATCCTTTCTCCAATGCTCTGCTCTCACACTCCTGGCACACCAGGTGATACGTATGTGTTCTGTCCAGTGTTTCTGCATCTCTTGAACATGCTTGTGCAAGAGGTGTAATTGTGGGGTAGTAGATTCAAGGTTGTCTAATGCAGTGTGAATGTGGATGAATGACTGGGTGTAGTCAGAGATTGGGTGATATGGTATGTGTGATAGAATGATGGAGCATGTGGGAATATTAAGTTTGTGATATGACGTCCGTTGGAGCTTAACACATGACGTAGGTTGATATGGCTTGAGGGTGGTAGAATATGGTTGATTACAGACAGGAGTGGTGTTGATGGAGGGAGATGTGGAGTGTGGTACAGTTTATGAGAGGAAATGTGCATAGAGTGGGTTGCCAATGCAACGTAAGGTAGTTTGTGCAGGGTACATAAGGATTGTTGATATTGTGTGTGGGAGTTGTGGAGGGTGTTCAGTGTATGTTCACTGTTTAATAATATTGGTGAAGAGGTTGGTGCAGTTTCTGTGATGTTGTGTACCATTGTGAGTCAGAGATTTGGTAGGGCAAGGTCTATGGTGTGTGCGGCAAGGAGGGTAAGGCAGTGCTATATTGCAGGATTCAATGGATGTGTAAAGGGTGACATGGTGTTTATGTTTGCTGGGGTGGGGGATTTCTATATGGGTGCGTGGGGATGCAAGTGGTGAGGGCCTTGTTTGACACAATGTACAGTATGAGAGAGTGAAATGTGTTGGGCTGATGCTCCAATGTATTATCACCTCAGCTCTGTCTTCCTGCTCACAGCCAAGCAGCAGTGATGAACCTATGAATGCTCAGATAACACAGTGCAGATAGCCATGTTCTGCAGAGAAGGATCCCATAATCCACAAGAAAATAAAAGGGTGTTTGGTGAAAGATGAGTCAACCAAGACAAAATAAATGAATTCTGCACTCTGTAGGGCAATAGAACTACTTCAGAAAGTAAATGAAAGAACTTTTGTGTGTATGTTGTTAAGGATGCCACCGTTTCCATTGATAACAAGATGCAGGTGGGGTGGGTGGAAAGCAACCTTGGTAGGAGCAAGAACATGGAAGGATATTCAGAGCAGAATTGCGGTGAGACAAGTGAGTTCATAAGTTTGCTCTAATGTTTTGAGAATTGATAGAAACCCCCAGGAATGCAGCGTGTAAGACACTGTCTGAGGGAATATATGTGGTTCTGATTGTGATGAACCTAAAATGACCTTTGAATAAGTACAAAGGGAGTCAAGGAGATGATTCCAGATGTCGGGAAATTAAGTTGTGTGGAAAGATTGAACATGTTTTCCTTGGAAAAGAAATGACTTTGAAGTGACTGATTGCTTTTTCGAAAGGGATTCCGAAAATTTGTCCAGACAAATTGTTCATGTTGAAATGTTGAAGTACCAAGGGTGACAGGTTTAAATATAAACGGGCTGGTTGTTCAATGGTTGTTCTGGTAGGTCTATTTTTACACAAATTTAATTTATTTCAAGGAAGACCATTGAAGAAAAATATATTAAAAGGTTCAAAGACCCCATTAGATTGGTTCAGGACAGCAAATGGATGGATGTTGCTGTCTCTACCAGCTTCATCAATACAACCCCACAGAATGACTGAGTGATTGTTTCTGCCCCTATTTAGTAATCTCCCCTGCCCCACACTACTAACACCACGCACATGTGCATTAGTGCATGTCCATGTGTATTTTTGCTTGCTTGTTGACTTCAGCTGTGTGTGTGTTTGGTCTCGACTGGGCGGTTCCCATCATTACATTTTCTGCTCGAATAATGTGTTTGGCAATAAAGATATGAAGTGAGAACTGTTTTTAAGTGTTATGTGTTCTAAAATCTATTTTAACTGCAGTAATTTCTTCTGAATGAAATTGTACCAGTTGTAAAATTGGATTGAAGATTTCCAGTTGTAAGCCATGTTAGTAGGCCTGACCTATTCACAAAATCAGGCATGTTTAATGATACCCGTATTCACGTAATGTATGTTTCTTCCCATTCCAACCTAATAGGAGGTCAAAGCTTCACACAATGACCAATGTGGAAAAATCTCCGTCATAAAAAAATACCCTAAATCACGATCTTGCTTTTCCTGTTTTTTTAAAAGAAATGCCATATGAGTTGATGGAAAAGCCTAGGAACTGGCAGATGGCTGCTCAAGCACTTTCCAAATCCACAGGGTGTGCATGTAATAGGAAGCATTATTTTTTCTATAATGTGACTGCTAAAGCCTCTGACTCAAATCTTTCCCCAGTACTACAACTGATGGCCCATTACTTGAGGTGTCAATTGGGCCAAGTCTGGCTACTTAGGGAAAGACAGAGCTCATGTCAGAATGCAAAGATGTGTCCATCAGTGAAGAGCTCATTCCTAGTTATGAGATTGTGCCAAATCTGAAGACCAGTGAAGGAGCACAACTTCGATTTTTCTAAGTTTATAATTGCTGACATGTGATATTCTGTGCAAGATCCATCTTGCGTCGCTCTCTCTCTCTCTCTCTCTCTCTCTCTCTCCCTCTCTCTCTCTCCTCTCTCTCTCTCCCCGTCTCTCTCTCTCCCCGTCTCTCTCTCTCCCCGTCTCTCTCTCTCCCCGTCTCTCTCTCTCTCTCTCCCCGTCTCTCTCTCCCCGTCTCTCTCTCCCCGTCTCTCTCTCCCCGTCTCTCTCTCCCCGTCTCTCTCTCCCCGTCTCTCTCTCTCTCTCTCCCCGCCCCCTCTCCCCCTCTCCCCCTCTCCCCCTCTCCCCCTCTCCCCCTCTCCCCTCTCCCCCTCTCCCCCTCTCCCCCTCTCCCCCTCTCCCCCTCTCCCCCTCTCCCCCTCTCCCCCTCTCCCCCTCTCCCCCTCTCCCCCTCTCCCCCTCTCCCCCTCTCCCCCTCTCCCCCTCTCCCCCCTCTCCCCCTCTCCCCCTCTCCCCCTCTCCCCCTCTCCCCCTCTCCCCCTCTCCCCCTCTCTCTCTCCCTCTCTCCGGCTCACAATGAACCCTGCCAATGGAACACATTGCCCAAAGCCCAGATTTTTTGCTTAGTGACCAAGCAGAGGACTTTTTCCTACAACTGACTAAACCTGTCTCATCCATTCCCATCACTTTCAGCCCTGCATCAAAAAGGATAAAATGGAGCAGGTACTTGATCACACCATGTGTCTTTGGTCATTTTCTTAAGCCTCATTGGATTTCTCCTTCTGGGGTTGTCAGTACAAGTATAATAAGAGCAGGCTGAGCATAGGTGAAGATTTTCAAGGGAAGAATTATCCTCACATTGGAGTTCATACAAATCCTTGCTAGAATTGCATCGCAATTACAGAATCAGTCAAACTATTTCATGTTCACCTGCTTCTTACTATGAAGTAATACATTTTATTTGAAAAACATCCCTCTCAAGCTAAGTTGACCTGAAATGCATGATACTACAAATCATACTAGTTGTATCACAGAAGGCATAAAAATGCCAGCAACTGCCCTATCAGTGTGAGCTTTTTCTGCACTCTAAAGGATATGAATTTCAAACCTTTGGAAATTTGTTCCCTGTGTGGATGTTCAAGAGGTTAAAATGGCAATTATGTGGAGAGGGTGTGGGTTAGTATACAAGAAGGTAGTGTGTGTGTGTGTGTGTGTGTGTGTGTGTGTGTGTGTGTGTGTGTGTGTGTGTGTGTGTGTGTGTGAGAGAGTGTGAGGTCCATTGATGACAAGAAAATTACTTGTGTCTTCCTTGATTGAGCAGGGATCTTCACTCCCATAGGAGTCATTTCCTGCCAGGCTTTCCATTTGTCGGTCCTTGTGGTGTTCTGGCTCTGTGGTTTACAGGGCATAGCTCCAGACATGTATCACATTACCCAACACTTCCATGTCCCTTGGAGTGCATTGTGGAATTCCCTGCAGGCCCGTTCTCCTGCCTGGTATGTGCCACGGTTGTTTGGGTGTCATGGGCAACCCTGGTATGCATCTGTGGTTGCTGCATAGTGTTGGCAGCTGTGTTCATTTGTATTTGTAGCCACACAAACCCAATTTTAATTATTGTTTCTGGATGTATGGTGTCAACATCACGTTTTGTCCAATTTTGCAATTCCTATTATGGAGACTTGATTTGCCATTACCAGTCAACACAATGAAACTGTAATTTACCAAAAAAACAGGTGCAATCCAATTTTTAATTAACTTCTCTTGCACACCCCCCCTGCATGGTGCTGCAATTTTAACAATGAACATTTACATAGAAAACAAAATCGCTTTTGCGCTTGACCTGACACATCGGTTGAAAATAAAAGGCACATCGAGTCAAGTCCTGATCAAACTTGCCCATTTGGATGGAATCACTGCTGGGACCTCTGATAGCTTCATATTTTGGAACCAATCAGACTTTCAAGTAAATGGTTTCCACAGAAAATCCCTCATTTATTCCACCAATTGAACAATTGAATGACATTTCCATTTCAAAGACAAATTATTTTGCTTGTGGTTTCTGGGAGAATCTGGTATGTTAGATTGAGGATATTGGTCTAACCTGAGGCATTTAAATATCTAGCTGTATAATTCATTTTCCAGCTTTGACTTTGATGGCACTGCAATTTTCTCTGAGTTAGGCATGTTTTGGGTTCAAGACTTCTTTTGAGACTTGAACACAAATTACTGCTCCTTTGCAGTGCTGTGGGCATGCTGCATTTTCAGAGGATGTCTTTTGGATGACTCTTTTAACTCGGGTCTTGTCGGCCCCCTTATCAGGCCAAAATAATCCATAACATGTGGAAGACGAGCAAAGGAACCTTCATGGCCTCCTGGCCTCAAGGCCAATGTTTGTACCCAACCAAGGAGCAAAATGGTGAGGAGGAGAGTAGAACTGTTACCTCACAGCTCCTGTGACCAGGGTTTGAATCTGACCTCGGGGGCTATTTATGTGGAGTTTGCGCGTTCAAATGTGACCAGGTGGGTTTCCTCCACTTTCCTCACACATCTAAATGAGTTGGTAGGTGAATGGACCACTGAAAATTGTCCACAGTCTTTTGCAAGTGAGTGATCGAATCTGGCGCGACTTGCTCGGAATGTGGGCCGAGGAAAATGGAATTTGCGTGCTTGGTCGCTGTGGGTTTGACAGGGTCGAAGGCCTGATACCCTGCTGACTCTGCAACAACAAAAAGCAAATGATCTGGCCATTACAGCTCGTTGGTTGAACAGAGATATGCTTCAGAAATCTCTCTAGTTGTAAAGTGCTATGGGGGTGGGGTAAGTCATGTAATATACCATCTTTCTTCATTGCTCTTTTCTGTTGCAAGATCAGAAGAGATCTTGTCCTCCATCATTAATTGACTGATGTAACCAGGTATATTCAGGCATCGGAAGCAGGTGTCTGAACATCTAACTTGGGGCTGAGCTATCACCATCTACCTTCCATTAACCACTCAGTCAAAATGATTTTAATCTCTCTTCCCCTACTTTTGTTCAATACCTTTTCCAGGCAAAAAGGCAACCCCCAGCTGTGAGGAAAATCAAATAGCTGCAGATGTTGGAATTCTGAAATAAAAACAGAAAATACTTAGCAGTGAGGTGGCATCTGTGGAAAGGGAAACAGAGTTAACGGTTCGAGTCAAAGACACTTTTTCAGAACCGGGAAAAAGGAAACAAATAAAAAACATGAAGTGCTGGAGTAACTAACTCCATGGGCCAGGCAGTTTCTCTGGAAAACACGGATATGAGACGTTTCAGGTCAGGACCCTTCTTCAGCCTGATTGGAGTAGGGGGGGGGGGGGGGAAAGCTGGAAAAGATGTGCGACAAGACAAATCCTGGCCAATGACACGTGGATATAAATGAGTGTTTTTTTTAATTGGCAGATGGGTGGACAAAGGTTAAAGATGAATAGGAGACAAAAGTCTTAGTTTAGTTTATTATTGTCATGTGTACTGAGGTACAATGAATAGCTTCTTTGTTGTGTGCTATCCGGTCAGAGAAGAGACAATACGTAATTATAATCAAACCGTCCATAGTGTATAGATACCGGAGAAAGGGAATAATGTTTAATGCAAGATAAAGGCCAGTGAAATCCGATTACAGATAGTCTGAGGGTCTCTAATGAGCTAGATCGGAGAGTAGGACTGCTCTCTAGCTGGTTATAGAATGGTTCAGTTGCCTGATAACGGCTGGTAAAAACTGTCCCAGAATCTGGAGGTGTGCGTTTTCACACTTCTGCACCTCTTACCTGATGGGAGAGGGAAGAAGAGGGAGTGAACGGGGTTACACTCATCCTTGATGCTGGTGGTCTTGCCAAGGCTGCGTGAAGCAATAGATAGTCAATGAAAGGGAGGTTCATTTGTGTGATGGTCTGGGCTACGTCCACAACTCTCTGCAAAAATGGATGGAAGAAATGTGAAGCTAGAGGAAGGGATATAGGTGTAAGAGGAAAGAGAGTAGATAGTGGGAGAAATGGCTGCACACCCAGGTGGGGCACAAGGTAGAGAGTGGGGAGAATAGGAGGGAGAGCACCACTGCATTCAGTACTCCCGATGTGACGTTATTTACATCAACAAGTCCAAATATAGTCTTAGCAACCGTTTTGCCAGGCACTTACGTTCGGTCTGCCTGGGCTGTTATTGTCCCACCATTGGCAGTCATGCTTTTTGATGCCAACTTCCAAGTCACTGGAACCCCTTTCAAAAGCTCACTAATCTCATCCCTCCATTTTAGACAATTGTTAAAACCTACATTTCTGACCAGGTTTTACACCTGTGTTCAGGCTCCTCTCGTGTCAAATTTGTGAATGCTTTTGTGAAACCCTTGGTAGCTTTTATGACATTAAGTGGGTTGTACCGTTTGTTTCATCAGATGTTTCCTTGGAGATGAACACTCTGAAGTAATATATTGCAGTAGTTACGGCAGCAGATCGGGGAGATGGGGTGGTATTTACAAATTCCCTCAGTAAAATTGAATTAAGTAAATCAGGTTACTTACCTGATCAGAAAATGACAGTCTTTTACAGGGTTTGTTGGTGAACCTGAATGTTAAATGTTGTCAGGCTGCTACTGAAGGTCACAGTGAATGACCTGCAGCAGAGACTAATGTTGATTCAACTCGACTTGTAGAGTAGATCCAGGGTCCCACTGATCAGTGTTATTGTTTTCATATGTTGCTTCAATTACTCACATGTCTGGATGAGCCTAATTTTGGTGGATGAAGACTGAAGTCCCTTTGCTTCCTTCCTTTCTGAAACCTCTAACCTGCTTTCCTTCAGCCCTCTGAATTTTCTCCTAATCTTGTTTCTGCGCATATGACTGCACATGGAAGATTGAACTGCATTCTCCCTCTGTGTCCCAATCCATAAATATCCTGATGACATTGTCATAGACTTATAGAGTCATTCAGCATGGAAATAGGCTCGTTGGCCCAATTCTTGCATGCTGACCAAGACCGCCATTTGCTTCCATTCGGACGATATTTCTCCAAACCTTTCCTATCCATTTATCCGTCCAAATGTCTTATAAGTGCTATTATAGGTCCTGCCTCAGCTGTCCCCACTGGCAGCTTATTCCATATACCCACCAAACATGCCACCTCCCATCTTCCAACTTGTTAATATATACTGCAGCAACAGGGGACCCAACACCAATGCCTATGGCACACCACTGGTCATTGGCCGGAAATCTGATGAACAGCCCTCTATTAAACCCTTGTGAAACCTTCCACCCTGTCAGTTTTGTACCCCATTGACTAGCTCACCCTGGATGCCATGCTGGCCCATGTCAAAGGCCTTGCTGTGTCCATGTGGACAGCTTCCATTGTCCTGCCCTCGTCAGTCCACTTGGTCATCTCTTAAAAAAATCTTAAACAAATTCATGAGATATGATTTCCCTCTCAAAAGCCATGCTAACGATCTCTAATCAATCTTTCCTTTCCAAATGCAGGTAGATCCTGTCTCAGAATCCCTTCCAGTAACATTCCCACCACTGATGTTTGGCTCATTGACTTGTAGTTCTGAGGTTTGGCCTTGCAGTCTTTCTTAAATATGATTAGAGCACAATTGTTCATTGACTTATAGGTGGCAAGCAAAATCCATCTGCACAAAATTGGGAGGCTATGACAATCTTATACAAGATATGGCCTGACTATCTACCATTTCAAAGGCTACTACTGCCAAGACCACACCATCATTATCCCAGGGGTCACCATTAGCCAGAAATTGAACTGAATCGGTGACTAAAATACTGTGGCTATTAGATGTGATGACAGGTTTGGTATCCTGTTGCAAGTGATTCAATTCCTAACATACCTGCTCCATTCTATCATCCAGAACGCGTGTGATGGAACCCCCATCCGCCTTCTGGATCAATGCATCTTCAACAACTATGAGGCAACCTGACACCATTTGGTTAGCAGTTGCTCCCTCGATTGATGTCCCATTCACCATGACGTCCATTGCCTTCATGGCAGTGTGAACCATGAAACAATCAGGAACACACAAGCCCTTCATAAGCAGTGGCAGGCATGCACCAAATCACAAACTACCAATTTTCCCGCCCCTTTAAGGTACTTGCTGCCAAATCTGTGGAAGAATGAGTGGACATTCAATTATTCAGCACATTATTCAACACAGAACCCATACAATGGGTGGAAGCGTTATCCTTGATCTACAGTATGTCATGGCAAAATTCAAGACATGCACTCAAAAGAATCAGTCGTGTTATGGTGCAAATATGTGTAAATTAATGCTAGGAAATTGAGGTATTAATCTGTTGGAGAAGGCAGTTGGAGGTTCTTCAAGAACAAGTGTATCTGGGAGTTGGGAACGTACATCAGAGAGATTCTGGTCTGCAGTGTCCAAATTGGATAACTCTGAAAGTGACAAGTATATGACAACACGAGAATATAAACACACAATCTATGAGTAGGAATATGCCATCTGGCCCCTCAACTCTGATGGCTACTCAATACAATCTCAGCCGATCTACCTCAGGCCCTGTTTCCTCTTCCATGTCTCTTTCCCATGGCCCTCATTTGGACAATCTATCAAAAACGTATCTACTTCAATTTAAAAGGTTTCTAATGAGCTTGCCTCCATATAGAACTAGTCTGAACATAGAACTAGTATGAACAGATGATCAATGATCACTCGGTCAGCTGAAGAGCTTGTTTCTCTAAACTAAACTAAATGATTGGTACCTTACCTCGAACTATGTCCCCTTGATCAAAATTCTCCCACGAGTGAAAATATTGACATCCTGCCATGCTTCCTTTGGATCGTAAATGTTTCAATAAGATTTATCACCCATTCTTCTAATTTCCAAAGAATACATTCTCAACTTGTTTAGCCTCTCTTGAGGTGAAGAAATATCCTAGGTATCTGGGAAAGAACGAACAGGGAGTGTGTAGGATGCTTAGAGTTAAAGTGGATAGGGTCTCTCTGATTACGTTAATATGGATAAATGTGAGCTTTTGGTCCTAAGGCTAGAAAGACATTATTATTTGCATGGCGATAGATTAAGAAAAGGGAAAGAGTACTGAAACCTGGGTGTCTTTGTGCACAAGTCACTGAAAGCAAATGTTCAGGTGCAGCAAGCAGTTAGGAATGAAAATTGCAAGAGGATTTGAAAGCAGGAACAAGGATTACGAGGCCTTGGTGCGACTCCAAATGAACCTCTGTGTGCATTTTTGGTCTTTTCTAAGAAAAAATGTTTTTGCCGCGGAGGAAGTACAACAAAGGTTTGCTGCACTGTGTCCTGGGATGGCAGGACTGAGGTGTGCGGAGAGGTTGGGTTGGTCAGGCCTGTGTTCACTGGAGTTAGAAGAATGAGAGGGTGCATCATAGAAACCTCTAAATTTCCAACAAGACCAGAAAGAGAGAGATAGGGAGGATGTTCCTGAGGGCTCGGGACCCAGAACTAGGAATCGCAACCTGAGGAAATTCAGTAAGCCATTTCGAACTGAAGTTAAGAGAGATTTCACCCAGAGTGGGACAACCCTGTACAGTACTCAACCACAGAATTCCAGGCTATAAAATATATTCAAGAAGGATCGAGATATGTTTTTTAATCCAAAAGCGATACGAGGAGTAGATGAGAACATGAAGTGAATGCTGCCTTAACTGTGTTGAATTGTAGAGCAGACCCAATGGGGCAAATGGTGCATATAGATGTATTTGTTTCTACATTTGTCTTTTTTCAAGATTGATTTTGCCCCTGGTAGTTACAAAGAATGAATCTGATGAATATATTCTTCAAGAAATCTGCAAATAGGATTTCAGGTATAATTGAGGAAAATAGGAGCACCTGCCTTCCAGATGGTTTGACGGGGAACATTTATGTAGATTATTATTTTCCAATCAAGATCTCTTCCCATCCATCCCATCTCCCTGTGAATCTGGCAGCACTCGACTCAAGCGTAAAATTATTTTGAGTATGTCCATCCTTGTGTTATATCTCATTCCTGCATGCAGAATCTAGAAATGCAGATATGCTTCCCAGTACCATTCCCAGAAGAACATCACTGGGCTAATGGTAGGAAGGAACTGCAGATGCTGGTTTAAACCGAAGATAGACACAAAAAGCTGGAGTAACTTCAGATCTGATAAAGGGTCTCGACCCAAAACGTCACCCTTCACTTCCCTCCAGAGATGCTGCCTCTCCTGCTGAGTTACTCCAGCTTTTTGTGAATATCCTGGGAAAATGGTGACAGGCACCACCTTGTGGCCAAAGACATCTACTGAAGCTGCTAAAATTCACTCATGAAGACAACATAATAATCATGTTGAAATAATGAATTGCTGGGGCAATTTAGTGGGTCAGGCAGCATCTGTGGAGGGAGATGAATAGGCAAAGTCTACTTCCCTCCACGGATGCTGCCTGGCCCTCTGAGTTCCTCCACATTCCAGCATCTGCAGTCTCTTGCGTCTCTGTGCTAATCGTGTTACTCCATCTCAAAAATTAATCTATCGTGGCACCCAGGAAATTATTATACTGTGGTCTACAATATGATAAGGTATAATTTCTTCTGAATGGATTGAATGATTTCCTTTTCCTTTGAAAAATAGTGACTTGCTGCTCCAGCTAAAAATAAATTGGTTTATTCAGATACTCATGGCAAGTGATCCATGTTAAGGAGCAAGAACCTTTTTCTGTGCAAAGGCATGAGCTGAATGTTTTCACAGGCTGCTGAAACACAACCTCATTCTGGGTCCTAAATTTTCTCACCCTCATAAAAGATGGTGGGGTCCTGCAACAACGTTATTCTCTCTTTTTGTCATGAAAATGGAACCATATACATACCTTGGCTTTTATACTCTTTTGTATTTGCTGTTCCTTATTTAAGCCTCTTTGGGGAGGGTGCAGAAGAGGTTGACCAGAATGCTGCCTGCCAGCATTTTGTGAACATCTTTCCTATAACAGGGTAACAAAAACAATTTGGCGATCATCCGGCAGACTGCTGCATGGAACATTTTAGTTGAAGAATGAGGAAGATGAATCTAACAAATGGGGTCTCCTTGTCGCAGCCACTAACATGGAAACCTGGTGCTACAGGAGATGCAGAACAGCAGGGAAGGAAGTGGATGTTGTGAAGGGGTGTATCAAAGGGTCTATTATCCTGTGGCCTCCTCTTGTGGAAACGACTGGACAATGCACCCTGATTCAATCCTTGTTCTGGGATGAGTTGGAACATTGTCCCGTTAAACTGATAATGTGTTGTTGTAGACAGGCGAGGTTTAAATTGGCTTTTGCTAACAGAAAATTAGCAGTTGTTTTGAAGACCCGAAATGCTAATTATTGATAGGAACACTGGATTTGACAGGTAGTTCAGAGAGACTGGGTTCGTATCTACCTTGTTATGTACTTGGTTCTAAATCGGCACCAGTTCACGACACATTGCAACACTGGCTGAATACATTTCCCTTGAAACGAAAACACAGCAACAACTAACGTGCTTCTTCTGGATCAGGAATGCCTTGATTTAAAATTCTCATTATATCCCGCCTTGCTCTCATGGCTTTGGTCTTACCTCCCTCCCCAATCCCCAACCACCCTTCATTGCTCCAAGAACTCTGTCCTCTTCCATGTTCATAAATCTTCTCAGCTCTATTTCTAGCTTAATGGCATCTTTCCTTTTGCAGGGTGATCAAAACTGAACACAATGCTCCATGTGCAGCTTCACCAATATCTTCCTATTTTCTACACTCAATCACCTCAATGTTGAATCAGAATAGACCTACTACCTTGATAGTAATGGTAGGATGAGGAATTAAGTGGGCCTTAAGGTTGAGTTATGATCGTGTAGATTTTTGCTGCAGCTGCTGATGCACAACACTTCATGGATGCCCAAATTTGTGTTGCCAAACCTTTTCAGTCTCTGACCTGTTAAAAATGATTTTTATCGACAAGTAACACTGCTTCCACAAGGTATCCTTGAACACAACAGTGGCCTAGCTATTATATGAAGCCATATCTTTAATGTGGAAATTGTTAATGTGACAATCGTCATACAGTCATAATACAGCACAGAAACAGGCTTAGAAACACAAGAGACTGCAAATGTTGGAATCTTGATTAAAAACAAATTGCTGGATGAACTCAGCGGGTCAAGCAGCATCTATGGAGGCATAGGAATAGTCAATGTTTCAGATTGGGACCTGAAAGGTCATCCATCCACGTCCCTCACCCAGTGCTTCCTGATCCATATAGTAGTTAGTTTTTTACTCATGATTCCGGCATCTGCAGTCTCTTGTGTCTCCATGCCTGTTTCTGTGCTGTATGACTGCATGGTTATTGCTGTGCCTTCTAGTTGACCTTTTCTCTTCTGACTCTCGTTGTCTTTATTGACCTTTTGCTTCTTTACATACCTTTTGCCTTGCTCTTCTTTTGTCTCTTTCTTCTTCTCCTATTTCTCCTTGTGCCTCTTGCTTTCACAGCCCTTGCTTACTCTCATTTTCTTCTCCCCCTCTTCCCTGTCGAACTCACAGCTGGCAATGTTTTCTTTGGCTCCAGCCCCATGAGTTTGGCAGTGGCAAAGTCTCATTCAGAAGTAGGACACAGGGGCCCTACACAAAGAAGCTGAATAATCTGTATTTATAGTAACAAGATGTCTGACAAAGCTTCCAAGTTGCAGTCTGCCGAGGATCAGGGCCCGGCCTAGGAGGTGAACTCTCTCTTGTTCAGATAGGCTGATGGAAGAAAACGTCACCAGCAATGAGAGGCTTGGAGTTTCACACCGCAGTGTGAATGAACAATTAATTCCTTTATCAAAAAGTCTTCAATTCAATCTTTTTTTGGCTGTTTGTTGGTTTGTGAATGCAGTTTTATGTAAAAAATATTAGCACTAATAATTGAAGAGAACCAGGTGCGTACTGCAAATAAAGGAAATCGAACAACTGCGGATGCTGGAAATCTGAAAGAAAAACAGAAACTACAGAAGACATTCAGTAGGCATGGCAGCATCTGCAAAAAAAGAACACAGTTAATGCTTCAGTCCCAGGACACTGAATTGTCGTGGGAGGCATATATAGGGTTAAACAGTCAGAACATTTATCCAAGAGTAAAAATGTCAAAGACTAGAGGGCATAGCCTTTAGGTAAAAGGGATAAAGTTTAAAGGAGATAAGTAGGGCGATTTTTTTACACAGAGAGTGGTGGGTGCCTGGAATGGCTGCCGGGGGTGGTGGTAGAAGTAGATACGAGAGAGGCTTTTAATAGGCTTTTAGATAGGCACTTTGATATTGAAGAAAATGAATCGTGTGCAGGCAGATGAGATTAATTTCTCTTGGCATCACATCGGCCACAGTCATTGTGGATCATTGGGCCTGCTCCTGTGCTGTAGTGTTCTATGTCTGTGTTATCTGTAGTACAATTGTCGATTGGCAATACCATTGATTTTTAAAGTGATGCTGAAATGGTAGTTACATGCTTGAGATAATTTCACTCCCGAATGCCCAATGGGCATATGATTTATCTTCAACGCCACTCGCTTGGTCTCCCTACACTGTTTTGGGGATTTAATTTTCCACAACTATTGATTGTCATCTTGATATACTTTGATGTCATTAATTTGATCTCACTTTGCTGTGTTGCCCGTAGCCACCAGCAAAATATGGATATACCAAGGGCATTCGAAATGAACTATCCCTTTTGGAAAACTGCCACCTCTGCCAATGGGTGGCCCAATCCAAATGACAGACTTATACCAGATTAACAAATGGTAAATCTTTTGAATCAGGCACGGATGAGTGAACGATTGCTGAGCCTCTCAAGCGTAGAGCAAAATTGAAAGCGAACTCCGCAGATAAAGCTTCATTAGCTTTATCTTGATTAGTTGTCTTGATTAGTACTGGTGTCAGGGGTTATGGTGAGAAGGCAGGAAAACGGGATTAGGAGGGAGAGATAGATCAGCCATGAATCAATGGTGTAGACTTGATGGGCCGAATCCTGCACCTATTGTCTATTGTCTGTAATTTTGTTCCAATTAGTCATGATCTTAGGATTTTCATCAAATGGGAGAGAATGCTTAGTCCTTCCAAAGGACGCTATCTCTGAAAATGTCTGGACAAGAAACATTTCACCTAACTGGTAAAAATAGATGTTTATAATGGAGTTTCCAGAGGTTCTGTGAGTCTCCTGCATCTCTTAGTGTCTCTTAAATTAATGTGCATCCACCAATGAACTTATTCTCCCAGTGGCAGCACTCGTTCCTAATACTGTTGGCTCACTGGTAGATCTGTTCGATGGTAATGGATGAGTTTTAAGCATTGATGACACTTTGGGGGGCATTGGCTGGCTGAGGTTATGGTATTACCTCTGGGAACTATCCCTGTAAAATAGCTTGTGCTGTGGATGAGATTGGAAGTGCAGTGTAAACCAGCTTGAAGTCACTTAAATATTTGGTGCCTGTTCAATGTGGAATAGCCAGTTCATGTCTTTGTCAGGTGCAAAAGTTGGTTTGTTGTCTAGTTAAGGTGGAACGGCTATTTTCACAACTCATTAAGATGGACCAGCTAATTTGGCATCAAATAGAAACATAGAAACATAGAAACATAGAAATTAGGTGCAGGAGTAGGCCATTCAGCCCTTCGAGCCTGCACCGCCATTCAATATGATCATGGCTGATCATCCAACTCAGTATCCCATACCTGCTTTCTCTCCATACCCTCTGATCCCCTTAGCCACAAGGGCCACATCCAACTCACTCTTAAATATAGCCAATGAACTGGCCTCAACTACCCTCTGTGGCAGAGAGTTCCAGAGACTCACCACTCTCTGTGTGAAAAAAGTCTTTCTCATCTCGGTCTTAAAGGATTTCCCCCTTATCCTTAAGCTGTGACCCCTTGTCCTGGACTTCCCCAACATCGGGAACAATCTTCCTGCATCTAGCCTGTCCAACCCCTTAAGATTAAGGCGGAGCAGCCAGTTTGATGTCTGGTTAAGGTGAAAAGATGAATTTGATACCTTTCTATGGAGTTGCGGCATACTTGAAGCCTTTAACATTGTGGCTCAGGGATTGTGGTGATTTTAGATAGGGCTTGGACCATGGAATCAGCATATTCTGCTACAGAAGTAAAGATTGGTTTTATTTGGAACACCTTTTCAAAGGGAAGTTTGTATCTTAAGGGTTAGTTTTATAGTGAAGGAGGGGTTTGGCCCGAATCGTCGCCTATTTCCTTCGCTCCATAGATGCTGCCGCACCCGCTGAGTTTCTCCAGCAATTTTGTCTACCTTAGTTTTATACTGCTCCTTTCAAAAAAAGTTGAAAATGTGATATAAAAGGGACATTGACACTAACTTGGTAAGGGAAGAAGAGCAAAACAAAAATGTGTAGTAATCTCCTTCAGGTGCAAAGTAGGGCATGATAGGGACTATTCAACAACACCAATGATGCATTGTTCCCTCAACTGTGATGGCGGTGAAGTTGTTACCATTGGCTATGCAGCCCTAAAACCATGAGGTAGAGAAGCCACATGTGGCCCTTGTGGCTAAAGGGATCAGGGGGTATGGAGAGAAGGCAGGTACAGGATACTGAGTTGGATGATCAGCCATGATCATATTGAATGGCGGTGCAGGCTCGAAGGGCCGAATGGCCTACTCCTGCACCTATTTTCTATGTTTTCTATGTTTTCTAAGCCGGCGATGTTATGTCTGTTGCTCTCTACCCAGTGACTCTCTGACAGAAAGTCACAAGCCAGGTCATATACCCAGGTCAGGTTAAGGTTAGGATGAATGGTGTTGCCCCTTTTAATAAATGTCTGCCATTATTTAACATTGACCTCTACTCTTCAATAGCAAGCACAGAACAGTAAGTTCCCTGTGGACTGGTACCCACAGTCAGGGCAAGGTTCCAGGGTAGGAAAAGTTTAGAGAGAACAAACAGGAGCGTGGTGGAAAAAAGTCCATATTAGGGATGGGGACAAAACGCTAGACTTACTTGTCTGGGCCGATCTGGTCCTAAAAAATGAACGCAAACTGATGTCCTCAAGTCTAATTCATTGTTTCATGTTGGAGCTACAGTGGTGCTCAGGACAGCTCCAGTTACAGTGGCCTGTCTCCTTTGCCAAGTTAAACTGAGTTGATGGATTTTTGGATTGTGTTTTTATTTTTTCAATTCGCCTCAATTTCTTTCAGATATATTTTGTTTGCCATGTATCCGGGCTACCTTTCCAACGCAAAGTTTGCCTGAAACAAGGCGGTGGTCTTACTCTGTGAGTGCAGCCTTTCATTAATTTTCAAACAAATGCATTTCGTTTCAGAGAAATATTTTGACAGTTTAGGAGTGATTCCAGACACCTGGAGTCTCCCAGCTTCAAAAACAAGTCATCCATCTTTTCTAAAATGCCATAAAACTGAATGTGCAGCTATCTGGTCAAACTAACAACAACTTAAACACCACTGGAGACCACAAGCTCTGTCACTAAGTGCATCCTCCAGCCCCTTTCAGAATGAGGTCTCGGTTAGGATTATGGAAATAGTTTTCTAATTTTCTACAGTACTCAACCACAGAATTCCAGGCTATAAAATATATTCAAGAAGAATCGAGATATGTTTTTTAATCCAAAAGCGATACGAGGAGTAGATGAGAACATGAAGTGAATGCTGCCTTAACTGTGTTGAATTGTAGAGCAGACCCAATGGGGCAAATGGTGCATATAGATGTATTTGTTTCTACATTTGTCTTTTTCCAAGATTGATATTGCTTCTGGTAGTTACAAAGAATGAATCTGATGAATATATTCTTCAAGAAATCTGCAAATAGGATTTCAGGTATATTTGAGGAAAATAGGAGCACCTGCCTTCCAGATGGTTTGACGGGGGACATATATTTAGATTATTTTCCAATCAAGATCTCTTCCCATCCATCCCCTTTTAAAATGAATAGGGATGAGAAGGTGCATCTCCCTGTGAATCTGGCAGAACTCGACTCAAGCGTGAGATCTGGTCAGCATTTCCATGGAGCGCGCTACAGAAAATAATGGAGAGGCTTCTGCCTGAGGCAAGTCTATTTAGAGTGTTGACCAAGCAGCAGGGACGTTGTTCAGCTGATGCGCGATTGGTGTGCCAGTTGTGAGATGAGATACCAGGATGTGCAGAGGAAAGATGCCTGACTGGAAATGCAAGCCTCAATAGGCGAATGCAGACTTGAGTGAGGTTAAGATTAGTCCAGCACTGACCAATCCTCACCTGACAAGTAGATGTCATTACTTGTCAGGTAAAACCTTCTAATGTGATATAATGGGGTGGTTGTTGTAGGATGTAAAACCATGGCTCTTCACACTCCCCAAATAAGGACTAATGATACTCAAAAGCGAAGTGAGAATAAATCTCTTCACCCCGAACATGGCGAGTCTTTAGAAATCACTGCCTATGCAGTATGGAGCTCAGTCATTGAATATGTTGGAGACTGAGACTAAAACATGGTTCGATATTCAAGAAGTCAAGGGATATGGGGTAAGTGAAGGAAAGTGACACTGAGGTAAACCATCAGTCAGATGGTATTGACTAATGAAGTAGGTCTGAGGTTGAATGGACTACTCCTTCTGTGACATTTGTTCTTTGCTTTGATAGTGGGTTCACTCTCATGAAGGCCCATCTCACATTTGCGACAGTGACCATAAGTACACGTGCATCTGAGGTTGTTCGGGCGACCATGTCATTCCACTGGCCTTCTGTTCAAAACGAGGATGGAATGCATTAAACTTGTTGGGGAGTGATGTGTTGTTGTCAACTATACTGCCCAAAATGCCATCGCATATCTTCGAACCGTCACTCCTGATTTGGACAATGCACATGAGTCCTACTCCTTGATGCATTCATTCCAGTTAAGAATCACACTTTCAGTGTTCTGTCCTGACAGTGAATTTTGCACATAAGCTTAATTGAAATATGTAATTAATTTATTAGCCAAGTATGTAAACATACAAGGAACTTGATTTACCAACAGTCATACAAAAAAAGCAACAAGTACATAACCACATGAAAAATAAACATAGATTTAAACAGCCAACAGAGCGTGTGAGAATCCCCAGGGCCACAGCATAAGCTGAGACGCACAGCCATCAGTTCAATGTCCGGGCCACACACATGTTCCTTCACCGTGCTGTGACCAGAGTTGTACCGACCGCTGTCACTCTCTCTGCAGTCCCTGTCCGCCTGAACAGTCAGAAAGCCGTCCACACTCGCACTAGACTCCGGGATGTCCTCATGGAGCCACGTCTCCGCAAAACGCCGAGATCACTGCACGCACGGCACTCCCTCCGAGTCCTCGCCAGTGCAGGCAGCACATCCATCTTGTTTTTTTTGGCGTTCCCCACTATGATGGAAGGCAAATAACTTGTATCTTTTCTCCTTTTCTCCCGCGGTCGGAGCAATCGAAACCTCTGTAGTCGGGATGAAGCACCTGCAGTCGGTGACCAAATCTCCCGCGATCGGGGCGGTCGAAGCTCCGGCGGTTGGAGCTCCTGCAGTCGATCCCTAGCAAAGAGACCACCAGCTCCACCATGTTAAAGCCGCAGCGCAGATGGCGAAACGTTGAAAAAGTCCCATCTCCGTTGAGGAAAGAGATACAAAAATGTTTCCCCCACCCCACATAATACAAAAACTAAAGGTACACTAAAAACATACAAGTCAACACAGACCAAAACAGCAAAAGAAGAAAAAGACGAGACAGGCTGTTGGTGCGGCTGCCATGAACGCCGCCAGCACTGGGGTAGTAAAACTTGATGCAGTTACAAAACTGGGCTGAAGGTTCAGGAATCATGAATCCTTGGCCTGAAGATTAGAAAATCTCTCCCTCCTACCCCAAAGAAATGGGCCCTGGGTATTGAGCTTATGATTTCCAGCCACTGGTTCATTATTAATTATTGCATTGTTGTCTGTGTGTGAGTTGGCTACCATGTTTTCCTAGATTACAACATTGCTGACACTTCAAACAATGTCTTTCACCTATGCAAAGCATTTAGAGAATAATAGGGTTTTGAATAATAATACATGAATGTAAATATTTATTTCATGGCCTTCAATGAAGATGTGTACTTTTATGGTCCATTGAAATCTTCCATTGGAAGCTGATGAGAGTTTTAATTTCTTCCCTCCTCTCCCATTCTGTGGCAATATCTAATTGTAAACAGACAGATTTTGTGGTGAAAGGGTTAATATGAACACACTTTTCTGCCATGGGGGCTTGGAGATTTTGATAAGCTGCTGCTGATTGAGTTAATTTCACAGTGCGGGGCTGGGATGTCTGAATGGGTTAATCGCCCGGCTGGATTGGACTGTACCGGGATGTACTGCAGATGGGAAAGGTCAGGCTAAAGGTGGGGAGAGTTTGGGGAGATTCGCTTGCTCCACAATCAGTCGGTTTTCAGTTGAAACATTTCCTGCCACTGAGACTCAATTGTGATTGTTGGTAGTCACTTTTCTCCTGAGTTTTTTTTTGATTAATGAGGGAGACTTAAAAATAAGTGCTGGATACCACATTCCTTCACTGTGCCACATTTCAAAATCTTTGGAGCACAGATTTTGAGGAAGTCTGTTTGGATGAAGTCTGTGGTTGTCACCCCACCCCCGCTCTAGATGAACGCATAAAACAGGAAATTCCAGGTCATTTTTTTTCCCTTAATCCAGCCTTTCCCTTGTACAGTTCATTTACAATTAGTGCAGGAGTGCTTCAGCGGAGTCTGCAGCTGGTGGGGGGGTGGGGTGGGGTGGGGAGGTCACCCTGCGGGCCAGTTGAAATCTGATCTCCGACATGGACACCATCATCATCCAGAAGCGATTGGTGGAGCGACTCCTCTCTCCCCGGAGTGGATCAGAAAGATGTCAGCGCACACGGGTGAAGGTACAGTTACACGGGGGTCAGTGCACAGCGGCAGGACAAGAGGAAGGGGAAGGTGCTCACAATGCAGCTGAACTTGGCAGGAGTAAGGAGGGGTTGGCTGGGGGGTGGAGGGAGAGAAGGGGGGGGGGGGGGGTTCGGTGGAAAAGGCTTCACTGGTGCTCTCTGCCAAAATGATCCCAGTGACTCATCCAGTGGGAATATAAACACAATTTCTATTTGATTACAGCTACTCTGACAGTACATGACCTGACAGTACATGACTTTCCCACAAAGGGGGAAGTCTTTTAGAACCGAGGTCAGAAAAACATTTTTCACACAGAGAGTGGTGAATCTGTGGAATTCTCTGCCACAGAAGGTAGTTGAGGCCAGTTCATTGGCTATATTTAAGAGGGAGTTATATGTGGCCCTTGTGGCTGAAGGGATCAGGGGGTATGGAGAGAAGGCAGGTACAGGATACTGAGTTGGATGATCAGCCATGATCATACTGAATGGCGGTGCAGGCTCGAAGGGCCGAATGGCCTTCTCCTGCACTTGTTTCTATGACATTCATTTTTGATTCAAACTCATGCAGTGACATTGGATGCTGTTACTATGAATCTCAGACACCCTTAAATCAGTGACACCCTGTAGGCACCTTTAAGTAGGCAACACCGGGTGTTGTTGGTGGGAATCCCAAGTCCCTTAGTGACATTCAGTGTTGTTACTGAGATTACAGGTCCCCTTAAATCAGTGACACCGGGTGGTATTATTGCGATCCAGACTCCCTTAAATCAGTGATGTTGTCCAGTGGTATTGTTACTGAGATCCCTGGTCCCCATAAATCAGTAACACTGGGTATTGTTACTGGGATCCAGACTCCCTTACATCAGTGATACTAGGTATTGTTACTGAGATCCCTGGTGCCCACAAATCAGTGCCACTGGGTGTGTTATTGAGAATCGCACGGTCCCTTAAGCCAGTGACACTGTTCTCACTGAGATTTCCTGGATCCCTTCATTCAGAGGCACAATCTTACTGAGAGATTGCTGGGACACCAGTCTATGAACATTGATAATATTATTGAGCAAATTTTCAAATTTGGAACAAAAGGAAATTTGAAACAGACACATGAAACTACAACAGTAAAACAAATTGAAGATTCCTTCACATTAAGAAGACCACCCGGGATAAAAAAATTCTTCAAAAATTAGATTCTGATATATAAACTTTAATGGGTATAAATCAGTAAACACGCTACATTACTTCTACTGGTTGGACAGTTCTGCCCAACAATAGGATTGTTCCCCTCCCTTCTTTCCCGATAAAACTGAACTGACCTCTTTGTATAATGAATTTGGAAACAAATAAAATTAACTTTAAAATTAAGAAAATTACGCTTCTTTCTCCAATAGCTAATAATCCCTCATTAAACCATCCATTATTTAAAACGTTTACCCTGATATGTATGATGGGAAACTGCAAGATTATTTGAAAAAGATACAAGATATCCTAACCCCAGCAAAAGGTAAATTGAACATTAAACCAAGAGTTTATTGATTTCCGCGATAGAGATAAAAATTATTTATCTTTTGACATAACCTAATTCTCAAATTGCTTCTGTTTCCCCCATTGCGACAAATGTCTAATAAAGTTGTACAAAACTGTATACATTTTGGTGAGTGTAGAGTCAATAGTGTACTGTGGTTCAAAATGTGGATCTCAAAAGTGTTACATCTTGAAGAAATATCTTACTAGGCAAAGTCCAATTCTTAAAGATTTGGTCTCCGTTTATCAACTTTATACAAGCATATGGTGCAACAAAACTCAAATCGAATGGGCTAGGTAGATTCTCTTCATTTTATTTTTTTTTACTTTCTGTTTCTTTGCTTGTCTATCTATTCCGACACTCACTTTTATTATTGCACCTGTACCTTAAGTACCAGACTACTGTACTTACTTCTAACAAAAATAAACAAACAAAAAAAAAAAAAAAAAAAAAAAAAAAGACACCCATTCTACAATTAGTTTAGCTGATGCCTCACAGCTCCAGCAACCCATTTCAAACCCGATCTCAGATGCTATCTACGTGGAGTTGTACATTGCCCCTGTAACCACCTGAACTTCCCTTTGGTTCTCTGATTTCCTCCCACATTCACAAACATTTGGGTTGGTAGGTCATAGTTTCAGAGTCATGAGTAGTAGGGGTTGAGGAAAAGGGTAAAAGGACGAGGAGTAAGGTTGTCATGTTAGTTTAGAGATTCAGTGTAGAAACAGGCCCTTCGGCCCCCCAGCAATCAACTGTACACTAGCTCTATCCTACACACTCGGGAAATGTTGCAGAAGCCAATTAACCTACAAACCTGCACGTCTATGGAATGTGGGATGAAACCGGAAAAACCCTACGCTGTCACAGAGAGGACATACAAACTCCGTACAGACAGCACCCGTAATCAGGATTGAACCCTGGTCTCTGGCGCTGTAAAGCAGCAACTGTACCACTTGCCACTGTGCCGCTCCAAATATGTGGTGGGGCTTCCCCTAATTAATGAGGAATTAACTGCACCATTCATGCAAGATGCCTTTTTGCCTTATGATTTCTCCAGTCTTCAAACCTACTGCTTTACCCACCCAACCAACCAAGATCACGTATTAGACTCGCAATGGAATAACTCGGGCACAGGAGTCGCCCAACAGACACTATGGCCAGGATGTTGTAGTCACTGGTGTGCGCTGATGCTTTGCTGATAATCTGCTCAATACAATGGCTACATATCAATCCTCTCCATTGAAACCTCTGGGAGCAGCTGGTTGGGAATCCTTCCCCAAGGCAAAATATGTCACCAGGAATAAATCCTGAAAACACTGCAATTTAATTTGCCTTGAATTTTCTACTTTAGTATGTTCCTGTATAATGCATTGTTAAGATATCTCTTGGGCATGACATTAAACTGCAGGGGGATGCTCTTATTCCTGTGGGTTAGTGCAGAAAATAGCAGCAGGTCCAAGAGATACCCCCAAGGATCCTCCTTCAAGCAGCATCAATATAATAAAAGTTAATGTTTATGGGAGTTGGTGCAGTGTAAAATGGCTGAATAAGAAAACAGAGCAACAAAATGGCCTACTTGATCACTGTGAGAGCTCCTCAAAGTAACCCCTGATATATGAGGTGTACTGGGACACTGTACTGTACATTCTCTTGCTCCTTATCTGAATTTGCACATGTTGGTTCCACTGTGCTCAACGTTTATCACTTACAGAAAGAGGACTTGGGGAAGGAAGTTCTTGTGTTTCCTGGTGTGGTCATCGTTTTATTGATAATTGTATGCAATTCACTTATCTAACATATCCTACATATTGCGCTGCTGGTTCATGCCTAGTCATTTCAACCAGTGGTTGAGCTGTGTTGCCCATCACTAGCTTTTGTATTGACTATATCCAGGACAGTGCACTGCTGCATTGCATCCCACAAACAATTAGACAACACAATATTCTGCCATGGAAAATATATGACTATTCCTTTCCTGTTTTGGTTCTACATTTTGGAATTCCCTTCCCTACAACATCAGCAGAGGGTCTACAGCATTTTGAGAAGGTGCTTTTATGTAATAGTGCTTTAAGGCAATAATTGTTAGCAATAAACAAGCTGCTGGACGAACTCAATGGGTCAGGCAGCATCCCCTCAAAATTACAGCATCTGCAGTCTTTTGTATCCCTAATAATGTTGGCTTTCGCTAGTAATTTTCTATTGGGGCTAGTGGGGTGGCACATTGCACAGTGGTAGAGTTTCTGCCTACCAGCACCATAGACTCAGGTTTGATCCTGACTACGGGTGCTGTCAGTATGGAGTTTGCATGTTCTCCCTGAGCCCGTGTTGGTTTTCTCTGGATGCTCCGGTTTCCCCCTGTATCCTAAAGACATGCACGTTTGTAGGTTAATTGGCTTCTGTAAATTGTCCCTCGTGTGTTGGGTAGAACTAGTGTGTGGGTGATCACTGGTCGGCGTGGTCTCAGTGGACCAAAGCGCCTGTTTCCATGTTGTATCTCTGAACTAATTATCTTAAAATAAAATTAACATAGCTAAAGAGTACACAATCTATCCTGGGCCTCCATCCATCTCCATGTAGGTTCAGAAACAGATCCAGAATCAGATAATGTTATTGCTATATACAGCAGTGTGCAATTAAATTCCTAGTTCGCATAAGCTCACAGGGTAAACAGTACACACAATATTGATAGATATGATAATAATTTCAATGATGAATGCAATACATGGTGCAGAGATGGTAATGCAATCTGAACTAATGCAAAAAAATACTAAAGTGTAATAATGGAATAACCAAATTAGCTAAGAATAAGAGTACATGGTAGCATTTCCAGGAAGAGATTGTGGATGAGGTCTGTTGCTGTTGATATCGATGCCAAGGTACATAAAACTGTCGACTATCTGTACTTTAACTCCATTAATGAGGCTAGGGTTGTGTTCACACTCTTGCATTTTTCGATCAACAACCAACACTTTCACCATGCTACCATTCAGTATTAGCTTGTTCCTCTGACAACATGACATAAGGTTCTCAATCTCTTTCCCGGATTGAGTCTGTTGATCCAACCGATGACAGTGGTAATGTAGGCAAACTTAAAGATTGAGGTCATGTTGTGCTTGTTCTCCTATAAGCAACTTTTTGAAAGACCGTCGGTCTGATAAGTTATTTATTTTCCTCCACACAAATGCTAACTGACCTGCTGAGTGTTTCCAGTATTGTTTGCTTCCCTTCTCAGTTGCAAAGTTCTTATTTGTGACCACTCCACCTCTAGCTTCCAATATCCCCACAATCCACACCTGGTCTCTCTTGCACTCTTTAATTCTTTCCCTCCTGTCAAATAATCCCTTTCCCAACACAAAATCTTTCCTAACCCAAACATTACTCCCATCCCCGTTCTCTCTACTTCATCAATCCATTCTACTGCTAGAGCTCCAGGTGTTCTCAAAACCTTCCTGTCACAAGCTCTCTCCAACTGTCAGTCCTTCCCATTGTCAGAATCCTCTGTTTGTTGATCTCTTGACAATCATCCCATCTTAAGCTCTCCAATCCTGATTGTTTTCTGTAACCTCACCAGTTCCCCATTTTTCTCTCTCCTAATTGTCTCTGCAACATCAATAATCTGTATGGACAATACTTTCTCCTCTCCAGGTTCTCTCTACTTTCCCAATTCCCTCTCTGTGCCCCAATTAGCAGGAGTTTATATTCAGTGTGTTTAAATCAACTAAACTGAATGAAGGAATATTGTTGCAGGGTTGCTGCCATTATACCCTTTGCACATTTTTTTTTGAGACATTGAATTAAAGTTAATTGTTTTCATGATTTGAATTTAGATGAATTGCAGAGAAAGAGAACCTGCTGGGCAGGTACTCAGATTGGGTGTGGATGGTGTTGTATCAGCATTTGTCCTCTGACCACAGTTTTTAATCTGTTTTGTCTATAGAAACCTGTAGCCAAATCTCAATAATTGACTTAGATACATGGATTGTAAGTGATGCAGTTGAAAGCAGAGAGGTTGCTGGTATGGATGGATAGGACAAGGGAATATCTGTGATGGGCTGTGTTCCTAATTCTAACCCTAATAGTTACAATAATTTATGCTCATCTGAGGTTATGGCAGGGGTTTGCTAGGCAGAAAGGAGTGGTCTACAGTCTGTGGGCTGTCATTGTGGGCTACAGTCTCAAGTCAGCTACCTTGTGCTTAATGAGAATGTCAAGAGTAGAAAAATCCAATCTAGTGCATCCATCCCTTGGTTGGCAAAAACATGATGGTTTCGACTGGGATTTGCAGCTGCTGAATCCAGACTATGAGTACACCCATCACAGATACTGCAGTTTTGTGAAACGGAGAGTGTTCTACTGGTGAGTAAAAGACAACCTTGTGAGATAATGGTTGGGATACACTTTTGGCATTCTGTACCCGACTGGGAATGTTGACAACTGACACCAAAAAACAGCTCCATTTACAGACTGCTGTTTGCAGTTAATTGCATTAATTCACCAGGAAGGAAATATTTTGGAAGACACAAGAAACTGTAAATACCAGAATCTTGAGCAAAACATCAAGTGCTGGAGGAACTCTGCAGCTCAGGCAGCATCTGGGGAGGGTATGGACAGGAGACATTTCGGGTTGCAACCCATCTTCAGAATATTTTGGAAGCTCCAGTTTACTGGCCATGAATTGCATGCATTTCTTGTAAGTTTTCCCTGGTCCATCTTGTGTAATCTCCAATTATCACCTCTTTGGGATTTTCTAAAATGTGCAATTTATTTGTTTCAGGATGTGGAAAAAGAATATGTGGGATTCGCCACACTGCCCAACCAGGTCCATCGCAAATCAGTGAAGAAAGGCTTTGACTTCACGCTAATGGTAGCCGGTAAGAATACTTCCTGCTAACAGTACTTGAAACCCATTGCTCAGAATCATAATGAGTAGTTCAAGCAGGTTAAGCAGCACCATGTAAAATGTGATTTGTTTGATCTGCATTTGTGTCTGTCAACCTGAGTGAGAGGAATAGAAACCCTGGAAGGTTGTTTGGACTTTTTCTTCGTTTCGGAGGTGTTCAACACCAGCAAAACCAAGGAACTGATTGGGAACTTTGGAAGGAGTAGGAAGGGGACCCACATTCCTGTTTATATCAACGGGTCGATGGTTGAAAGGGTCAAGAGCTTCAAATTCCTGGGCGTGCACATCTGTGAAGATATTTCCTGGTTCGAGAACACAGATGCAATTATTAAGAAAGCTCATCAGCGCCTCTACTTCCTGAGAAGATTACAGAGAGTCGGTCTGTCAAGGAGGACTCTCTCTAACTTCTACAGGTGCACAGTAGAGAGCTTGCTGACCGGTTGCAAGTTGCAACTTGAGTGCCCTGGAGAGGAAGATTGGTGTGTGATTGGAATTAAACATTTGCTGTTGATAAGGCTCTTAAAGATAGCGGAGTCAGGGGTTATGGGGAGAAGGCAGGAACTAGGGTACTGATTCTGAATAATCAGCCATGATCACCATTGATTGGTGGTGCTGGCTCGAAGGGCCAAATGGCCTACTCCTGCACCTATTGTTTATTGTCTATTGTCTATTGATAACACTTATTTAAGGAAGTTAATTCTCAATATCTAAAATAGTTGTTGTTTTCTCCACAGGAGAGTCGGGGCTTGGGAAGTCTACTTTAGTCAAGAGCCTCTTCCTTACAGATCTTTACAAAGACAGGAAGCTTCTTAATGCTGAAGGTAAGAGCTGAGGGGTTTGGCAGCAAATTTAATGTAGTTAATGTTCTTGGAGGGGTTGCACGTGATGGAAGTGGAGACAAATTATACTTCTCTATTTATGACCTACCACTACACAACCACATACCTGGCACCACACGCCACCTTTACACTCACCCACCATTGACATTTTGCCTCCTCCATCACCCAGCAGAAGTCAAGTGTCCAGCTGTCGGAAAATGTTGCCATTCAATTTGCAGGGAAAAGCCACAGTGGTCTAGCAGTTGCTGTTACTGCACTATACTAAGGTTGCTAATATCGTATACTTTTGGTCAACCGGTTTGTGGTCAGACTCAGTGGCATGCTGCCAATGGATGTTTTTCAAACAAAAGGGATTAATCTTTGTAATGAAATGTATAATGACATAATTTGATTAGTGCCATTGTTTTTATCTAATACCCGAGTAAGAACTCCATAATGATGTTGAGTCCTTTTCTGAGAAACCTTTCTCCACTCAACGTGTTCTTAAACTACTTGTGCCTCAGATCCTCATGAGAGAGGAACCAATCGAGAGGCTGAATAATAGGAACAAAGACATTGTGAGATCAGACATCTTGTCTTTCTGCATGAGATTGAAACATACTGGGATTTAGTTAATAGTAATGCAACCGCAATCACATCCACTTGTGAGCAGTGTGAAACTTGGTGCTTCTAATGCTGAGACATTGTTAGTTATTGCCTATAATGCACCATTAAATATCTGAGTGGTACTTGGCTTAAACTGAACCTCGATTCCATAAGGATATCTCTGCACTGCTAGGAATGTGAAGTTCTTTTTAACTGAAATAGTAACCCTTTCACGCATATCCCCATACACTGCCTGCCAATGTGATTGATTCAAAAAACTGGAGTAACTTAGCGGGTCAGAAAGACTCTCTGGAGTAAAGGAATAGGTGACATTTTGGGTCTTGACTCGAAACGTCACGTATTCCTTTTCTCCAGAGATGCTGCCTGTCCCGCTGAGTTACTCCATTTTTTTGTGTCTATCTTTGGTTTAAACCAGCATCTGCAGTTCCCTCCTACACAATCTGATTGATACACTGATGTGCATTATTCTCAGCTAAATTGGATGAAAACTCTTGAAAACTGGTTAGGGGAAATAATTTTTTTTCTTGATAATAAAAAAAGTGCATTATTAATGGGAGTCCTTGTGGTCACATAAATGCAATCAATGGCTGTCGCCACTTATGGGAACCCAGCAATGCTAACCAATCGCAATGACAAAGATGAGACTATTAAAATCAATATGGATCAAATATTTTTTTCTGATGACCTCTCTGATGGTGAGAGTGCAGTAATAAAAATAGAAAATACTGAAATTGGTCAGCTGATCATGTAGCCACTATGGAAGAGAAACATTTCAAGTGAAAGACCTTTCATGCAATTATTGCACAGATGCTGCTGGGACTTGCTTAACATTTCTCTCATTTTCTGTTTTTCTTTCAAATTTCTGGCCTCTGCAAATGTTTCCATTCATAATAATAATAATTTTCAATGGTGATAATGACAATCACAAACTAATCAGATATCTTTGATTCCTCAAAATTGGGCAATGCATTAATCGGAGCAGTGGATGAGTAGGATGATTGCAATATATTAGTTATATTGTTCCTCACATTTTCCTCATCTTTACTTCACAGAGAGGATCAATCAAACAGTGGAGATTTTAAAACACACAGTGGACATTGAAGAGAAAGGTGTTAAATTAAAGTTGACGATAGTTGATACGCCTGGATTTGGCGATGCAGTCAACAACATACAAAGGTAAGTTTTTGTGATGCAAATGGTGAATTCCTTACAAAAGCGACAGGAATGTGGAACTCTGTTTGCAAGGAACAGGATGATAGAAGGTTTCAAAACTCAGAATGGTGGATATTATTTTCCTCAAGCATGAATGTAAAGGGTTATATAGCCAAGCTGGGTTAAGATAATTAATCTTCCAGGAACCACCTGAATAATATGCAAGGTGCAACCAGCTGAATAGCCCACATCTGATCATCTGTAAGTGGATATTACACAATGTTTACAGTTGGATTCAGGTCATTTGTTCCAAAATGCTTGCATCATTGTTTAAGCTGTATCGCAGCATAAACCTTAATTCATCGTGCCTTATCTTTGTATCATATTGGCCTGGAGGTTTTTGGCCGTAACAATGGGAAATCACCAACAGTTGCCGACATTACTCTGAGGAACTGCGATCGCTGTTGAATGCACAATTTAGGATGACAGTTCCAGAGTACTTCCCTCAGAGTGTTTGCAGTCATGAACACTGCAGTCAAGGGAAGGGACTGAAACTGGTGTGATGGTAAACTATTTACAAAGAAGATGATCAGGATTATGGGGAAAGGTTAGAAAAATGGCATCAACCATGAATGGCAGAGCAGGTACAAGAGGCTGAGCTGCCTACTCCTGCTTTCCCTTCATATGGGTCTATAGGTCTAAACAGAGCCTAAAAATGTTATGCAGTTGTTCCTTGATACCTGTAAGTATTGAATGCTTTACTAAACAGCATGGTATGCAGATGGATTAATGCCCCCTGTGGGCGCTGATGAATTTCTCAATCGTATTTATTGTTCTTAACAATACTAAAGTCTGTATTTACCAGGCCTCTATATTAAAGTCAGTATTTCATCGAATAATGTCATGCAGTTGTACATCACTCAACCTCTATTTAAATATCCTTTTAGTATCAGAGCAGTGAAATTTGTTTGCCCAGACCAAGTCAACACTTCAACCTCTGCCTTCCTAAACAAACCAAGAGGAAATCTCACTGGCTCTATTCTGATTTGCTGACAGTTGTGAGCCAATGTTCCTTTGAAAGAGATCTCTTTCATCTAATTCCTCTTTTTTTTTGTGGCAGCTGGAAGCCTATAGCTGACTATATTGACCAACAATTCGAGCAGTATTTCCGTGATGAGAGTGGCCTAAATCGCAAGAACATTCAGGATAACCGTATTCATTGCTGCTTGTATTTTATCTCTCCCTATGGACACGGGTAAGAGGGAGTGTTGAACTGGTGGGTACTGTTTATTTGTGAGTGCCTTCTGCTGCTCAACAAGTGAGATGAATTCTGCGGGGTTAATAAAGCTGTGGGTGGTGGAGAAGGGTACACAAAAGGCTGGAGAAACTCAGCGGGTGCAGCAGCATCTAAGGAGCGAAGGAAATAGGCGACGTTTCATGTCGAGACCCTTCTTCAGACTGGTCAGGGATCAGGGAAACGAGAGATATAGACGGTGATGTTGAGAGATAAAGAACAATGAATGAAAGATATGCAAAAAAGTATCGATGATAAAGGGAACAAGCCATTGTAAGCTGTTTGTGGTGTGAAAATGAGAAGCTGGTGCGACTAGGGTGGGGGAGGGAGATAGAGAGAGAGGGAATGCCAGGGCCCGAGGGCTGAGGGAGAGGTGGGAAGGGGAGGAGACAGCAAGGGTTAACAGAATTGAATGTTCAAGCCCAAAGGATGCAGACTCCCCAAGCGGAATATGAGGGTGAGAAGAGTGGTCTGTGACTGAAGGTAGACATAAATACTGGAGAAACTCAGCGGGTGAGGCAGCATCTAAGGAGCGAAGGAATAGGTGACGTTTCAGGGTCGAGACCCTTCTTCAGACTGATGTGGGGGTGGGTGGGGGGGGCGCGGGAAGAAGAAAGGAACAGGTGGAGACAGTAGGCTGTGGGGGAGCTGGGAAGGGGAGTGGAAGGAGGGAGAAAGCAAGGACTACCTGAAATTGGAGAAGTCAATGTTCATACCGCTGGGGTGTAAACTGCACAAGCGAAATATGAGGTGCTGCTCCTCGAATTTACGGTGGGACTCACTCTGGCCATGGAGGAGGCCCAGGGCAGAAAGGTCGGATTCGGAATGGGAGGGGGAGCTGAAGTGCTGGGCCACCAGGAGATCAGATTGGTTAATGCGAACCGAGTGGAGGTGTTGGGCGAAGCGATCGCCAAGCCTGTGCTTGGTCTCACCGATGTAGAGCAGTTGACACATAGAGCAGCGAATTCAATAGATAGAGATTGAAGTAATCAGAAAGGGAATGACTTTCTGGTGTGTACTTGGAGTACTTTCCCACACTAAATGCGATCAAGGGGCAAGGCAAGTAAAGTTCAACGACGTGTCATCAGCCACATTAACATCCCAATTTGTTCATTGGGAGTGAAGGAGAGCCTCTCTTGAGTATAATATCACCAGGGTTTCATTGAGCTTTCTGTATTGGATTTCTTAGTCTCGGGTGAGTTTATGGTCTGCATTTTGCCTTGCAGAAGAGCTTGCCATTTGTTTTAGAGATGCTCCAGCTATCTGAAGGTATTTTAGGTTGTGTTGTGAGTTATGGACAGGCTGGTGTTCTGTAATTAATTTATTCTGCTTTACCTTTGAGAGAGAATTGAAATGGCTTACATGTTGGACTGTACTATGGTTGTTTTACAGTGGGTCCAGTTCTGGGCGAATTGGGTCTGATTGTTCTTTGAGACAGTTGTGTAAGACATTGGCAAAGAAATTAGTGGTTATTGCAGTCTCTAGTGGAAGAGACTGCACGAGAAGCTAAATTTGCATTGCTTTACTTCTTATTATGGGACTTGGCAGGACAGCATTGCTCCTTGAATCATTGGAGCCGCTGTCCACTTGCCGATGGCCCATGGTTAGCCTTTGAGATTAGATTTGTCTTTCACTGTGATTGTACTTTCTCTGGAGGTGCTTGGTCTATGGAGGTGGGGAGGGACGGTCTGCCCACTGTGAGTGTAATTTATTCCATCTGCTTGGGTATAGGCTGCGGCCACTGGACACGGAGTTTATGAAAGCGCTACATCAGAAAGTGAACATTGTACCAATAATTGCAAAAGCAGACTCGCTCACTCCCATCGAGGTGAAGAAACTCAAAGAGAGGGTGAGAAAAATCATTCATAATATAACAGTGCCTCAGAAATAAAAAGCAGAACATAAATTTCAGCTGCCACAGGCAAAAAGCACATCCTCCATAATGTTTGTGTTATTAATATCCCAGGAAGTATGGCACATTGTCACCAACAAACTATGACATCAACAGCCCATATTGCTAGTCATTCACAAATATCATCTGGTTTGGAATTCCATTACAGTTTCAACATTGGCATTTAAAGACAAGGTGGAAAATTGCCCGGATAACTCATTTTAACAAAACACAAAATGGATCCAATCTGGCTAATTATTGCCCAATCAGTCTTCTCTCAGGGATGCATCATCTGCAACAAGATGGAAGTATTCATCAACATTGTCAAGTGGTACAGACAATCCGGACATTAAACCCAGCGTCTGGTCAACCTGGTCAGCGCTTACCATCATCCACACTTTTTCAGTCTTGCAGCCATTATTTTGCAATCTCAGGTCCTTTGATGATTCCCCAGCCATTGCCCCATCCTCACTGCTCAGTTCACCAGATCTGCAACATTTTAAACCCATTTCATAGCTTGCACTTTTAGTTTCACTGACTGTGAAACACTGTGAAACACAGCACACTGTGGTATGTTGGTTCCTAAACCCAAACTCATCCCTACATTTGCTGTCAAGGCCTCCACCCATATAATCAGTAGGTCAGGCCACATCTGTGGGAAGCAAAATAGATTTGACATTAACTGTTTCTCTACCCACAGATGTGGCCAAACCTGCTGTGTATTTCCAGCATTTTTTAATTATTATTTTGGATTTCTAACATTTCCAGTTTTTTACATTCTCCCACAACCACACCGCTCACCCCTCATATCATGCTGCAAAAGTCTGGAACTCTTTTATGTTTTTCCACCAATTTTCCTAGCTTCACCAATGTCTTCAGAGACAAACTCCCTGATTACTCCTTTGTTTGATTGTTGAATCTTTGCCATGACTACTAATCAATGTCTGTCATCCCTGAAGTTCGTGGTAGACAAAAATGCTGGAGAAACACAGCGGGTGCGGCAGCATCTATAGAGCGAAGGAAATAGGCAACGTTTCGGGCCAAAACCCTTCTTCAGACTTCTTCAGTCTGCAGAAGGGTTTCGGCCCGAAACGTTGCCCATTTCCTTTGCTCCATAGATGCTGCCGCACCCACTGAGTTTCCCCAGCATTTTTGTCTACCTTCGATTTTCCAGCATCTGCAGTTCCTTCTTGAACCTGAAGTTCATGGTCTTGTTTCACTATGTCATAATCATTGCTGTTCTTGTCAAATTTAATTTCTCAGCCTGGTTTATTAACTGGAGCTCTACTCTGCTCTTCCCTGTTCCAATGTAGATAAGAGATGAAATTGAACAATACGGAATTAAAATATATCAATTTCCTGAATGCGACTCAGATGAAGATGACGAATTTAAAAAGCAAGATAAAGAACTAAAGGTAAATTGAAATTCAAGGAATGAGAGGTTCAAGCAAAATGGTGGTGGTGGAAGTGGTGATTTATTTTTAGAAAGAATCAGACCTTGATACAGCAGCAACAGATACTAGAGAAGGAAATGATCTGATGAGGACAGCTTCAGTTAAGTAACTCCAACTCTGATGCACTTGTTTCACTATGTAACACATCCTTGTTGCTATTAACTGGAGTTTTACTGTGTTCCTACCTGATGCAAATTCTGAGTGGAAACAACGGGATCTTCCCCAATTCTACCTTCCCAGAGCTGAACAGGACCTTAATCCTGACCACCATTTAATTTGCCTGGGCTCAGAACACAAACTAATATAATAGACCTGATATAATGCAATGCTCTATATCCATGAGGGTTGCAATTTTTCGAAGAGTGATACAGATTTGTAAAAGGATTTGATCTTTATACTTATCTGTTGATAAACTTTGGAATCAAATCTGATTTGATTGTTATTGGGAGAGGTAATATTTTGTGATATGGTCTATAATTATGCCATTAGAAGCAGGAACATATTCTTATATTAATTCATTGTTTTCTCATAGGAGACATTAGGACAAACCATTCAGTGGGATAAGGCATTTATTAAACCTGTGCTGGTCTTGTTATTAAAAAAAAAAATCAATTAGATATTCCATGTCTTTCCTTCACTTTTCATTTTTATGAATCCTCCTTAATATAATTTCCTCCTTCTGAATGGTTACAGGAGAGCATTCCCTTTGCAGTCATCGGCAGCAACACAGTGGTGGAAGCTCGAGGTCAGAGGGTCCGTGGCCGACTGTATCCATGGGGCATTGTAGAAGGTGAGCAAGCTCGGGGAAGGAGAGGTAGCCTAACTTGCCCTCCTCCAGAGTGGCCCTGACATGTGAGCGTGCTAAATCTTAAAGTAGAGGAGAACCCCCCCCCCCTTCTCTCCTTGAACAGAATTTTATACAAGCATTTATATAGGAGCAGGGTGGTTCTACTTCAGTTGTACAGGGTCTTGGTGAGACCACACCTGGAGTATTGCGTACAGTTTTGGTCTCCAAATCTGAGGAAGGACATTATTGCCATAGAGGGAGTGCAGAGAAGGTTCACCAGACTGATTCCTGGGATGTCAGGACTGTCTTATGAAGAAAGACTGGATAGACTCGGTTTATACTCTCTGGAATTTAGGAGATTGAGAGGGGATCTTATAGAAACTTACAAAATTCTTAAGGGGTTGGACAGGCTAGATGCAGGAAGATTGTTCCTGATGTTGGGGAAGTCCAGGACAAGGGGTCACAGCTTAAGGATAAGGGGGAAATCCTTTAAGACCGAGATGAGAAAGACTTTTTTCACACAGAGAGTGGTGAGTCTCTGGAACTCTCTGCCACAGAGGGTAGTTGAGGCCAGTTCATTGGCTATATTTAAGAGTGAGTTGGATGTGGCCCTTGTGGCTAAGGGGATCAGAGGGTATGGAGAGAAGGCAGGTACGGGATACTGAGTTGGATGATCAGCCATGATCATATTGAATGGCGGTGCAGGCTCGAAGGGCTGAATGGCCTACTCCTGCACCTAATTTCTATGTTTCTATGTTTCTATGTATAGCCATTTATTGACTATTAACAAAGTGATAGATAGAAAAATAACTTGGTCGAAGAATGTAAAATATAGAGCACTTTCTAATTAATCTGACTATTATACAAAAGGACATTGCCTGATATTAAAGTAAGATTAATACTTTACAGAATGTCACATTAATCCCCACTCATCTTACCTTAGCCAAGACAGTTGTATGGATGGCATCATCAGTTTTGTGCAAAATCGCTCGGAAATGGATCAAATCAGCCACAGGAGAATGCAGATGCTGGAATTGTGATCAAAAAACAAAGTGCTGGAAGAACTAAGTGGGTCAGGCAGCATCTGTGAAGGAATGGACATACAGTGTTTTGACACCCTTCTTCAGACTGTTTGGAGTTGGGGAGAGAAAGCTAGAAAAGTGAGGTGAGGGTGGAACAAATGTGATATGTGCATACAGATGAGGGGGGCTAATTGACAGATGGATGTAAATGACAAAGACTAGAGGTGAAAAGAACAAAAAGGTGTCAGATATGGAAAGAAGACAGGAGTGAAATGTGGTCAGAGGGAAGAATGTTGGTGGAAGGGGACAGGGGAAAGAGAAGGATGGGGAGATAATTAGAAAAAGTGGCAGAGGGATGGGAGATAAGCATATGGAAGAGGGGATAGGAGCAGGGTGACTGGGGTGGTGGGAAGTGGTGTAAATGTATGCAATGTTTTTAAATGGGGGTATTATTTTAAATTGGTTAATTCTATATTCAGGCCACTTGTTTGTAAGCTACCCAGGAGGAATATGAGGTGCTTTTCTTCCAGTTTATGTGTGGTCTCCTTTTGGCAACAGAGGACAGAAAGGTCAGCATGGGAATGGGAAGATGACTTTATTAAGCAATTAGCAACCGGGAGTTCTAGCCAACCTTGGCAGATAGTATGCAAGTGTTCAGCAAAATAGTAAGATTAAACAAGAACTTACCAGTTTGAAGTTTGATCTATATTTTATGTTGAGTTGAGGGACTACGTGAAGAACCCCGTACAGCCGTTGGTGCGTCAATCTTCAAAGCAGCGGAGTGAATTCACAGCTAACAATGACTGAAGTATAATGGTAAGATAACAAAGACTAGAACTACCAGCTGAGATATATGAGGGTGGGAGCGGAGGGCACGTAGTCCCTCAACTCCTCATAAAATAAAGATCAAACTGCAAACTGGTAAGTTCTCATTTAATCTTACGATTTTACTTCAGAGTCACATGAGTGACTACGTGAAGACTTCAAAGCACTGTGATTTCATGCCACAGACCCAAATCCGGCGTTCACACTGCATCGATTGACTCAAAAGTCGTTAACAATCAATAATGCATCAATAATAACATTTGTTAAATGAATAGCAGTTTATTTACAAACAAAATCATAACAACCCCTCTAACTCAGGGGGAACTATAACAGAACTCAAAACAGAATCAGCAAACACCCCCAGCCTTGAAATCGGCTTGTGATAAAACCTTTGACAGGTCAGCTCACTGGACCATCCTGCGGCCACGAGGATATGGTCTATTGGCACGTCCATCGCCCTTGCCGCGGAAGTTGATGCCGCCCTGGTGGAGTGAGATTTGAATTTATCAGTGTCAATCCCAGCACTTCCCAGGACACCTTATTGTGTGGTTTTTTGTGACTAATAAATAATGCAGACACTAGTCCTCTTAGAGCTTTAGTGACCTCAATGTAACGAGATAAATGTGAGACTACACACAAGCGATCATCTGCGGGGTATGCTGAAAACACAATCTTACATCCTGTCATGCCTCTTCTACTATGTTTAAGCAAATCATAGACATAAAATATAATGGCATCTGCCGACACATGCATTCTATCTAGCCGAAGCTTTTGCAATGTTTGTACACATTGGGCTGAAACCAACGCCATAAGCATGACCACCTTCATAGTTAATCTGGCTATAGATAGGCTTGTAACCGGAGCCCACTGGCGAAGAAGCATAAGAACTTCACTCACATTCCAAATACCGGCATACCTGGGTTTAGGAGGATTAGAATTGAAAACTCCCTTCATGAATCGAGAAACTAACGGATGTGTCCCTACTGTATGCAATTCTGAATTCATGGGTAAATAAGAAGACAGAGCACTTCTGGCTGAATTGATCGCACTTAATTTTAGGTCGAAATAAAGAGTTGACAAAAAATCCAATACGTCTGTGATCCCTGCAGTTTGATATGAAATATTCTGCTGTAGACAGAATTGCTCCCACTTCCTTATCAAGGTGATATATTGCTTCTGTGTACTATCCCTGCAGGCTGACGTGAGAACATCCACAGTACGATCAGACAGTCTTCTCCCCAGGTATGGCCTCCTTAAAATCTGCAAATCAACAGATCAATACGATCATGTAAAGGATGTTGATCCCCAGTTACTGGATTCACCAGTAGATTTTTATTCTTGGGAATACTCATGGAAGGCTCCCTAGCCATTTGTAATACAAGAGGAAACCATGCTTGTGTAGGCCAATCTGGCACTACCAATACCTCTGAAGCAGAGTCCTGTGTGATCTTTTGCAAACATCTACTGATGAGACAGAATGGAGGAAATGTATACACAAACATTCCTCCCCAATGCAGTGAGAACGCATCCACCGCTGCTGCACCAGGATCTGGTTCCCATGAAACACATCTAGGCAACTGATGGTTTAACCTAGCTGCAAACAAGTCAATATCTGGCATTCCATACTGAACAATCACTTGATTAAATACATCCTGATTTAACATCTATTCTATGTTGTCATTGAACTGACATGACCTAGTGTCAGCTACAATGTTGTTGAATCTACCTGGCAAATAAATTGCTGAAAGCCAGATATTTTTGTCAATACACCAGCTCCAAATCTGGTTAGCCAGTCTATCACAAGACTGTGACTTGACTTGACTTGACTCCACCCATGTGGTTTACATATACCACTGCTGTGGTATTGACAATTGAACCTGCACATGCAAGTCCCTCCTGGTAGAACAATAAGCTTTAAGCCCATACCAGGTTCCCAACAACTCTAAATAATTAATCCCTCTTAATTGAAGAAGGGATGTCTCATCAACATTCCATCTGCCTCCACAACTAGAAGACATATCTGTGGCACCCCAACCCAGTGCACTTACATCAGTCTGAAATATCATTGAAGGTGGTTCAACCAAGACCTTCCTAAAACATTTTGAAACATTTACTATCCACCATTGTCAGAAATTGTCAGAAATTGCCCCAACTGACAATTGCATAGGCGTATCAAAATGGCCCCTTTGTATTCTCAGTGACTGTTCCTTTGATCATTGTAATTGTTGATAATGTAGAGGACCATACTGCACAGCTGGAAATGCTGCAACAAACTTCCCAATCAACCTGGCTACTTGTCTAATTGAAGGCCATTGTTCTCCAACGAGATTAACACAGTCCTCAATTAACTGATCCAATTTATGCCTGGGCAAAGTTACCAACATGTGATTTGAATTTATGGTAAATCCCAAATAATCAATGATTTGAACTGGTGATAATTTAGATTTATCTGGATGAACGACAAACCCCAATTGCTCAAAAGTGAATTTAACAACTGAAACTGATGACTGAGCTTCAGCATGAGTCTTTCCAACAATCAGAATATCATCTAAATAGCACATGCCCCTGAGCTCTGAGTAATGCTAACACAGGTTTTACCAATTTAGTAACATAGTCTAGGAGCTGAAGTTAATCCATTAGGCAATGCCTTGAATTGCCACAACTGAGTCATCCAAATAAATTTCAAATATCTTCTATTATCACCATGAATAGACACTGAGTAATACGCATCCTTTAAATCAATGCTTGCCATATAACACCCCTTGGAAACTAGATGTTTGGCCGTGGTAAAGGTTTCCATTTAGAAATGCCTATAACAAACAAATTTGTTCAAACTCATTAAATCCAGAATAATTCTACACCCCCCAGTCTTTTTAGATCTGGGAAATATACTTGACACAAATTGTCGACTTTGATAGACTGAAGTCTCAATTACCCCTTTCTTATATAATGACTGAATCTCTGCTTGAATAAGCACATTTTCTTCATCTGAAAATATAAGTTTCCGACTAGGAACATGTTGATTAGGTGGACTGTCATTCGAGTAAAATTCAATTTTCACCCCTTCAATACTGCTAAGTATAAATGAATCTGATGTCAACTCCTGCCATTGTTTGAGAAACAATTTTAACCTTCCCCCAATTTCAACAGCAACATTAGTTAATTAATTGTCTGTCAACGATATATTCCTTACCTGCATCTGTCCTTGCGGACCTTGTTGTCCACGACCTCTTGTAGAGAAAGGCACCTTCCCCTTCATACCGGTGGCAGCCTGCCAGTTCCGATATTGAAGACCTGAACGGCTGGTTCCTTCTCCTGCATCCACACTAGTGCCTTTCCAATAAGGAAAAAACCTTTTGCCTTGTTTGCCAGCCGGCTTAATGAGGGGCCATGGTCTTAACATCTTCATGACAGTCTTTTACCCTTTTTGCAAGGTTACCTCCAAACAGCAGATTTTGTGGCGGTACACTGGTCGGTTTGCACAAACTCGCCAAGTTAGGATTAATCACTGGCCTTATAGCGGCCCTCCTGATATTATTAATTTCAAAAAATGCACTACAAAAGAATCCAAGTGCATCCTGGTGTGCTTCAAACATATTCCCTGTATCTATAACTTTCACAAAAGCCGTGACACCTGCCGACAACAGTTTGAGAACTTTTTGGAATTTCATCTCCTGGGCCCTAGCTGGCTTACTCAACTCAGACCAAATTTGGTGATTAACCACCGGTACCTTCAGGAGATCACAATTAACAGGAGCTTCATAGTTTTTTGCTGCTTTATCCATAGCTAGCTCATGTAACTGGTGGGAGAGCATATACTGAATTGCTTCAGCCAATTCTGTTTCAATCGCCTCTCCTGCCTCTCTAGGCACAGCAAATTTTTCAGCAATATTCGGAATTACCTCCAATTGAACTCCTTTACTGCTCTCCCCCACCATAGAATCAGTGTTAGCGAATTGCACTGATGGAACATCCTCCTCACAGGCAGGATATTCCTGCAGCCCTGTAACAGGTGCTGCTAGCACAGGCTCTCCCACAGCCTGGCTTGGGCACCACTTCTCCTCACAGAGCTGGTCCCTGTCGAGCATTCTTTGTAATAAAATCTCGACCTGGGAGAGCCGTGAGCAAACGGACTCTCCTATGGAGGGTATAATCTTCAGGCCCGACTCAGGGTCCACGGGCCTATCAGACTTGCCAGTGGCCTTCCACCCTACTGGCAAGCCTCCACTGCTCACAGGCAGTGGGTCTGCAACCACTGGCTGTGTAGCCAGCACCGGACCAGGTGTACCAGACGGGCCTCCATCAACAGCTCTCTCCTGGTCATTTTCCTTCCTACCTCTGGAGCGCCTCGCTGACACCTTCTTCATTTTCTGCAACATTTCTCCAACAGACCTCCAACCATCGCAGAAAAAAATTTAAAAACTTACCTCGCGTTTTTAAACTTACCGCTTGGAGGAGCGCTGCTGCTCCAACCGGCCGACTGCACCAATGCGTCTGACGTCATGACGCACCAACGTGACTCCGAAGTAAAATGGTGGACTAGTCTATGCTTGGTCTCTCCTATGTAAAAAATACCACATCGGGAGCACAAAATGCATTCTAAATGAGACAAACTCCCACAAAAGTATTATGTTCCAATTTGTACCATTCAGAGGCAAAGACTAGATTGATTGGGTTGACTGCTTTGGAGACACTTCAAGAAATTACATGTAGGTGCTTCTGAGATTGTCCTTGTTTGGGTAAAGGTTAAAGATTTCAATCTGGGCATGCTCAATTTAAATCATGCCCAAACTAGCCTCCCTTTTGTGAAATTTTCCACTCCCACTAATTTGTATATTGCCAAATCCAAAAACTGTCAAGAGCCAATAATACTGGGCAGTGTTTTAAAACCTAATTAGTTATTACTTCTGAATTTTTTTACAAAGTATTCCTTGACATACTAAAACATGCCAATAGTATGATTAGATTACGAAAGCTGAAAATGTGCTTATCACACACAAAAGGTATGCCCATTTTTGCACGTAGTTTTAGTGCAACATTTATGATAAACTGATTCTAAATGCAATTAGCAATTTCAATGGGCACAGTGGTTAATTACTTAACATTTGAAACAAAAAAAATCATTCATAACGTTTAAATATTTTAGTGTCATTGACTCCATATGAACCAGTTTAACTGTTGGATCCCAAGAATGTAAAGATATAAAAAATAAAAGCAGGAGTAGGCCATTTGACTTCTCATGCTTGCTCTGCCATTCAATAAGTTTGTGCCAGAAGCATAAATGCTGGTTCTTTAGGGTTTCCTTGAAATGTTAGGAGCAACATCTTTATGTCTGAAATGACAATAAAACCATGTGAAACTAGGACATCAATGAGATGAAAAGTGCAAAAAGGTCCACCTGAATTTTACTGTCCAAAGTAGAACTCAATCGATATTGAGGAAAAATTAATAATTGACAGTATATTTCCGGATTACACATTTTTCAGAGTCAATGTTTACCGGCCACTTCTTTACACTGAATTATTTTCACAGACCATTTGCCTCAGTGCAACATTACTGCCTCTGAGACAAAAGTTTGAGCAGTACGTCCAGTGTGGCTGAACCTCCACTTTGTAATATGCGTGAAATATTTGAGTCCAGTTGGTAGTGCTGGGTGGGGTGGATCTGGTATTGGGTGAGATTTCCTAAAGGTCACCTCTGAACAGCGCAGACGCAAGGAACTGCAGTTTGTCGGTTTCACAAATAAACACAAAGTACTGGAGTAACTCAGCAGGTCAGGCAGCATCTATGGAAGACATGGCTAGGTGACGTTTTGGGTCGGGGAACCTTCCTCAGATGTCATTTGACACTTTGTCATTGCAGTCAATAAATAACTAGCCTGAAGAATTGTTTCTTGATTATATTTAATTGCAGTGGAAAACCAGGCACACTGTGATTTTGTAAAACTGCGGAACATGCTGATCCGAACACACATGCAGGACCTGAAGGATGTTACCTGGGACATTCACTATGAGAACTTCAGAGCTCGATGCATCCAGGAAATGACAAGGTTGGTTTTCTTTCTGCCCATCATTCACCCTCCCATCAGGAACGAGATCTATCGAGGAACTCGGGTGGTACAATATGGAACAAGCTGCCTGAGATAGCGGTTGAGGCAGGAGCAACAATAACATTTAAAGGACATTTGCACAGGTACATGAATAAGAAATGTTTCATGGGATATGGATCAAATGCAGGCTAATTGGATTAGCTTAGATGGGCATCTTGGACAGAAAGAGTTGGGCTGAAGGTCCTACTTTATGTCTGCTGTGTGACTCTATGCTTTATGACCCTATCAACGTCAGCATGGATTTATGAAGGGGAAATCATGCTTGACTAATCTTCTGGAAATTTTTGAGGATGTAACAAGTAGAATGGATAAGGAAGAGCCAGTGAATATGGTGTATCTGGACTTTGAAAAAGCCTTTGACAAGGTCCCACACAAGAGATTAGTGTGCAAGATTAGAGCACATAGTATTGGGGGTAGAGTATTGACATGGATAGCGAACTGGTGGCAGGCAGGAAGCAAAGAGTATAAATTAATGGGTCCTTTTCAGAATGGCACGCAGGGACTAGTGGGGTGCCGCAAGGCTCGGTGCTAGGACCTCAGTTATCTACAATATATATTAACGATTTAGATGGGGGAATTAAATGTAACATCTCCAAGTTTGCAGATGACACAAAGCTGGGTGGCAGTGTGAGCTGCGATGAGGATGCTAAGAGCCGGCGGGGTGACTTGGATAGTATGGGTGAGTGGGCAGATGCAGTATAATATGCATAAATGTGAGGTATTCACTTTGGTGGCAAGAGCAGGAAGGCCGATTATTACCTGAATGGTGTCAGATTAGGAAAAGGGGAGGTGCAACAAGGCCACGGTGTGCAGGGAGCTAATGGGATGTTGGCCTTCATTGCGAGAGGATTTGAGTTTAGGATCAAGGAGGACCTAATTCAGTTGTACAGGGCCCTGATGAGTATTGTGTGCAATTTTGGTCTCCTAATTTGAGGAAGGACATTATTGCTATTGAGGGAGTGCAGTGTAGGTTCACCAGGTTAGTTCCTGGGACCGACATATGATGAAGAATGGGTGGACTGGGTTTGCATTCACTGGAATTTAGAAGTTTGGGATCTTATAGAAACATATACAATTCTTAACAGATTGGACAGGCTAGATGTAGGAAAAATGTTCCTGATGTTGGGAGGGTCCAGAACCAGGGGTCGCAGTTTAAGAATAAGGGGTAGGCCATTTAGGTTTGCGATGAGAAAAAAAAAATAAGGGGTAGGCCATTTAGGACTGAGATGAAAAAAAAATGTCACCCAGAGAGTTGTGAATCTGTGGAATTCTCTGCCACAGAAGCAGTGGAGGCCAATTCACTGGATGTTTTCAAGAGAGAGTTAGATTTAGCTCTTAGGGCTAAAGGAATCAAGGGATGTGGGGAAAATGAAGGAATGGGGTACTGATTTTAGATAATCAGCCATGATCATATTGAATGGCGGTGCTGGCTCGAAGGGCCAAAGGGCCTACTCCTGCACCTATGTTTATATGTTTTCTATGTTTCTGTTTTCAACATGCTGAGTTTATATCTATGCATTTTATTTGATTTATTAATAGCTTCACTGCACATGCAGTTATGCAGATTCAGCACGTCACAATTCTATCCCATTTCTGCTTATGCACCTTTAAGCATTGGACAGCAATGTTGAAACTGAATTTATCGGCAGCCAATTCCACTTATTGTTTATTGCATTAATGATATACCATGGATGCTGAATTAGGTTTACCTTTAGGTTTATTATTGTCACGTGTACTGATACATTGAAAAGCTTTCTTTTTGCATACTATCCAGTCAAATCAGATAATATTCTCCATTAATACAAGCAAGCCAAGCTCGAGTGCAATAGTTAGAGTGAAGGGAAAGATGCAAAGTGCAGGATATAGTTCTCAGCATTATAGTGCATGAACCCCAGGATTGTCGGAATCATTTGGTTCATGCCTCGTGCAAAGGAAAAAAACATGCGATCCTCTCTCAAAAATAGCTCTTTTAGGCACTGCGTGGGCAGAATTTCCATGGAAGTTCATATCAGTGAATTATTCCATTTCCTTGAATTTCCACCACTCCTTTTCTGAGGACTCCTTGCAAGAATTGCTCTGCTAAAATTCATGGCTTTTCCAGACAAATTAGAACGGATCAATGAGTGGTCCTCAAATTCTCAAGGGTTTCCCACAAGTACCTTATGAAACACTGGTGAGATTTTTGTGGAAGTATAGGGGATCGACACTAACCACCATGCTAAATTGTGGCCATTTTCTCGTTGGGAGTTTCACTCAGTTAATGTTATTGCCGTGTTTGGAAGTGTGGAATCGGAAGATCAGAAATTATTTTATTATTCCCAATGTGACATTATAAAATTACAAAGCCAGCTGAAAAAAGCTACTGACTTTTCCATACTTTAATTTACACAGTAAATTGACCCAGGACAACCGAGCAGAAAGTCCCCTCCCCATACTCCCAGTGCCAACTCCGGATGCAGAGACAGAGAAACTGATCAAAATGAAGGATGAAGAGGTGAGTGGCTAAAGTGTGAAGAAAGATGAGTGTCTGAGGTGTGAAATCCACACCATGTAACTGAACAGTCTGTGACAATCGTGAGTCTGTTATTGGTGGCCACCTGTGTGAGTAGATTCACCGAAAATATTTAAACCACAGTTGTGTTTTTACTGTTTAATTTTGTTTGCTGTTCATTTTTTAATTGTTTTGAGACTTGACAGGAAGTAATCATTTGCAAATTAATCGAGATGAGATTTTGCCGTGATTAGCTTGAATATGGAATCACCAACAGTGGGCAGAGCCAGTTTGGTGTTGAAATGTTGTTCTTTCCCAGCAATTAATTCATTCCCTGTGCTCCTGAGTAGTGGGCTTTCTAATGACTGTTTATCTGGCTATAAATAAGCTACAATTTCAATTTTCTGCCAGATATTAAACTGGATTTGCAAATGTATTGCCCAATGTAGGAACCACTCAAATTGGATTCCCATTGAATCATCAGAAGGTACAATTGGACAGATTGAAGTATACAAGGCCTATCCATACAAGAATTTGGAAACTTGGATTGTAACTTCAATATTAGCCTTTGGTCTCTGAATTGACAAGGGAATCAAGTTGTCATTAAGGAATCTCCTTACCTTAGATGTTGAGATAATTTCTCATGTCATCTGCCAATCCTCATTGTATTTGAATATAATCTAATTTCACATAGTATTCAATTTATGCAAACTCAGCTGTTTGCATTTTTCATTATCTGAATATGAATGTTCCCAAGCGTTTTAGACACTCATTATCCTAGTATAAGGGATGTGTGGTTGTTGAACCAGTGTGTATTGTTCAATGATGGAAAAACCATTGCTGTTGCCTGTTGCTAGTGTGTAGCAGTACACTATAGAGCTCAGTAATTACACATTCCTTTCTGCAGCTCCGGCGAATGCAGGAAATGTTGCAACGAATGCAGCAGCAAATGCAAGACCAGTGAGCGATGGACTGAGACTGAGCAAAGAACAAAGACTCACCACTTCAACCAAATCCAACAGGAGTGAGGAAGGTGACACAAGACGCAGGGCAAGCCCCTGGGGGAAATGCACTGTACAGAACGTGTCATGTGTTTCCTGTTATACTCTAGAGTCAGCTCAAGGGTCACCTTGTGTCTTGCCTACCCTGTATAGTGCCACCATATAATTTACATATCCTGCTTGTTTGTCTGGGTTTGTATTTAATATCTTGTCAGTACAATTTAACAACATTCAGAGGGATATCTACATTGGAATGCTTATGTGGAAAATACTCTTTACTAATAAATGTTTTCAAATGGGTCTGACTTCAGGTATTGGGTTTTTTTTAGGGTCAGGAGTGCACGTGCTGGCCCGTGAATAATTTTGTACACATTGACATCCCATTTTTTTTCTGATAACCGCAGAGAAAAGCAAAAATGACAGTTTGCATTTTTCTTTAAGCTCTCCGTAACTTCATGCTAAGGTTACAATAGAAACCCATGAATATTCTGTGCAAAGTTGCACAAAACTCTGCCATGCCTCAAAGCCTGTCCTTCAAACTCACCATAAAAATATAAGAAATAGAAATAAGTATAGTCCTTCCTTGCCCACTGGATCACCATTCACTATGATCATGGCTGATCTTCTACCTCAGTGCTGTTTATTAACACATGGCTATTTGCCAGCAAAACCCCCATATCCCCTGGTTCCCTTCATGTCAAGAGATTGGTGGGTATAGGAAACACGCTGCCACAGGATGTAGCTGACAGGTAGCATAACACCATTGAAAAAAAACTTGGAAATGTACATGGATAGGAAAGGTTAGAGGGATATGTGCTAAACATGAACAAATGGAAGTAGCTTTGATGTGCCATCTTGGTCGGCATGGACAAGATGAACCTAAGGGAGTTTTTCCATGCTGTATGACTATGACGTTGTATCTATCAATCTATGCTTTTAATGAATAATGATCAAACAATGGAACCTGAATAAGAGTTCAGATTGGCAATGAGGAAGTTCATTGTGTATTGAATACAGGATTTCTCCCAGAATGGTTTCATGTCTATGTCAATTGAATAATTACTTTCTCGTTTCTGTGAACTCTGACTGCGTCGAAACCATTATTAAGACAAAACCTAGCTAATGTTTCAGAAGGCACAAAATTGTCCTTGGGGGTAGACATGAAAATATATCACAGCACTGTGTAAATGCATTTATCGTGCTTGCAACGTTTAATTCAGTTGACTTAATTGGACAGAATTTTGGAAGCAGATTCCAATGAGCACACAAATCACATTTAGCACATGCAATGGGAGACACATTTCAGTACCGAAGTGTGAGACACATTCCATTACTTCTGCAAGCCTTTTCCAGGCTTACAAACGTTCTCCTTGGAGAAAGTTCAGCCAGTTTCACTAGTATTTTTCACTACCATGCTTTTGATGATTGAGAGAAGAATTTGCATAAATTAGCTTTGCAATCCCTGTAAATTACAGAACGAAGGGTGATTTCAGAGAGTTTTGATCATTCTGAATGGAATTAATGGGATAGATAGAGGAACTTACTTGCTAAAGTGCTGTCAGACAAAGGTACTTAACATAAACCAAAGTAATTCAGAAAAATAATTACGATTCACTTCTCCCCACAAGAGTAGTAGTAGCATGGGATACTTTCCTACAGTAAACAGTAGATTCTAAAGCAATGGTTAAATCTCAGATTCATTGATTACTGCTGTCCAGGGTGATAAAGGGATATGTGCCAAAGGTTAGTGAAAAGGTTATAATACAGATCACTTGCAATTTTATTGAAAGATAGAACAGGTCTCGGTATGAATGGCCTACTTTTTTTAATATCGGGCATTGTTAAAAAGATGTAGAAATATCATTCATATTGTACATTTCAGGAACACTTCTAATGAAACACTTTGAAGATGTAGTCGCTGTTGGAAATCACAACAGATAATTAAGTGCCATATGGTTCCACATATCGTAATGAGATTAATAGCATGTGGTGTAATACAGTGATGATGCCTGAGATATAAATGTTGGCTGGAGAGTCGGAGAACACCTTGCTCTTCCTGGACCATCTGTGTCTACTTGAGGAAAAATTCTATTCCAATATTTAAACCTTACTCAGTTTACAGCTTACGCGTATTTTATGCTTCTGATAAAAACTAGGCAATCATGTCAAAAGGATGAAGATTTTATTTCCTGCTCCACCCCCCACCTGACTCAGCAGCTTTCAACTTATATTTCTCTGTAACTATTTGGTATTTGTGTATCATTAACAGGAAGGCCCTATGATGTAGCACTCTACCTATTTTGCTGTCTGCCTCAAAAGAAGGCACAGAGTAGGGAGGTCACATCAAGCTGTAAATGGAAACAGTTTGGCATGGTATCTTTGTGGCATTACAGACAAGCCAAGCTTCTGTTGATATATTCTGATGAGCAGTTCAATTTCTACAACATTACACTCATTACAGTCATTGTAATATAAAAGGTAATGTAATATTTATTAATGTTTGGATCAAAAATCTCACTCTTTGCTTGGTGTAGTGCATTACTCATTCCCTGTATGGTTCCCTGTGTTTTTATACTTCCTGTAAACAGGTGCATTTACTGAAGGCACACTGCATTATATCCCCTTGTAGCGACAATGTATCTTTTATCATTACTTAATGTAGAGCATTTTAATATATTTCTGAAAAGCCTACTGAACCATCTGAATAAATTGGCGTCATGCTTGTGTTTAGCATATCAATTCCAAATGCTGACATGAATCAAACATTATTTTGTTTATCAGTAGCTTTCATTGCAGGGCCTCGCAGAAGTACGGAGGCTTGTATTTATTTTTAAATGGATTTCAGAGCTTGTATCCCCAGCTGTAATGCTTGCCCTCGTGTTATTAAAATACTGCCCTTATTCCAATAATTGGTGTGCTTTAAGGGCAGCATGAAAGTGACACTTGCTGTCAGGCTCTGTAAAGACTTAAAATCTATTAGAAACACTTGTTTTTCATGCCAAGCTCCAGCAGGGCGACAGAGATAAAATGGTTGAAAAACTGCCAACTCATCTACAGAGCTGCATTGACTTGTTGTTCATTTGCAGCCAGCAATATTGATAAGTTGCTTTTGAACTAAAAGCCAAGACTATGTGCCAAGTATATTATAGCCTTTGCCCCAAACTAGACCAGGAAGAAAAAAACAAATAACCTGTAGTTTCAAAAGGAAGAAGGCATTGCTATGGAAGGAAAAACATTATAAATTAAAGAAAATGTTGCCTTAATTTTAAATAAAACTGCAATCTTTACTTTTGATAAGAACTTCTACAGTTTTGCAGATGGAACAAAAAATGAATTGGAATTCCTGACAATATGTAAATATATCAAGAATATTTTTGGATTTTGCATTTGGAAGGGAGGCATCATCAAAAAAGATCAGTGGTATATTAAAAATTTAACCTAAGGAAATCTACGACAAACCAAATTATTGGAAATTAGCAGCAAACGACAATAATTTTAATGAATCATTCTACCTATGAATGTGTGAGATAGTGTGGTAATTTGGAAATTGGCTATTCTTCTTGCATTCATATTATGAAGGGTTCCGTGAGGAGATCAACATGTTTATGATTCAAAAACTGTACATAAAAATAAGGCATATATGATGTAGGGTGGCGGACTTCAAAAATAGCCCCTTAGTCATTGTATTTTGTTCAGCAGGGATTAAATTAAATACTAACACATTCTTCTTTATCTCCAGAATATTGCTCTGTCTTTGGAAACACTTGGTAAAACTAATTAGTTTTATGGTTATATCTTCATAAAACGTGTTTTCACAGAATGATCTTTCAAAACAAAATAGGAATATAATTACTCCTAATATGTGGAATTTTGTCATTGTCAGTATTTTTAGCTAATGAGAAGTTTTGTTTTATCCATAGCAGTGCAGTATAGAATCCTTATGGTTCACTGATTCTAGCCTAATCTGTCGAACAGTTTCCTCACAAAATAGCCTTTCATTCCAGGTTTCAGTCTCTGTCAGTCTTCCCTAATCTGTTTCCAGTGTTACCATCCTACATGAGGAGATCAATACTATGCAGTGTACTCCAGTCTAGATCTCACAAATGTTACAAATACCGGACATGCAATCTCCCATCATATGAGATGAAGAATGAGAGTGGAGTGAAGGCAGGGCCAAAAATGAGGTTATTCGTGTCTCAGTTGGTAACATTCCAACCTTAGAAAATAGAATATAGAAAAGTACAGTATAGAAACAGACCCTACAGCCCACAATGTTCACGCTGAACATGATGTCAAGTTAAACTAATTACCTCTGCCTGCATGTGATCTATATCCCTTCATTCCCTGCACTTCAATGTGAATTCAATTTTCACCCAGAGACTTGAGCACATGAGGACACTGAAGCTGCATAAATGCAGTCATACCAAGATTGGTATAGCCGCATAAATGCAGTCATGCCAGGATTATATACAACACAATAAGACCTCCTTGCTCTTACATTTACATCAATTTGAACTAAGGTTTACAAAGCATTTGCATTCCTAATCACTTGTTACACCATCATGTCGGCATTCAGTGTTGGGTTAATTGGCTTTCACTTGTGTGCAAGCACATTTTGATACAGTTCAACATCAACACTTCCCAAATATTCATAATTTAAAGTAATTCTGGATTTTTTTTTGTGCTCCAGAGTGTACAAACTTAAATTTCTTCACATGATACTCCATCTGCCATGTTCTTGCCCATTCACAGAACATGGCTTTATTCCCCTCTAAATCTTCTTACATTCACTTCCACGCTCGCTTAGTTTAGTTTAGAGGTACAGCGTGGATACCGGCCCTTCAGCCCACCGGGTCCATGTCAACCAGCGAGCCCCGCACATAAACACTATCCTACTCCCACTAGGGACAATTTTTGATATTCATCAAGCCAATTAACCTACAAACCTGTACGTCTTTGGAGTGCGGGAGGAAAACGAAGATCTCGGACAAAACCCACACAGGTCACGGGGAGAACATACATACTCCCTATGGCACCTGTGGCCGTGATCGAACCCGGGTCTCCGGCGCTGCATTCGCTGTAAGGCAGCAACTCTACCGTTGCGCCACCGTGACGCTGCTTAGTGTTGCGTGAACATCAAACTGTAAAATATGTCATTTGGTCCACTAGGCCAAATTGTTGACATAGATCGTGAGTAGATGAGACCTCAAGCTGCAACCTCAGTGGATCCCAACAGTCGTAACCCGCCAACTTGAGAAGGATTCTCTCCAGATTTGCTGCCTCACCCGCTGAGTTACTCCAGCATTTTGTGTCTAACATGAGAAGGATTTATGTATACCCACTCTCAGCTATCTGTTGATAACCAATTCTCAATCTCTGTCAGTATATTGCTCACAATTTCATGTACTCTAATTTGGTTGACCAATTTTCAGTGTGGGATTTTTCAAAAACCCAAACACAACATATCCATTGGTTCCTCTTTACCAGTTCTATCATTGCATCGCAAATAACTCCAACAGCATAGACAAAAGTGATCTTTTCATAGGTCCACCCTGACTTTGACAATCTGATTTATTTTTTCAATGAAATTTGTTAATACATAATTTATGAGAAATTCTAGTATTATCCCTTGCCACTGATGTTAAGCCAGCGGACTCGTCGTTCCTTGTTTTTGTTGTCCCTTTTATTAGACAGTGATGTCACATTTCCACTTTTCGAACCATAGGAAAAAGGTTCACAAAACAGAAATGTTGAGGATATATTATCTCTACAGCTTGTCCTTCAGAACTTTGTGATATAGATCTTTGGGTCCTTCAGAATTTTCAGCTTTTAAGCTCACCAATACTTATTTCCCCAGTTCCTTGTTCTTGCTAAACCCATTTTTTTCTGATGTTTCTAATAGGGTTTCTGTGTCTTCTGTATTGAAGATGGACTCAAAGTATATTTCCCCAGAGGTACCAAGATCAGAAGGCAGCTTCCCCCCATCCAGGCCTGGGTAATACATGGCAGTCCCATCAGTGAAGACCATATTCCATTAATCAAGGCAAAACAAAATGGTAAATTAAATATTATCTTCTGAGAAGCATTTTAAGACACGTCAAGGTCAAGAGAGACCATAAAAATGAAAGTGTTTCTTCAGATATGGCATGTGGGAAGCTAGAGAAGATATTCCAGGTGCCCTGGCTGAGATATATACAATTTACAGAAGCCAATTAACCTGAAAACCAGCACGTCTTTAGAATGTGGGAGGAACTGACGCATCTGGATGAAACCCGCGTGGTCACAGGGAGAATGTACAAAAACCGTACAGACAGCACCCGTAGTCAGGATTGAACCCGGGTCTCTGGTGCTGTATTATTGTGCCGCCCTCTTAAGACTTCTATCATCTCTCCTTAACCATGGACATTCCAGAGAATAGAGAATAGACAGAGAGAGGGGTGGCACAGCGGTAGAGTTGCTGCCTTACAGCGCTTGCGGCGCATGAGACCCGGGTTCGATCCCGATTACGGGTGTTGTCTGTATGGAGTTTGTACGTTCTCCCCGTGACCGCGTGAGATTTCTCTGAGATCTTCGGTTTCCTCCCACACTCCGAAGACATACAGGTTTGTAGGTTAATTGGCTTAGTATAAGCTAGTGTGTGTAGGGTAGCGTTAATGTGCGGGGAACACTTGCCAGCTCTGACTCGGTGGGCCAAAGGGTCTGTTTCTGCACTGAACCACTAAAACTAAACTAAAAACTAAAACAAGGACTGATTAGGGATAGTCAGCACAGTTTTGTACGTGGGAGCTTGTGTCTCATGAATCTCATTGAGTATTTTGAAGCTGTAACCAAAAAGGTTGCTGAGGGCAGAGCAGTGGAAGTTGCCTATATGGATTTCAGCAAGTCGTTTGATGCGGCTCCAGATGGCAGGCTGCTCTGGAATGTTGGATCGCATGGGATTAGGGAGAGCTAGCTGACTGGATAGAAAATTGGCTTCATGGCAGGAAGCAGAGAATGATTGTGGAAGTTTGTTTTTCAGACTGACGACCTGTGACTAGTTGTGTGCCTCATGGATCGGCGCTGGGCCCACTGCTGTTTAGTCAAGAGTCAAGAGTCAAGAGTGTCATGTGTCCCAGGTTGAACAATGAAATTCTTACCTGCTGCAGCACAACCGAATATGCAAACACAGTATGATATGACAAACGAGAGAGAGAAAAGAAAAGCTTAGTGTGTGTATATATCCATACTCACAACATACCCATATATATGTATATACACATACACGCATACTCAAAAAACAAAACCAAACAGTGCAACATTAATAATAATAGTCTATTGTGGTTCAGAGCCTGTATGAGGTTGAAGTGTTTAATAGGCTGACGTTACAGTTTTCAGGCTCCTGTACCTTCTTCCCGATGGCAGTGGTGAAAAGCGTGTGAGGCCAGGACGATGTGTGTCTCTGATGATGTTGGCTGTTTTTTTGAGGCAACGACTCTAATAAATCCCTTCGATGGTGGAGAAGTCAGAACCGGTGATGGAGTGGGCAGTGTTCACAACTTTTTGCAGTCTTTTCCCCTCCCAGACGTTCAAGTTGCTGAACCAGACAATGATGCGACCAGTCAATATGCTCTCTACTGTGCACCTGTAGAAGATCAAGAGAATCCTCTTTGACATATCAAATCTGCATAACCTTCTCAGGAAGATGAGGTTTCCTTATAATTGCACCAGTGTGCTGGGTCCAGGAAAGATCGTCAGAAATCTTCGGCACGGACTGGAAGGGCCGAGAGGGCCTGTTTCCATGCTGTAATTGTTATATGGTTAAATATGCACACCCAAGAATTTGAAGTTTTTGACTCTCTCCACTATCGTCCCATTGATATAAATAGGACTGTGGGTCCTCATCCTTCCTCTTCCAAAGTCCACAATCAGTTCTTTGGTTTTACAGATATTGAGAGCCAGGTTGTTGTGCTGGCACCATTTGGTCAATTGGTCGATCTCACCTCTATAATCTGACTCGTCACCATCTGTAATTTGTCCCACAATGGTGGTGTCAGCGGCAAACCTGACGATGGAGTTCGCACTATGTCCGGCTACACAGTCATGAGTGTAGAGTAGAGCAGTGGGCTGAGCACGCAGCCTTGAGGTGCTCCCGTACTGATTGTTAATGAGGGTGAAGTTTATATCAACAATTTGGATGAGAACATACAAGGCAGGATCGGTAATTTTGCAGATGACACTATAGTGGGTGATATTGCAGATAGCAAAGATGGTTAACAAAGGTTACAGTAGGATCTTGATCAGTTGGGCAACTTTAATGCAGATAAATGTGAGGTGATGCACTTTGGGAAATGTAACCAGGCAGTACATTCACAGTAAACGGTTGAGCTCTGTGCAGAACAGAGGGATCAAAGAATGCAGGTGCATAGTACCTGGAAAATTGAGTCAAAGGCAGATCAAGAAATCAGGAAGTCCCCCGGTATATTGGCCTTCAACAGTCGGGTATTGAGTACAGAAGTTGAGATGTTATGTACAAGGTGCTGGCATGGCCACATTTGGAGTATTGTGTTCAGTTTTAGATACCCTGCTATAGGAAAGATATTGTTAACCTGAAAGGAGTGCATCTCCCTTTAGCTCAGGGCCTGAGCTATAGGGAGATGTTGGGCAGGGTAGGACTGCAGTCCTTGGAGCGTAGGGAGATGAGGAGAGATCTTAGAGGTGTGCAAAATCATGAAGGGAAATGATAGGGTAGATGCACTGAGTCTTTTAGCCAGACAAGGGGAATCAAGATGCAGAGGCCATAGGTTTTAGATGAGAGGGGAAAGATTTAATAGGAATCAGAGGGGCAACTTTTTCACACAGAGGGTGGTGCATATGTCGAATAAGCTGCCAGGGGAGGTAGTTAAGGCAGTAACTATAATAACATTTAAAATACTTTTGGACAGGTATATGGAGAGAGAAGGCTTAGAGAATATGGACCAAATGCAGACAGGTGGGACTAGTGTAGATGGGACACCTTTGGTGCACAAAAGGATGGAGAGACACACTTAAGGACACAAATTATGGAGTCATATAGCTACACATCAAGGGGCCCTTCAGCCTACCCTGGCCATACTGACCAAGTTGACATGGTGGGCTCGGTGCATTTGCCGAATTTGACCATGGTCCTCATTACCTCCCGAATTCAGGGTTGAGCAACAGTATTCGGTAACGATTTACTGGTGTTTTACACAGAATGAAACGCATTGTGTAGGTAGCAAACAACTATTCAAAACCGATGATAATGACACACGATTAGCGGCAAGAAGTCACACGGAGGGCTGTGGGACATCGGAGGCCACAGGTTTTACACTTTCATTCATGTCCAACTTGTACTGGTCGGCTTTCTCCAGCTCGCTGTATTCGGATTTATCTGGGATGGTGTCAGGCCACAAGATATTTTCGTGTTTCTAGGAATTATTACTGAACCAAACAATGAATTTGCAGCAAGCCAGTCGATAAACTGGAAATTGCACCGAAGAGAGAACTCGATGGGGCTTTGCTGATTTCGTGCAGTTTATCACGAAACTGGGCGGGGCTGCAAACCAACCGAGCTGTTTACGGCTACCCCTGTCCCTTTATCAACCGGGGCAGTATCCTCTGACGCTGTGACGTCCTAACGTGGTCACTCAAAACTGAAAATAACTGGAGTTTTTGAATTATTTTGGTATGAAATGCTTGCACACGCCTGTGCATTTATTTAATCTCGTCTTTTACGGGAGAAAATACATGCTGGAAACTAGGATACAAGTCAAGACACCGAAAGGTAAATTGGAGGGGGGTTAATGAAGCAAGTTCCACTAGGAATGATGTTTGGTCGTTTATAAACAATTAAATTGAATTCGCATTTTTGTTTTTGTATTGTTTAACGGACAAGCTTGATTACCAATGGTATAAAATGTGATGTTTCAAGGAACCTTTTATTCGTGTAGTGTAGCTATGAGATGTCAGTTAAATTGATTATTGTAATCGAAGCATTGGAATCCCGAACAAATTATGAGGCATTTCGCACACATGTGCTTGGAAATGTTTAAAGTCGCCTGGTAGCTTCAGCAGGGGTCCGCTAGAACCCCGCAAGAAAAAACTCCCTAGAATCGTTTCCCCAGTGGATGCGCCAAGATTCAGCCCCAGTCGGTCACCAACGCGCCTCTGCAGCGCCGCAAAATCCTTATGCTTATGAAAACAAAATTTCGGAGTGGAATATCCTAAAGTAGTGCAAAAGTTCCAACTAAATTTATATATGCAACCAGCTGCAGAATACAAGTCAGAAACAATGGGTTATGCAGAATAAATTGGGGGTTCGCACCATAACCACTTAAAAAAACCGGTGGTATAATTTTTTTATTTATCTTGTAGAAATTATAAACGTGATTGGCTCGTTGTATTGATGCCTCATCGTGGCATTTCAGTTCATTGATTTTTTTTGGTGTGGCGTCAATGGTTAAATGATGGAAAAACGAGGTCCCAAAAGGTCTCCAAATCACGTTTCACCTTGTGTTGCTTTTTACATTCCTATGCCTGTGCCTCTTCTCCAGTTAGCGACTAACAAATAAGTATTTTGGTTCTGATCAGCGGGACAAACCTGCCTGGCGCATCAGTAGAGGAGAAGCAACGGCATCTTTGCAAGGGAAGTTGGAAATACTCCCAAGACGGAAAACAACTGTGATTCCGTGAGGACCTTGCAGGATCGAAAGGTTAGTTGGTCAACGTTTAACATACGACACCGCTGTGCTCGGGTGACTAGTATCGGATATGAAGAACGGTCTCGACCCGAAATGTCACATATCCATGTCCTCCCGGGATGCTGCCTGACCTGCTGAATTACCCCAGCCCTTTGTTTCCTTTCATCCACAAATGCTGTCTGACCGGCTGACTTCCTCCAGCCTTTTATTTTTTGCTCAAGATTCCAGCCTCGGAAATGTATTGTGTCGCAAAATATTGTGCAATGTGTTCTCTATTGAAATGTGTGCAATGGACTAGCTGCCTAGAAACCAAAGGATTATCTACTGAGCTGCAGCCGCGAGTGATATGTCTGTTCCCGCCAGGTGCACAGTCCTCGGTGATCCAAAGATATTGCAGAAATAGCAATAAATCCTCCCATCCTAAACGAAACTTTGAGACACAAGGAGCAAATGTTGAATATAATGTTATGACTCCTTCCTCCACACCCCTCTCTCTCCCCCCACCCACTCACCCATCCCGCAGACGTGGCATCCTGTTCGACATTGCTAATTACCATTTTAAGATAAGCGCTCAACTTTTCAATTGTGTCTTCCTCACATCGACGTCTCTTTCACCGCCTAGTTTACAAGCTAACTTGTTACTTTCTTCCACATTCCCCACCCCTTCCACCCGCAGGTTATTACAATGATGGGGCGGCGAGAAACGTTCCTTGTGTTTCTTTCCATGCTTCCGGCGGCGATCTTCCAGTGTCCAGAAACGTGCAACTGCACAGGGACCTCCGTGGACTGCAGCGGTCAGGAGCTGAATGTCAGTACTCTTCCCAGGCGCTTTGTGAACACCATCACCGAAATCAGACTGAGCAACAACAAACTCTCTGCCATCCCCAACGGGCTCTTCGACACTCTGCATCACCTGAGGTCCGTGTCGTTGGACAATAACCCATGGGCATGCGATTGCGATATTTTATACCTGAGATCATGGCTTCTGAAACAAGAAGACCGATCCCCGTACAAACACCTGACGTGCTCCTCGCCCGCGGAGCTTCAGAGCAGGCGCATACTGTATTTAACCGAAGATGAAGTGATCGCTACGTGTGACGACTGGTACTGTCGCATTGTTCTCATCTGTCAGATTGGACTGGTCGCCTTTATCGTCATCCAGGCTATTCTTCTGATATTCGTTATAAGGTTTTTGAGGAGATTTGAGGCTCTTTCCGAAGAGGCCATTCGGTCGTCAAAGTAAATTCGTCTTCACACGGACTGCCATCGACTCAGCCAATTGAAAACCCTTTATCCGATCAGCACTCTTGACCGACCACCCGCGATTTCCATCAGCCGAAAAAAAGCCTCTTGGTTTAAATGCGCCGACGCTGGAATTCTGCGTTGCTGTTCTTTATACTTTTGAAGTTTAGACTTGAGAGATACAGCGCGGAAACAGGCCCTTCCGCTCAGGAGTCCGCGCCGACTAACCCGCACACTAGTTATATCCTACACACTAGGGACAATTTACAATTTTACCGAAGCCAATTAACCTGCAAACCTGGAGTGTGGGAGAAAACCGTTGCACCCGGACAAACCCCACGCGGTCACAGAGAGAACGTACTGACAGGATCGATCTCTGGCGCTGCGAGGCAGCAACTCTGTCACGGCGCCACTGGGCCGCCCTTCTTTCACCTCGTCCGATCGCTTGGCGGAAAATTCCTGCGGAAATGTAAAACAAATGACATCACCAATGCTGATGCAAAAACCATGAATACGTTAGCGAGTTTTAGCGCCCACTTCTAATATTGTCACCGAGGATTATCATTCACCGAGGATGACTTGCGCTACGATGTGATCAATGTAAAATATTTCAAGATTACAATTCTTTTCAACAACTTGATATTAAAGTACGGGTTAAGTAAACGCTGGCATTACGTTTATTATGATTGATACAAAGTGCATCAAGATGCAGACGAGAAATCACCAGTGATGCATCCACAAAGGAATCAAGTGCCGATGACTGTTAAAAATGAAATTCCATTGCGGCAGTCAATGTCATTTACACAACAATGAAAGTGATGCGAATAACGTTGTATGTCATTTAACCTCTTTACAGTCGGATTTCTTCAATCAAAACACAAAGTGTTGGAGTAACTCAGCGGGCTGGGCAGCATCTGCGGAGGGAAATAGGCGACGTTCCGGATTTCCCTCACGTTTCCAGCATCTGCATTTCATTGTACTTCAGTGTTATTTTTAACTGTTATTTTAAAACCGGGATACTTAAATTAATATCTCAAAATGTATCGCATGTAATGTTCGAATGCAATTGCTTTCAGTTGTGTTTAGCCAAAAAAGGATCTACTAATGAAATCCTGAAATCACGCTATATTTAGCAGAGAACGCCTGACATTCATCGTAGGTCTGGCAGCATCTATGGGGAGAAAACGACTTAACGATTCTGATCAACGTGGCGACTTGCATCGCCTGTCTCAAAATGGCGATGCAAGTCGCCGACTTGCCACGTTATCTCTTTCCCTCCTCTTTGCTGTTTCTAGTTCAGATATCCAGCCATCTGCATTGTTTTGCTTTCACACTCTAACCACGAAATTGTGATTTAATTGAGATGTATTCAATATCAATAAAAACTCATCATTTTGAAATAGCTGCATCATTAAATTAATGAATGGGAAAATGTTATAACTGTAATGTGAGGTAATTGATTAAAGTGATTAGTAATCTATCAGGTTACTGTATTGATTTACTTTGGTGACGAGTTAATGATGAAGGGGACATTATATTAACAAATCCCATCTGGGCGAAAATAATTGACTACACATAAAAAACAAAACTTGGTTGATTTCCTATACAATAGAGGAAGACTGTCTGGGTATTTCCAAATAAAATTAATAACAATGGCAATGCTTGCTTCCAAATTTCCTACACAACAATTTCTCATGTTCTTGAGCACCTTCCAGAGGGATGGTATAATTTATATTAAATAGGTCTGGCATAGCTGAACAGGAAAACTTCTTTGCTGTTTTTTGCTCTTTCACCATTTCTCGTAAATTCTGTTAGTTTGGTTTTCCCATTTCCGTCCTTCTCAATATTCCCTACATTTCCCATTAAAAAAAAATCAATTTGGCCTCTCTTTAAAAAAAAAAATCAGAAATGAGAAAGTTTAGATTGCTCAAGTTTCCACAGCCTTTCTCTGGGGTGGATATTCGGCGTGTCTGCTGCTGGGTTGGGTATCACGGGTAAACATGGTCATGGTGATGCTGTTTTCAGGTTTAAATTACCAGTCTAATGGTGTGAAGGCGAGTTAGCTAAATTCACTCCTAAATGACAGAACTCCTATTCTTATATTGTTCTCCCTTCTAGATGACCGTTACTGGAAATAGTTTATCTGTATCTTTTTAGAATTCCTTATAATTCGGTTACATCACTTTTCGCCCTTTTGATCTTACCGTGACATAAAGTGTGCATTTGCAAGCTTCCCTCATAACTGGACCGATAAAAAATGTGAATAAACACAGAGCATGTCGGAAACACGCAGCAGGCCAGGCAGCGCTTGTGAAAAGAGAACAGTTACTGTTCCAGATCGGAGTCCCTTCGTCAAGGGATTAAGGGATAAGGAAACAGGAGAGACACTCAAGGGCAGAAATGGTGTGACATTTAATCCTAAAACAGTTGCGGGTCCCTTCCAACTTTTTTCGTTAAGGATGTAGCCATACAGCATAAAAAAACAGGTCCATCGGCCGAACGAGCCCGCACCGATCAAAAACCAACCTTGCTACACTAAACCTGATTAATGTCATTTTTTATTCTTCCAACATTTTCAGCAATTCCTCCCAGATTGTGCCGCTCAATCCTGGGATGAGAGGGTGTCCGATCATGAGCTACTCAATAAACTAGACCAATGTTCTTTGTAGTTTATAAGAATAATGGATGATCTTACTGAATATGTATGATCCTTCAGGGGACATGACATGGCAGATTTAAACTTTAGTCTTTATACATTAGAGATAGGGATACAGCGCAGAAACGGCCCACGTGTCCGCACCGACCAGCGATCACAACGTGCACTACTTCTATCCTAAACACTAGGGACAGTTTACAATTTTACCGAAGCCAATTAACCTCCAAACCTGTCCGTCTTTGGAGTGTGGGAGGAAACCGAAAATGGATTTTGCAAGGTCAATGGACTGAAGACTGGGAGGAGTTGTTGAAACTGGAAAGGAAGAGGGTTGAGGCTTGGGATAATCAGTCATGGTCATATTGCATCGCGGGGCAGGGTTGAAACGTCACGAGCCCTGCCTCTGCTTCTATTTCTTATGTTCTTTTGCCTCCAACATTCTGTATAAAGTCCACGGCATCTGTGATAAATTGCATCAAATAGTACTGTTGTAAATAAATGTTCTGCAATTTAACTTCAAACATCCGAATGACATCAATTTTATGTTTATCTGGGTTGTATATTTCTTCTTCGTGGATGAAGATAGGTTTGTCCAATATTCTTACAAAATTCTTAAGGGGTTGGACAGGCTAGATGCAGGAAGATTGTTCCCGATGTTGGGGAAGTCCAGGACAAGGGGTCACAGCTTAAGGATAAGGTGGAAATCCTTTAAGACCGAGATGAGAAAGACTTTTTTCACACAGAGAGTGGTGAGTCTCTGGAACTCTCTGCCACAGAGGGTAGTTGAGGCCAGTTCATTGGCTATATTTAAGAGTGAGTTGGATGTGGCCCTTGTGGCTAAGGGGATCAGAGGGTATGGAGAGAAGGCAGGTACGGGATACTGAGTTGGATGATCAGCCATGATCATATTGAATGGCGGTGCAGGCTCGAAGGGCTGAATGGCCTACTCCTGCACCTAATTTCTATGTTTCTATGTTTCTATTCGGTAATCCAGTCGTTGTAATGGTGGGACCCACGAAGAATCACTGAGATATATTTCGAAGAAGCCCTCAGGTAACAATGTGATCATAGATTCAATGCAGAGTTTAAATGCAGAGTTTATCTGTATATTTAATTGCAATGTTTAAATGCAGGGTTTATATATATTATGCTGTAATAATTAAGCCCAAGCTAAAAATGAGCATGCATCTCATTTAACAAATCCATCTTATTGGAATAAGCAGATTTTTGCGCATAAATGCTTCTGACTTGCATTACACTTTTTGTAAGGAAGCATTTCCATTTATTACCCAGGTAATATTGAGACTCTCCCTCAAATTCTTTCAACTCCTTAATCTCCTTCACTCCACAATTGCATCATCCTTTTACTTCCCTGCAACATATTCTATACATTCTATACCCATAATGTAACTATTTTAAACCCATTACCATTCTATTGACTCTCCTGCAATGAACACATCCCCTAAATCCTCCCGTGAGTTAAAATGGATTATTTCAGTGCCACACCATTTCCCACTCGTCATGTCCATGGACGTTCTTATATACGTTTCCTCTTTCATTGTGATCTATTGGGTTTCCTAAACTAAACTACTTTATTACCAGCAACAAACATTGTCTTCTCTCACCCAAACAATTCGCTTCTGTGACGAATAGTTAACGGTTCCAATACAGACTATTAAGAAATAGCATCCTATTGCCCACGTCCACTATCTCGAACCTTGACTCTCTTCTCGGCTGTTCGTATGTTAAGGCTCGCTGATAATTATGTGTGTCATCCACAGTAAATACTTGGGAACGCCCACTAACTTCATTCTCTAACTTGTTGAATCTGGTACCCAAAGCAACCTGAACAACTTTTTGCTGTCCCGTTGACATGGCGCTGAGACGTCGCTGTAGGTGATTGCTAACACCACAACAAAACTGAAAAACTGGGAGGGAAAATAATTCCTAACCCATTCCCATTGAAGGTTGGAAGATAAAGTCAAGCACCCCAATCTTGGATACCCAATAAAATAAACAGACAAAAGAAGCATTCCACTCAAAACTTTACTTTCCTCATTCCAGCTTCACCCTAGAGTAAAACTATCAGTTGGCCACTTCTTGCAGGCTAACATTGCAGGGTTTGATTTGTGCTAGGCAATCCTGACACCGCGATATGCTGGAAAATGTAGAAAAAATTTACATGATTTTGTTCAAGCTGACATGAAGAAGTAATATTAAATTAAATATTAAATATTTAAATATTTATTAAATATTAATATTAAAATAAACACTCTTCAATCTGTGGAATCTACAAATCAATAGATCTGTAGATGATACAACAAACCCATGGCGTTTCTAAGATTGGGATTTGGATTAAGTGTTATGGATTTAAAATGATAAATCTATGTCTTTATCTCGTCAGCGCAATTGGCTTATTTGTTGAATACTGTCAACATTATCCGATTTTGTTTCATGTTTCCACTTGCACAGGTTTTGCATGATACAAAGGAACAAATAGATACTGTAGCAGAATTAAATGTAATATGGAACGAGGATTTTCCTGTGAATCATAAATCATAAACTGATAGGTGGAATGGGCAAAGCACGAAGTGCTGGAGCAACTCGGTAACTCAGAGCATTCTATTTTATTATTTTTATATTATTTATCATCGTTGAAAACAGTAGCGACGCAGTGGTGCTGGTTTCCGAGGGAGCGGTGACGGATGCACCACACAGCCCTGTCCCCCAGTTCCTGTGGACTTCCGCCGCTGGAAGAATATGATTTTGGTTTGTGTGCTTTATCGTAATTCCTTACAATGCTATGTTCGACAGTGATCGCAACTGCTACTGAAGTGTGGATGGCCGTTGGCTCGCTGGAATCTCATCCGCCCTTTGACAGGTCTTGTTTTTGCTCCTGCTGGGGGTCCACAACCCCCTCCTCACTTGGCAATCCAGGTGGGGGAGACGGTTTAGTCGCCGACTATCCGACCATGGAGCAAATAGTACGGGATTACATGGTACCTGGGGCGGGGGAACTCCCCCCGACCTGACCTAATCTCTGAAGAACATGAATAGGCGATGTTTCGGGTCTGGGCCCGTCTTCAGACCGACTGAAGTGGGGGTGGGGCGTGGGGGTGGGGGGGGGTGGGGGGGGGGGGGGGGGGGGGGGGGGGGGGGGGGGTGGGGGGGGGGGGGGGGGGCGGGGCGGTAATAATGGAAAAATAGGTGAGGGGTGGGGGTGGCAGAGTCTTTCGAAATGACAGATGGATGCAGGAAGGGCTTTTATTGGTTTGATGGCCAGTGATATCAGTGATAAAAAAGTGACAATGGGTAAGTAGAGAAGAACAGTGAAATAACCATATAACAACCATATAACAATTACAGCACGGCGACAGGCCCTCTCGGCCCTTCCAGTCCGTGCCGACCATTTGTTTTCCCCTAGTCACATCTACCTGCACTCAGACCATACCCCTCCATTCCCTTCACGTCCATATACCTATCCACTTTACTTTTAAATGTTAAAATCGATCCTGCCTCCACCACCTCTGCTGGAAGCTCATTCCACACAGCCACCACCCTCTGAGTAAAGAAGTTCCCCCTCACGTTACCCCTAAACTTCTGTCCCTTAATTCTCATGTCATGCCCTCTTGTTTGAATCTTCCCTACCCTCAATGGGAAAAGCTTATCCACGTCAACTCTGTCTATCCCTTTCATCATTTTAAAGACCTCAATCAAGTCCCCCCTTAACCTTCTGCGCTCCAAAGAATAAAGACCTAACTTGTTCAACCTTTCTCTGTAACATAGTTGCTGGAACCCTGGCAACATTCTAGTAAATCTCCTCTGTACTCTCTCTATTTTGTTGACATCCTTCCTATAAGTAGGCGACCAAAATTGTACACCATACTCCAGAATTGGTCTTACCAATGCCTTGTACAATTTTAACATTACTTCCCTACTCCTATATTCAATGCTATGATTTATAAAGGCCAGCACACCAAAGGCTTTCTTTACCACCCTATCTACATGCGATTCCACCTTCAGGGAACTATGCACAGTTATTCCTAGATCCCTCTGTTCCACAGCATTCCTCAATTCCCTACCATTTACCATGTAATTCCCTACCATTTACCATGTAGAAGTGTGAAGTCTGAGGTAGAGATATAGCTGAAAGGAGACGGGGGGAAGGGAAGCAGAATGTAGAAAAAAGAAAACGTAGAATGGGCTGAAAATGCAACGTAATTGCATTGAATATTTATATCTGGTATGATATATACATGCCTAATATGAGAAAGAAAGTCTGTAACTAACCATTTGTATTTAATGTTGAAATATGTCCACCATTTCTGGTCAAACCAAAATATTGGTTTTCTTAATTTCATGAGAAATATCGAATAGTTTACATTCTGGTAAATACCTAAGGATCGCGTAATGCCGAAGGTAACAACAGCTGAATACAAATCCACAATCTGAATCTCTACACATTCCTGTTCAGATGACGCCAACCTTGATTTGTAATCAAAGGACACAAAGTGCTGGAGTAACTCGTCGGGTCAGGCAACATCTCTGGAGAGCATGAATAGGTGACGTTACGGGTCGAGACTCATCATCAGACTGATTGTATTGGGGGGGGGGGGGGGGGGGTGTAGAGAAAGCTGGGAGAAAGCAGGAGAGGCAGGACAACGCGTGGCAAGTAACTGGTGGACACAGGCAAGGGAGTCTTTGATAGGCCGATAGTTGGAATAAAGGCCAGAGATTAAAACAAAAGGTGTGAGACAGAAGAATTGAAGAGTTACGAATTGTGAAGCCAGAGGAAGGAATGTAGGAAGATGTGGAGGAGGAGGGGGAGATGGGTGCTCGTGTAGCTGAGGCACAGGGATAGCGCGGTGTGAGGGAGAAAGTGGGAGTATTAATGAATTCACGAATTTTAGATAACCTCTAACCCCCCTCCCCTCACACGTTCTGCCCCTCCACCGTTTCGCCCCCTCCCTTCCCTGTACCCCACCTGGACTCGCACCTATTTCTCTCCATCATCTGCCTATCCAAATCCACCCTAGTTTGTGTCCATCCGTCACATCCCACGCTCTGTCTACCTCCCCTCTCTCCCAGTCCCCGCACCCCCAACTACAATCAGTCTGAATAAGGCTCCCGACCCGAAGCCAGGAAAATGAAGAGCCATTAGTGAATAAGGCAGTAAACGAAAATGAATTGCGAACCGCGCCGTTTATCTGAAAAAAACCGAGACACTCTTTGTGTATGGAAGGGGAAATTAACGCAAACCAACAAAGAGCATTACGCAGATAATAACACTGTGGTTGCGCAGGGAAACTCTGGTTGCTCAGGAAAAGGGCTTCATGGACTGCACGTGGCTGATTTCTTGCTAGGAGCCCCGAAACTCGCTACCCGCTCCCCCAACCCCCGGCTCTAGATCCATGCTCCCAGAGACCCCCACCCTCTGGTTCCATCTGCCCATCCTCCGTCCATTATATGGCTGCATCTTAATTTGCTCTTATTCTCTGCATGAATTTATCAGCTAAGCAAATGCACCACGTGTCCTGATTCTAGTGATAATGGTCATATTTCCACGATATGAAATCAACCGGGCTCCATTGTAAACACACATTGCCCGACTTATCACTCACCAGCATCGTAAACATGAATGTGAATTCAGCACATTTTCAATTTTGTGAGAGATATCAAAAATACAGGAGAAATATGGACCCGGTGATAATAAAGGTTTTATTACTTTGCCAGAAAGATACATTGATGGTTTTAACTTCAGAATGAACCAAATTGTGAGAATCGTAAAACTTAACGTACAACCTTTCTCATTGAAGCTGTATTAGACAAAACTTTTAGTAATTGTCTAACGATGATACACATTTTTAAGGAAGCAAAACAGAATACACAAACTGCTTGGATTACATGCAGCCGGATCTGGCGATGTTTTCATGCAGCGGGCTTGCCAGAGCCTCGTGTTTAACCACACAGGAGTAAAGCTCGTATGAGTTCCAGACTGGGGCTGACAGAGTCAGGTAACTGCTCGCACTGAACGTGTTGTCCGCCTCCTGCTGGACCCGGCTGGTCTCAACGCCATCACTTCTCGCACTGCCGTCCACAGTCCACTTAATGTCCACAACGCCCGGATTAAACCCGCTCACTAAACACACCAGGGTGGCGCTGTTTTTCCCCGAGATTTCGGCCTCCGAAGGTGCGAGGACTGACACCGCGGGGGATCGCGGACCTGAAAATAGAAACAAGTGCAGGAAGGTGATGAACATCAACGTCTGAATCAAATTGCCCCTTTCTTCTGTTATTCTACAAATGGAAAATTTTCAAACAGTTGTCGATGTTTGTCCACCAGAATTTCATTAAGGATGGGTGACGTTTCCGGTCGGGATCCTTTTTTAAAGCCGGTCCCAACCCGAAACGTCACCCATCCTTTTTCTCGAGAGATGCTGCCTGACCCGCTGAGTTACTCCAGCACTCCGTGCCCATCTTTGGCGGGGTAAAAACCGGCATCTACAGGTCCTTTCTACACAGAATTTCATCAATGCAATTTGCACTTTTACAGCCTGGAACTCTGGAAATAATACCGGACCACAGTTTGGAAAATAGCCTCTTTGTAATATGTATGAATTATAGATGTTTTATATAAGAAAATAATTCAAACTAATCCAATTTTTATATTTGAAACTATCGACTCCCTTCAAATACACTTTTATGTCTGTTTAGAATGCATTTCGGTGTTTAGGCCAGAAAAGATGGCTCTGAATAGATGGAAAACGTAAAAGAAAGAATCAAATTGGAAACTGCCACGGTGTAATGTATTGGATGGTTTCAAGACTGACATCAAGACTGACACTCAATCTGACATCCGGCGATATGTGCATTTACATGGAACAGATCCAAAATTGAAATATATTTTCAACTGTTCTGTCTGCAACTAAGCTGCAATATTTAGTATCCATTTCACCATCAGTTGCGTTTGCTTCTTTCTGAATGAATTTCTACACTAATATTGATGGGTGGCAAAATAAAGGTTGATTTTCGTGCTTTCTGGACAAATCACTGCCTCATTTTCTCAACTCCGCTGACCATTTCAGCCACGCTCTCGTAGAGTTCTAATATACAGAGTAAATATTTCACCACGAAGATACAGATACTTTTATGCACCATTTTTGTTCAGATCTACATTCTGTCTTTCCGAAACAGCTCCTGGGTCAGAGAGTCACGAAACCAACTGCATGCATTTTCTAACGAAACAACAAACTCACATTTTCTAACGAAACAATAAACATATTCTTTATATGAACCAATTCTAAATTCACTGCAATTCATAACATGAAGCCAAAAATGACCAAGCTGATATTTATCTATCATCCAAAACCGACTGAAGTACGCCTCCCTTCATTTTTTCTGTTTGTTAGATATGTCTGCACCTAGGTTGGCTGTACTGTTTCCGACATCTTTAGAGTGACTGAACTTCAGAACTACTACTTTAGCTGCAAAGCGCATTATCATGCAATTGAATCATCCTACCACAACCAGAAAGCAGTGCTGAACTACCATGTACCTCTTTGGTGACTCTCGGACTATCCTCGATCGGACTTTGCCGGTTCTACCTTGCACTAAACGTTATTCCCTTACCATGTCCGCTGTAAATGGCTCGATTGAAACCATGTAGTCTTTCCGCTGACTGGATAGCACGCAACAAAAGCTCGTCATTGTACCTCGGGACACGTGACAATAAACTAAACTGAATGGTTTATACGAATGATCGACACAACATGCTGAAGTAACTTGGTGGGTCAACCAGCATCTCTGGAGACAAGGGATGGGTGACGGTGACGACTCGAAACGTCATTCAACATGTTTTTCTCTGGAGATGCTGACCGACCCGCAGCATGTTGTGTCTATCTGTGAAAAGATGAAACCGGGCAATAGGGGAAGATAGACATTTATTATTTCCAGTTTTTACGGCGTCCTTACTCTACTCCTGTCTCAACTTGTCTGCTGCCGAATCTATCATCAGGCCTTTGCCAGCCCTAGCCTTGTATTCCTCTGACTGCCTTCAAAGATAAATTCTCGCAGTTGTGGTTGTCTCTTAATAAATGGCTTCTGGAACTCCTTCCAAACTTCAACAACTTTTATTATCTTGTGAACTATGTGTGTAGAGATTTTAAAATTGCACTGCACCAATCACTAGTTTAGTTTAGTTCAATTTAGTTTAATTTACAGATGCAGCGTGGAATCGGGCCCTTCAGCCCACCGTTTGCATGGCGGCCATCGATCACCCGTTCACACCAGTTCTATGTTCTCCCAGTTTCTCTTCAACATTCTACACAATGGGGACAAATGAGATCAAACCCGTTAACTTGCAAACCTGCACGTCTTTGGAACGTGTGGGGACACCGAGCACCCGGGGAAACCGCTGCGAGGTCGCAGGGAGAGTTGACGAACTCTGTAGAGGCAGCGCCCGTAGATAAGACCGGGTCTCTGTCTCTGTCTCTGTAAAGCAGCAACTCTAACACTGCGCCTCTCAGTCCCCTGTTTTGTCTGAATTTGTTTTTTCACTTGAACTAAATATTTGACCAAGTTCGGAGATATTTGCCTTTCCTTCCTGAAAAGTGAAAAGATTGAGCGATAAATTGACGAGCGCTTTGTAAACTGGATGAATCAAAAAGATGTGCGTGGATGCAAGGGAGATGGAAAGATAAAAAGAAGAAGTAAAAGCTGGTAATTGACATAGGACTGGTTGCATATTGTTAATACTTACTGCCCAGATTTAGTTTGGTTCCCGTCCCGAAGATATATCTACTATCGGTCCACATATAGCAGTAATAATCAGCGGCGTCTGTCGATTGAACGTTGGTGATGGTTAAATGCATTCTTGTCGATTCAACGGCACTGGTAAATCGATCAGGTATTCCGGTAGCTCTGGTCGTTCCATACCACACCAAGACTGGAGCGCTGTCGGGTTTCTGCCAGTACCAGCTCGGATAGGAAAAAGTCCCTTCTGATAGGGTGCAGGTGATCTTGACGGTTTGCCCCGGAAATGTGGAGATAGACGCGTCCTGAGTAACTGTCACCACCGCGCTTGTGGCTGTAGGAAATACCAAATGAATGCTCAGAGCTCTTCGAAATATTTATGCAATGTAAGAATATACAACAGAATTAAGAATTGCGTGTTTTACTCACTGCGAAGAAATAACACCAGTACGGTCAGTCCTCGAACCCATTCAGCCATGGCGTAGGACAGTGCGGGGTCCCAAGCGAAAGGTTTCTGACAGAAATGTGATTCTCGGCTCTTTGGAGTCCGCACCTTATGAACTCAAAAACATCGCAACGTCACTGTGCTTTAATTATTCATGCAAATTGCTGATCACGTGACGTAGAAATTACGGAATTAGAGGTTCATGGTAGACTGATGTTTGCCGAGCTCGCTCACTGCAAAGGGCTGAGAGAAACAAACGTATAGGGGAAGGTAGACACAAAATGCCGGAGTAACTGAGCGGGACAGGCAGCATGCCAGGATGGAAGTAATGGGTGACGTTTCGGGTCGAGACCCTTCTTCAGAGGAAGGCAGAGGAATAGAGATACAGCAGAGATGCACAAGGCCGGGGTTGTCGTAGACTGCAACAGTTGAGGAATAGAAGGGCTTCAGTAGCCCAAATACAGGGGAACAATAAACAGACAATAGACAGGCAGATAAGTGCGTGGATAATTGTATGGAAAATTCACAATTTAAAATGAGTTTTTCAAAACAAACACATGGCTCTGAGCCATATTCACTGTCTTATTACTTTTTACCAAATATTTTAGGTTCTACTTGAATGATAGTTAAGTATTTTAATAGTAAACCAACCCGTGTATTTATAAACAAGCATTAAAGGATGGCCTAACATTCCATAGCACGATTTCATCAACAGCGTGTTGCTTAAACAATATGTATTTTGCCGAATTAAAAGGCACAGTCGCTAACCATTCAACCATGACAGTGGAGGAGAATGAGTCGCCGTGCTGAAGGACAACAACACGTTTTGTAATATCAATGTAATGGGGGGAGACTGATAATTGAATAACCACATGTTCGTTTTCTACCAATACATATGGCAAAATCGCTCGTTATTCCAGTTATTCTTTGTGGTCTAATCACTGAATCGGAAAGTCTAATCAAAATACCGAGATAAAATATTATGCAAAAGTGTTCCTGCAAACGGTTTGGCATATTTTCCATTCGCAGTTACCAAATAAAATCTCACAAATGTCGCTGCAAAGTATTTGAAGCGTTTTGGGTCACCAGTAGTCTGAAGAGTGCGTGATGGTGGATAATATAGTCATAGCGCTTCAGGTCAGGTCGGGGGGAGGGGTTCCCCCTCGCCACAGGTACCATGTAATCCCGTGCTACCTGCTCCATGGCCGGATTGTAGGCGACTAAACCGGTCCCCACTTGGTTTTCTAGGTGAGGAGAGGGCTGTGGACCCCCAGTTGGATGAAAAAACAAGACCTGTCAAGGGGTGGGTGAGTTTCTAACGAGCCATCCACACTTCAGTAGGTTACGATCACTGTCGCACATAACATTGTATGGAATGATGATAAAGCACACACTAATCCCATACTTTGAGCGGCGGAGGTCGGCAGCAACTGGAGACAGAGATGTGTGGTGCGTCCGTCATCGTTCCGGTTGAAAACCAGCACCACTGCTTCGCTAATATTTTAAACGATGATGAATGAATGAAGTTAATATGGGACAATCATAATCATAGGATAATATTATCATAATCATACGTTGCGAATTTCAAAGTCTGTGTAAAGGCCCCTTTAAGTAATTAGATCCGACTTTACCATCTCCTCTGGCAGCCTGTTTTAGTCATCAATCAATCTGTGATGTAAAACTTGCCCATCAGATCAACTTCGACTAAATTTAAACTGTGCCTTTATTTTGATACTTCCAGCAGGAAAATAAGTTTTTGACACTTTATTCTAATATGTCTCTAAATATTCTAAAAGGCGACCACTCAGCCTTCGTCCAGCCTGTCCAATTTCACCACATATCGAATGTCCGCCAATCCAGACAACGTCCTGGAGAATGGTTCTCCTTCTCTCCAATACTATCACATCCTTCATATCGTCTGGTAGTCTGACGAACGCACAATACTCCAAGTGAGACTGAAGCAGTGTTTGTTAAAATTGCAACATAACATCTCAGTTCATATATCATATTCATTATCAGGAGATACATGAGCATGTAAACTAGTAAATGCACGGTGGTCATGGTAGACTTCAATATGCAGGTAGACTGGGTCAATCAGGTTGGTACTGGACCCTAAGAAATGAAATTTGTAGCGTGCCTTCGAGATGATTTCTTAGAGCAGCTTGTAGTGGAGCCTACCAGGCAAGAAGGCAATTTTGCGTTTAGTGTTATGTAATGGACCAGATTTGATTAGGGAACTCAAAGTAAAGGAACCATGAGGAGGTAGCGACCACAATATGATATATTTCAATCTGTAATTTGAGAGGGAGAAGGTGATTTCAGATGTGTTGGTATTGTAGCTGGGCAAAGGAGACTACAGGGGCATGAGGGAGGAGCTGGCTAAAGTTGACTAGAAAGGGACCATAGCAGGGATGACGGTGGAACAGCAATGGCGGGAATTTCAGGAAATATTCCAGAAGATGCAGGATCTTTTCATTCCAAAGAGGAAGAAATATACTAGGGAGAGCAAGAGACAACCGTGGCTGAAAAGGAAAGTCAAGGACAGTATAAAACAAAAAAAAAAGGTGTATAACATAGCAAAGATTAGTGGGAAGCGAAATGATTGGGAAGCCTTTAAGAACAACGGAGGGTAACTAAAAAGACAAGAAGGGGAGAACAAATGAAATACGAAAGTAAGCTAGCCAATAATATAAAAGAGGACAGCAAGAGTTTCTTCAGTTATATAAAAGGCAAGAAAGCAGCAAGAGCAGACGTTGGACCGCTGAAGAATGATGCAGGAGAAGTGATAATGGGAAATAAATACATGATATTTAGAAGTTCACGATAAAATAGGCTAAAGTCAGCATGTCTTTGCGAAGGGGAGATCTTGCTTGACAAATTTGCTGGAATTATTTGAAGAAGTAAATAACAGGACAGTCAAATGAGATCTTGCTTATTTAGATTTTCAGAAAGCCTTTGATAAGGTGCCACGTGTTAGGCTGCTTAGGAAGATGAGAGCCCAAGGTATCAATAGGGACATACTAGTATGGATAGCAGGTTGCCTGGATGGCTGAAGACAAAGAGTGGGAATAAATGCGGCTTTTTCTGGTTGGCTGCCAGTGACTTATGGAGTTCCGCAAGGGTTGGTGCTGGAGCTGCTACTCTTCATGTTGTATATTAATGATTTGGACATGGGGATTGAAGGCTTTGTGGGAGAATATGCAGATGATGGAAAATAGGTGGAGGGGTAGATAGTGTAGAGAAAGCAGTGACTCTGCAAAAGGACTTCGACAGGTTGGGAGAGTGGGCAGAGAAGTGGCAGATGGGATATAGTGTAGCAAAATGGGGAGTCGTGCATTTTGGTAATAGGAATAAAGTCTTAGACTATTTTATAAATGGGATGAGAATCCAGAAATCAGAGGTGCACAGGGACGGGAGTGCTGATTCAGGAAATGAAACTGCAAGTCGAATCGGTAGCATAGGAAACAAACTCATTGTTAGCATTTATTTCAAGAGGGCTTGTATACAAAAATAGGAATGTAACGTTGAGGCTCTATAAGGCACTGGTAAGGCCCCATTGGAATATTTTGAGTAATTATGGGTAAGTGTAAAGTGAGGCGACATAATTATTGTGTATTAATGTCTAGGGGACGGGAGGGGGGGGGGGGGGGGGGGGGGTCGTTATGACATCAACCCTCGGTACCCATTGGAAATTATGCTGTGATAGGTAAATCGATCGTTGGTGTGGACTCGATGGGGTTAAGGGCCTGTTTCCATGCTGTATCTGCACTAAACTAAACTAATCTTTGACAAGCATTGATCCCATGACTTCTCTGGCTTTAAGGTAAAGGACTTTTTGAAGAACTTTAGTGAAAATCCAACCATTAAAAATGTTTGATACCTCCAACAGCCAATTTGTCCGTGGCCTCGTCCACTATTGATCTCGAGATTCCACAGCATTTACACACACGCTGAAATCTTGTCGGCGATCAGGCGGTTTAGGATTAGCCAGCTCATTCACTTGCGTCTAAAGCGAGCGGAAGTTAGGTTAAAATATGGTAGATTGTTTTATTTGATGCTGCCAAACCTACTGAGATCCTCCACCAATTCGTTTTTGTCCCGCTTTACAAATCTGAAATTGCTTTTATTATGTTTTTAATGTTTAAATAATTACCATTGTTTTTACGTCGGTATTAGGCTTGAGGTTTCTTGCCTTTCACATTTTTTTCTTATTTAACTGGTCCTGATTAACTGAATGGCCCTGAGTTGATAAATATATATTTTTTGTTTAATATTTTTATTAGAAGCATTCCATATTATCTAAGGTACAACAGCACTTCAAATACAAATCAGACTTATCACAAACGTTGTACAGATATTACGGGATAATTTATATATGCTACTGTTTTTGATTTTTTTGGGAAGGTAAGGAAGTGAAAAAAAAGTAAAGGTATAAATCAATAATCAAGACGTTGTGATTAAATAATAATGATTATATAATAAAAAAATAAAAAAGAAAAAAGAATAAAGATAAACAAGAAAAATTAAAACAAATAAAAACAATTATAATATAATAAAAAATTTAAAAAAGGAATCTTAACATTGAATGGAACAGTTTCATCTAACAATATCTATTGAGAAGTGTATACATATCCCAATACTTTTTTCATCTAATCCTACACCAGGGTACTTATTGAGTTGCGGTGCTGAGCTCAGCTACCCCTTTAAGTAATCAATAAATGGAGACCATATTTGTTCAAAAAGTTCATATTTGTCCATTAGGCCAAACCTAATTCTTTCCAAATGCAACGTCTCCGACATTTTCACAGTCCACATTTTGATTGTGGGAGATAATGTTCCCTTCCAGAATTTTAATATTAATGTTTTTCCAATTATCAAACAGTAATCAAGAAAATGTATTTGACTTACTGTTAATATTAAGCTTGAGTCAGGGACTCCTAATATTATTAACTTCAGATCAGGGTCCAATTTAGTTTTAAGAACCTCAGAGCTGATTCCAAAAATATCAGCCCAATAACTATTAAGTTTTATGCATATTACAAAACTATGCATTAAGTTAGCTTCTAAATTCTGACATTTATCGCAAATAGAAGAAATGTTAGGAAAAAATCTATTTAATTTCGTTTTTGAGTAGTGTAATCTATGTATTACTTTAAATTGTACCAAATTATGTCTGGCATTCAATGAGCATCGGTGAATACGTTGTAAACTTTCTCCCAAGTGTCTTTCATTATAGATAGACCTATTTCATTTTCCCATATCTGTCGGTATGATTTTGTTGTTGGGACATCCCTATCCATAAGAGTATTATATATGCACGCTATTCATTTTTTTCTGTATTTGGGTGCTTGTTAAGCCACTCGTCCAATAATCCTGGCTCTCTATTCTTACAGTCTTGCATGTTTGACTTGATATAGTCTCTAATTTGTAAATACCTAAACAAGTTATTTGGGTGTAATCCATAGCTATCTTGTAATTCTTGAAATGATAGAAATTTCCCTTTCCTGTAAAGGTGTTCTATCCTTATAATTCCTAAATTTTTCCAGTGTCTAAACCCCTTATCCAATATAGAAGGTTTAAATAATGGATTATTCATAATTGGTAAACAGAGTGACATATTATCCAGATGTAAAGTATTAACTATTTGTTTCCAAATACGTATATTGCTATAAATTATAGGGTCATCCCATAAGTTTTTTTTTTGTACTTCACTTGGAGCAAGAAGAATCGAACTTATATCAAATGGTAAACAGTCTTCCATTTCCATCTTTAGCCAAGCTGGTTCCTGGTCCATTTTTACCAGCCAAAAATTCATATTCTTAATCTGAACCGCCCAAAAATAATATAGAAAAATTAGGTAACGCTAATCCTCCATTTATCTTGGATTTACATAAATGTTTTTTACTTATTCTGTGATTTTTATAATCCCAAATAAGGCTGTTAATAATAGAATCGATTTTTTTGAAAAAAAAATTTGGGAGATATAATGGGATAGCTTGAAATAAATATAATAATTGTTGATAAACATTTTTGATAGTCAAAGGCCTTCAGAAATATTGACAATCTCTCGCGAGTTCAGACAGAGGGCGAAGCTGGAGATGGCGTTAACGATCCGTAACAGGTTTCCAGAAGAGATTTTAACATGATGCTCTCCTTGACTCATGCACGACACGTGTTGTTGGCGCTCCTGATTCCGATGAGGGCCTTGCTGTTCCAATCTAAGCCAGTCAGATCTGGGAAAGCGAACTTCAGTGGACTGGAAAACACATGTGCCGAGTACAGAGTCGTGGAAAGATTCTGAAAAATCGAAGCGCATGAATTCGACAGAGCCTATAGTAGATTGCAGTGCGCAGACTATTCGACCTTATGTATTCAGGTAAGATAGGCATAAAAACCTGGAGTAACTCGGCTGGTTTGGCAGCATGTCTGTGGAAAGGTAATATGTGATGTTTTGAGTCCAGATCTTTCCTTGGACTTATTCCGGGTGCGGCTTCCGAAGACAAATTGATCTTTCTATCGATAATCTTCTAGATGGAGGTTTAAGTGATACAACATCACCACCTACCGGTGTGAGCACATCTGCAGCGCTGCCAACACTGGGTGAGAGCTGGGAGTGAGAAATTGCGAGAGACCATACCCTAGGGCGCGCAGCGTCCGAGGTAGGGGGAGGGGGGAGTGGGTGTGGAAGGGGGAAGAGGGATGTCCCCCCTTCCCATGGTAGAGACTTTTTGAAAATTGATGTATTAAAATCATGTTTTTTAGCGCATTGTAGAAGTATGATTTAAATGTATTTTGTTTGAAAGTCTTTTGAAGAGGTAACTTTTTAACGGTGGGTGTATGGAACAAGCTGCCGTAGGAGGTAGTTGAGACCGGGACTATCCTAACATTTAAGAACCAGTTAGATTGATACATGGATAGGATAGGTTTGGAGAGATATGGACCAAAAGCAGGTAGTGTAGCTGGGACATGTTGGCGGGTGTAGGCAAGTTGCGCCGAAGGGCCTGTTTTCATACTGTATCACTCCATGACTACATTATACCTCCACCATGCATGAATGCTTCAAAATCAAGTGGTCGAGTTTTATTGCTATATATAGCAATGTTACAAAATTTTGAGATTTTAAAAATCAAGTCTGCAATTTATCCCATCAAAGCATAAAAAGAAGTTTAATTTGACACCTAATTCACTTTCATATCTTCAGTATTAAAAAAGTTATGGCCCTTTTCATACTCGGGAAATTAGCATCATGTTCCCCATTGCCTTTCCATTGACTTAACTCAAAAGCTGTGATCTAGAACAGTCAAAAGCCCATAACTTTCTTAAAAATTAAGAGAACTCAATGAAATTTTCAGTTTTTATAGATTGAAGCATTCTGAAACAAATATGAAACAATCTTACTTGGATGACCTGAAATTATAGCATATAATTAGTTAGTTATCTAATTGTAGCTAATTACGAAATTCAATTACTAGATCTAAACATCTATCCATTTCTTAAGAAAAGAAAAATGATTTTAAATCTCATTTTCATGAATTTATAGGCCAAATGGAAGGAATTTAGTGTTTAATGCCTGTAAATTAATGGCCATTTAAATCAACTAGCGAGTGTGTTTTAGTGGAACGCGGTGGATTGGAACATTGCGGTTTGCGGTGAATTTAACCCACAGTCGGTATGAAAAATACAGCCGGTTCATACATTTTTTTTGTCCCCTTTTCGCAACATGAAAATTTGATTCAATGCGTCCTAAGAACCACGTTTTTATGTAAAAATAAACTGTGCACCTTATTTTATCGCCTACGTTAGGTCCGTTCTGCTGTCGGCGTTCAGAGCTTTAGAAAATGATTTTTAAACTACTCTAGTTAATAAATAATCTAGCGTAGTTTAAAAATAGCTTCACGAATGAAATGTCGGTGCGATTTCTCTTTAGCGACGAAATCGCCCGACATGGATCGATTTGGACTGTCTAGGGAAAAACGGTATTTTAAACCCGTCCCCCTCTGAAAGGCGCCAAAGTCACGCACACGGGGAGCGGCAGAACTGCAGCGCCGCTAAAGGTAGGTATTGTAACATACCTACTATATACTCAAGCGTAGAAACATGGAAAATAGGTGCAGGAATAGGCCATTTGGCCCTTCGAGCCAGCACTGCCATTCAATATGATCATGGCTGTTCATCTAAAATCAGTACCCCTTTCATGTTTTTTCCCCCATATCCCTTGATTTCGCGAGCCTCAAGAGCTAAATGTAACTCTATTGAAAAAAACCCGTGAATTGGCTTCCACTGTGGCTGTGGCTCAGAATTCCACAGATTTGCAACTCTCTGGGTGACGAAAGTTTGTCCTCATCTCATTCCCAACCTTTCTTACCATTTATTCTTGAACTGTGACACCTGGTTCTGAACTCCCCCCAACATCGGGAACATTTTTCCTGCAGTTACAGTAAATACAAATCTAGCAGGCAAGCAGGATGCTTTCTCCAACCACCCCGGCGTTTCTACCCAGTGCTTGGTACCTACCTCCAGCAGCCAATGGTTGCCCTCCAGGATACACTGAGCCGCAGCCTGAAGGGCCTGTCCCACTTAGGGGATCTTTTGGGCGACTACAAGCGACCGTGGTAACATATTTTGCTGCCGGAGGTTGTCGCGAGTTGTCGTAGGTGAATGCTAGTAAAACTAGTGTCTGACAGTCGCCTATAGAGTCGCCTCAGTGGGGACAGCCCCATAAAATATGTGCGTGGGAAAAGCGTAGATCAGGGGAGCCGCAACCAACTGCGTCACACGTTGTCCAGCCCACTCTCCAAGTCGCCGAGAGACAGAAAAAACCGTAGTAACATCCAATTTCCTCTCCGTGTCTGTGGACCGACTCCAAGCACCCATTGATGGGTTTGTAGGTTAATTGGCCCTGTGTAAACTGCCCCCTAGTGTGCAGGGAGTGGATGAGAAAGTGGGATAACATAGAACCAGTGTTATCGGGTGATTGATGGCCGGCACGGACTCGAGGTGCCGAAGGGTCTGTTTCCACGCTGTGTCTTTGAACTAATAATATTGAAAATGTCAAGACTTTTACCTATCGGATTTGAACAAGGGGAATATTATACCAAGGTTGCAGAGTATTTGAATGGCATTTACTGCATAATCCCTGAGGTTATTCTTTGTAAAGTGAAGGACAGAGTTCATCTCTACAAGTTTCATTTTTCGAAGTTAATTTGTGGTTTATATTTACCATCTTGCCTTTGCTTATTTGTTCCCGCGATACATGAATCCAAGACTTACATTTAATGATACACAAAATATCAATTTAAAGAAAGATATCAACTAATTTCCGCAATTGAGTATGAATATCGATTTTGACAAATTGGGAGTATACAGATAGAATTAAAGCGGAAGTGAGTACAGGAAAAGTTCAAAAAGACTCTCGAATTAATGGGAAGGAATGTTTGAGAAGGGTAAGAGAGTAAGGTCAGGGCCAATAGTGACCGCAGTGAGAAGGGAGGTGAATATTCAATGGTATATGTACTATCGAAAAAACCGACAGGTTGGAAGAGGGAGTGGGGTAGCTCTGTTGGTGAGGATTGTAATTCAGTCATTTGCGAGGGGTGACATAGAATCAGGAGATGTAGAGTCAGTATGGATGGAACTGAGAAATAGTAAGGGTAAAAATAACTTAATGGGTGTTATCTACAGGCCCCTGAACAGTAGCCTGGATATAGGGTGCAAGTTGAATCCAGAGTTAAAATTGGCATGTGTTGTTATGGAAGATTTCAACATGCAGGTGGACTGGGAAAATCGGGTTGGTACTGAACCCCAAGAAAGGGAGTTAGTGGCGATGGATTCTTCGAGCAGCTTGCAGGGATGACAGTGGGATTCTTAGATACCCTAGCACGGATGACAGTGGAACAACAATGGCAGGTATTTCTGGGAATAATACAGAAGGTGCAGGATCAGTTCATTCCAAAGAGGAAGAAAGATTCCAAGGGGAGTAAGGTGCGACCGTGGCTGACAGGGGAAGCCAGGGACAGCATAAACAAAAAGAAAGGTACAACAGAGCTAAGATGAGCGGGAAGCCAGAGGATTGGGTAACTTTTGAAGAGCAACAGAAGATAACTAAAAAGACAATATGTGGAGAAAATATGAGGCACGAAGGTAAGCTGGCCAGGAATATAAATGAGGATAGTAAAACCTTCTTTAGGTATGTGAAGAGGGAAAAATTAGTTTAGACCAAAGATGGAGCCTTGAAGACTGAAAATAGTGAATTTATTGTGGGAAACATGGAAATGGGAGACGAGTTGAACAGGTACTTTGGATCCATCTTCACTAATTATTAACAGATTAACCCTTATTAATCCATGTAGTGGATCATTCACAAACAATCTTCCTGATGTAGTGGTGGCCAGAGGATCTAGGCTGACGGAGGAACTGAAGGAAATTCACATTAGGCTGGAAATGGTGTTGATGGGACTGAAGGCTGATAAATCCGCTGGGCCAGAGCGTCTCCATCCCAGAGTACTTAAGGATGTGGCTCTCGAAATCGTGGATGCATTGGTGATCATTTTCCAATGTTCTATAGAATCAGGATCAGTTCCTGTGGATTTAAGGGTTGGTAATGTTATCCCATTTTGTAAGAAAGGCGGGAGAGAGAAAACAGGGAATTATAGACCAATTAGCCTGACGTCGATGGTGGGGAAGATGCTGGATTCAATTATAAACGATGAAATAGCAGCACATTTGGATAGCAGTAGCAGGGTCGGTCCGAGTCACCATGGATTTATGAAGGGGAAATCTTGCCTGAATAATCTTCTGGAATTTTTTGAGGATGTAACTGGGAAAATGGACAAGGGAGATTCAGCGGATGTAGTGTACCTGGACTTTCAGAAAGCATTTGATAAGGTCCCACATCGGAGATTACTGGGCAAAATTAGAGCACATGGTATTGGGGGAAGGGTGCTGACATGGATAGAAAATTGGTTGGCAGGCAGGAAACAAAGAGTAGGGATTAACGTGTGCCTTTCAGAATGGTAGGCAGTGACTAGTGGGGTACCACAAGGATCAGTGCTGGGACCGCAGCTATTTACAATATATATTCATAATTTAGAAGAAGGGATTGAAAGTAACATTAGCAGATTTTCAGATGACACAAAACTGGGTGGCAGTGTGAACTGTGAGGAGGATGCTGTGAGGATGCAGGGATGGACATGTTGGGTGCGTGGATAGATGAATGGCAGATGCAGTTTAATGTGGATAAATGTGAGGTTATCCACTTTGGTGGCAAAACAGAAAGGCAGATTATTATCTAAATGGTGTCAAGTTGGGAAAAGGGGACGTACAATGGGATCTAGGGGTCCTTGTTAATCAGTCAATGAAAGTAAGCATGCAGGTACAGCAGGCAGCGAGGAAAGCGAAAGGCATGTTGACCTTCATAACAAGAGGAGTTGAGTATGGGAACAAAGAGGTTCTTCTGCAGTTGTACAGGGCCCTGGTAAGACAACACCTGGAGTATTGTGTGCAGTTTTGGTCTCCAAATTTGACGAAGGACATTCTTGCTATTGAGGAAGAGGAGCGTGGTAGTTGACGACTGTGTTTCCTCTCTTGTGGTTACACTCCAAAAATTTAGAATTAGCTGGAAACATCCACGTTGGCGTATGTTCATTTCTTTGATAACCATGCATTGCTATATGTTTTGATACCAAAAATATGCACAAATTCATAGGTGTCAGAGGTTATGGGGAGAAGGCAGTAGAATGGGGTTAGGGGAGCGAGATAGATCAGCCACGATGGAATGGTCGAGTAGACTTGATGGGTCGAATGGCCTAATTGGGGCCTATTCCTTATTACATGACCAAATTCGATATATCTTGATGGGATTCATTTTCACGTTCTAACACCTCTAAGTATGACATTGCTGTAAAATGCATTGCTAGGTTTTTCACTACCTAACCTACAGATTTATTGTTTTCTTAAATAATTGGGGTAGATTAACTTCGTAAGGTTTGGTATCATTCGATTCAAGCAATGTGCGTTTAATGTCATTCGTGGTCAATGTATCACTTTGGAGTTATTTTACATGAAGCTGACTGCAATACCCCAGACGATGGGCGGAGAATATGAGTCTGAAGAAGGGTCTTGACCCATCACCCATTCCTTCTCTCCAGAAATGCTGCCATTTTCCCGCTGAGTTACTCCAGCATTGATGTCTACCGGCGATAATGAGTCCCCTTTCTTTGGTGTCACCCACGATAGACATTAGGTGCAGGAGTAGGCCAGGAGTAAGCACATTTTCCACTGAAATAACAAAAGTTCTCAAAATTATTGAAAATTAATGTCGATACTTCCACATTAACGGGAGGTCTCATATATGGATGACTGCTTGATATTTTCATGCTGTGATTCCAGATTTGACAACGACATGGATGGGAGTCTTTGCAGGTCCGAGAACAATCCAATCCATCCCGTTCTCCATCTTATTTCCTCGTGACCTATTCGCTCACAATGCCAATTAATGCTCCTACATTAACTGAAATTTACAATGGCCAATTAGCCCAACAACCTGCACGACCCTGGGGTGTGATGAGAAATTGGAGCCCACTGAGGAATCGGGGGTGGGGGGTGGGGGGGTGGAGGGGGGGGGGGGGGGGGGGGGGGGGGGGGAATGGGGTACCGTCACAGGGAGAAGGGGAAAATAGCGCAAAGACTGCATCGGAGCTCAGGGTTCAACCCAGTTCGCTGGAGGTCCGAGCCAAATGGTCTACCTGTAGCGCCACCGCCGTCCACACCAGGGTATTCCCATCGGTGGAGTGAGAGCTGACTGAGATTCCTTTAGATTACGATTTAATCTCCTGCAGGATCCATGGGCTCATTCATTTGAAAGAAGATTCTGGGGCTAAAAGTGAAGACTAACTACAATTTTATTTATTTCAATTATCTGATGTTTCATTTTTGGACACACCGATCTGTTCTGTAGTCATGCCTACTATGTTCAGTTGTGCTGAAGCAAAGCAATAATTTAATTGTCCTATCAGGGACACATGACAATAAACTCTCTTGAATCTTGAATCTTGAATCTTTTATATTTCATGTTTCATATTTTATTCATATTTTAATTGAATGTATTTGCTTTCCTTTGAATTAGATTTACTTAAATCTATTTCTGTACCTTTAATTGCTTCTGAATGTCAGAAAGGTTTAGATACATTGAAAGATCTCCACTAGTTTCACAAACATTCAAAACTAGGTGACGACATTCCCATTTTGTCAAGACTTTCAGGATGCGCTTTCTTGGACCACCACATCGCTCGCAATATATTATTCAAGGATCAGCTTCTCTCAAGCTCGTTTCGGGGACAGTTTTGGCCGTTCAAAATGCCCTTCCAAGTCCATTAAGACGACGTTCCGTGAATGTTGAATGCGGGTGGCATACAAGGGACCCGACTCGGGAATCCTGCGACGACAGAAGATTTCTTAATTCTTCACGGTCAAATCCACATGCTATTATTTTGCTCACTCACTTAATCCGTTTGTTTCTTGTTTTCACCCAGTTTACTCCCCCTCGTAACGTTTTACGATCTGCGCCTCTCCCTGTTCTGACTGGAAGGGAACTCCGTTAATCCAGCTAATGAGAAAACCCTGGATCATCGCATCCCGCCCCATGCTTCCGATCCAACTGCAACCCCATAGTTCATTCAATTTGATTTGAGGAGCATCTCACCCATTGTGGAATCGATTTCTTATCGTCATAATGTGTCACATCTCAATGCTGAATGCTGTAACGAATCTCGTTTCTAGTGAAAATCATCTCATTTATCCCTTCCTTTCGAATGTATAGTATTCCAGTGAGATACAATGTGTGGGGAGGAACTGCAGATGCTGATTGAAACCGAAGATAGACACAAAAAGATGGAGTAACTCAGCGGGACAGGCAGCATCTTTGGAGAGAAGGAATGAGTGACGTTTCGGTCGAGACCCTCCTTGAACACTCATTCCTTCTCTCCAGGGATGCTGCCTGTCCCGCTGAGTTACTACTGCTTTTTGTGTCTATCCAAGTTAGATACATGGCTGTGTATTAAAAGTGTGAAATTCTAAACAGATCTACACAACTCTCCTCCATGTCTAACTGATCCCATGTGCCCAACCCTCACCTTCCCCACTATCAGTTTCCGTAAATGCAGCCTCCCGTGTCTCTACATATCATCTCCTTCTGTGTCTAAACCCACGCCCCCCCCCCCCCCCCACCCCCGCCCCCGGCCTATTTCTTATTTTTGCTTCTATCAGTGCGTGCATCCGGATTATTTGTGAGGGGAGGTAGTCAATATAAAGAGCTAAGAGTGGGGGTGGGATAGGGGTTGGCTGGTGAAAAGGGAAATTAGTTAAGAAGGGGCAGAAGGTGCCATGTTAAAGAGGGGGAGTGATAGAGTCGGGAGAAAGCTGTTGGTGGGTGGGTGATAGAGACTGATACACTGAAGATAGACACAAAATTCTGGTGTAACTCAGCAGGACAGGCGGAATCTCTGGATAGAAGGAATGGGTGACCCTTCCTCACACTGAAGAGCAGACAAATATGCAGAGATGCTTGCTGGTAGACAAAAGTGCTGGAGAAACTCAGCGGGTGCAGCAGCATCCATAGAGCGAAGAAAATAGGCAACGCTTCGGGCCGAACCCCTTCTTCACACTGAGTTTCTGAGTTTCTCCAGCACTTTTGTCTACTTTCGATTTGTTGCCTGTCCCGCTGAGTTACTCCAGCATTTCGTGTTTATCTTCAGTGTAAACCAGCATCCGTAGTTCCTTTAATAGCCATTGATTGTTCTTTCCCGCCGTAACCCACCTAGAATGACTTTAAAAAGACAAACTTGGATTAGTTTAATTCGGCGCCATGGCCTGGAAATACAACCATGGCGAATGAACCGTTCGTGTAGTGCATCGTTTCCGTCCTAACTGTTGTAAAGTTATTTAGCTGAACTTAAAACTTTTGCTAACATATTTACTAATGTATTAATGCATATTTAGGATATCATTGTTTTGGTACAAAATAGTCGTGTAATGCAGGGCGATAAACGAGACATTATTGCTCTCCCCACCTTAATAAATTACATTGTGCAATTGCTGTGACTGAAACAATCTATAAAAGAAAACAGACATGTAATATCTGAGCGTGAATTTTATTTCCAAATGTATCAATTCAAGACATCATATTTTTGAATCATGCACAACCAGATCTGGCGATGTTTGTCTTCAGTGGGTTTGCCTGAGTCTCGTGTTTAACCACACAGGAGTAAAGCTCGTGTGAGTTCCAGTCTGACGCTGGCAGAGTCAGGTAACTGCTGGTACTGAACGTGTTGTCCTGATCCTGCTGGGCTCGGCCTGTGTCGACGCCATCACTTCTCGTACTGCCATCCACCGTCCACCCAATGTCCACAACGCCCGGGTTGAACCCGTTCACCAAACACACCAGAGTGGCGGTGCCCTTTCCCGCGATTTCTTCCTCTGAAGGTCCAAGGACGGACACCGCGGGAGGCTGGGGACCTGGAAAATAGAAAGAAGTACAGCATAGTGAATTATTAACGCTGGCCTTCCGAATCAAGTGTTTACTTTGTTTCCCCAGATTCCAGAGATAGAACATTTGCCGTATTAGGGAACATTCAGAAGGCGGGGATGCAGTGTCTAGATTTTAGAGCAATGAATTATATTCGCATCGAAACAGGCAAACTCCTTTCGTGCCTTGACGTTCCGTTGACATCTGGAAGTAACGGGCCGTCTACTCCTGTTCCCGTTTGTTATGTTTTTATTTCCACTATTTTATAATTAATATAATTTTGCAAACACGTGAAAATGTTTGTGCAACAGAAGATCATTACTACAGTTTGTCCAAAGGTCTGGAAACAATTCAACGATTAACATAAGAATAAATCAACGATTTTAGGTAGATATTCCATCCTTGAAATTAAATGCAGCGAGGTTTGGAGATTAGCAGCCAAACTCAAAATATTTAACTGTGATCAATGCCGATTGGTTTCCGCAACAATTTTATGAACCCTTCCCAGATGCATGCCCGGCGTGCTGACCCGCTTACCAAAGTGCTGAGCACTTTGCGTTTCATTCAGAATTTCAAACTCTACAGTTTTCTGTATCACCCTTCTATCGCTGTCTTAAAACAAACTTCACACAGTTCACACAGCGCACGTGTAAATATCACAAAAAGCGGTTAATACAGTCGCAGCAACATTTATTTATTTTGATCAGCACCTGAAAAAGCACGGATCTTTAATTTTATTGTATGGAAGGTTGAAAGCCCCAATCCGTGTCAACCTCAAACTCGTCACTAATTCCATTTTGTCCGCACGGTCCAGAATAAAGGAAGATTGTTGATTGAAATATCCAGCGCGATTGAAATAATGAGCAGTTCTTAATGTCAGTTTATCGTCAGCCCTTCAAAAGTATAATAAAATACTTAATTGACTCCTTACCAATGGAAGCTTTGAAGATATAGATATTAAAAAATGTAAATATTGTACAAAATACATGCTTCTTTATATTCGACGTACCACATTCCAAAGTAATGCAGCCAAACATTATATCTATCGCGACAGCATCAACATGTTCAGTGCTATTTGACTGAACAACTGGCATTGCCCAATACAAAGGTATTCAAATAAAAGTGAACGAAAGTGAGTGACATGCCATCCCCTGAAGTGTCAATCAGAAAATGCTCACGAAGGTGTTTAGTGTGAAATAAAATAGCGTCGTTTGCAGATTTTATAATTGTGTTTTTAGTATTTGCTGGCAATGAGCTTCGGCTCGGAAGTCAATTCGAAATGTATTTCCTCGTCGAATGTCACAGCAAAATGCCTCATAAGGCATTGTTAAACACAGTCAGACAATTTACGTAGAATAACAAATGAGGGGGGGGGGACCATTAGGCAAAGAGATAGATTTCATGAGCATGTTAAGGATGAAAAGAGAGGTAGGAAGCATGAGATGCTTGAGGGGTAATCCGGAGTTTTGATCTTCATGGTGACAATAGGTGACAATAGCGTTGGCGATTAAGCGGCCAAATTTAGAGAAAGCCAATGCCTCAGAAATTCCTGCGATTAGACAACCATCCCACGACTGTGATAACAAAATTAGATTTTTTTTTTAATCTAGTGGTTACTTAGACATGAACAATGAACAAGTGTACATCAGCACGACGCGATAACGGAGATTTCCATACTCTCGAGTATATAGAATATAGAAAGAGAAAGATTCAGGAATAACAAACGCGAAATAGGCCGATATTGCACTGGCGGAACCAGCAGTTCTCTACTTTCTTCTGTGCGTCAGTGACGCTTTCGATCACGATTGCTTTTGCTACATCCACACTTAATCATTCCCTTCTGTTCTCAAGGCTGAAACGCTCGATAAGAGGATCTACCTAATAAGCGATTCGTGCGCCCGCTCCAAGTTTTTAAACACGGAGGCATAAGAGATGGCAGATGCTGCAAATGCTGCAAAACAAAAACAAACTGGTGGAGGAACTCAGGGGGTCAGGCGCCATCAGCGGGGGCCTCGTTATACCTTCTCCCGATGCAGAGTCTCAACCTGAAATGTGGACCAGCTCTGTGTCTCCATAGATGCTGCCTTGTCGCTGACCGCTCCCACCTGCTCGTTTATTTTCCCCACCTTGAACTAACAGGAAGTGTCCTTCGCGTTTGACTTTCTTTAACTCTCACTCGCGGCTACTCACATATCCTGCGTTAATACATTAAACTAACAGAAATTTCAACTTAAACCCAGCGACTTTATTCGCCCGTAATATCGCAAGACTTGGAGGACAACTTGTAGAGCGCTTTGAAAACCGGATCAAGTTGAAAGCGGACGGTTGCATTGTGCTGAATTTCAGGTAGTCATTATTGTACTTACTGCTTAGATTCAATTTGGTTCCTTTCCCGAAGCCAATATTTCCAACTAAACAGTAATAATCGGCGACATCCTCAGATCGCAGGTTGGTGATGGTCAGGTGCATCTTATTGTTCGGATCATCCACGGTACCGGTGAATCGATCTGGAATTCCAGAAGCTCTGGAGCTCTCATACCACACTAAGACCGGTGCGCTGCCGGGCTTATGCCAGTACCAACTAGTGTAGTAGCTGCTCATCTGGGCTCCTGAGAGAGTACAAGTGATCTTGACCGTTTTCCCCGGAGAAGTCGAGATGGACGTAGGGTCCTGAGTCACCAAAGTCTCTGCGATTGAAGCTGGTGAAATAACAAATTAATATTTGTAAACATACAATCTATCAGCAGAATGCAATGAGCAGCTCACTGATAATTATGTTTTCTACTTACTATGGAAGCAGAACACGACCGCGGCCAGAAGGCGAATCCATTCAGACATGGTGAAGGAGGTGGTGAGGGTCAGAATCTAAATGTTTTCCAACAGAGGTCCGTTTCTGGTTCTTTAGAAATCTCCCCTTAAGAACTCCTCAACATCACAACGTCACCGAGTTTTAATTATTCATGCAAATCTCTATCCACGTGACATCGAACTACTGGAGTGATATTGACAAATCATCGGGCTGTTTTCTTGCATGGTCGTAGGGTAGAGGGCGGAGGGTATAGGTAGAATCATAGAGGACAACAGAAGAGTAGCAAATTGCATGGCCAGATGTAGGAACTGCTATGTAGTCAGTGGGTAGACAGGCAGATATATTATGTGCATAAACAGAAAATACTAGGGATGCTCAATACCTCAGAGTATACATGTGAAAAGTACGTTCACTTTTGTTAAAACAATAAAGCTTCACCAGAACCAAAGAAACCAGCTCTTCACAGATGCAACCGAGTGTCACCATCATTTACTGTTTTTTATTTCAGATTTCCAATGTCGCAATTTTATTTTCATTTTCAACTTTGTATTTTTGGTTGCGAACTGGAAAGAGTGAAAAAAAACACGTTGAAGATTTTACGAAGATTTTTGAAATTAATTTTAGCCTTAATTTGTGGAAACTTTATAAACTATGATTTTCTTTGCAGTTGTTGCCCACACAGATAAAATGCTATGGATCGTTTATGGCACCGCATAATCTTTGCAGCAAACCACCATATTCATTGTGCTTGGAGAGTTTAAGCTTCAAAACAGTTCTCAATGTGTATATGTATATTTTTAGGTTATAATACTGTGTGACGAGCTAACAATTCAGAGGACGTTCCTGCCATTTCCGTATTTATCGCCATAGGACTGAAAGCATTAATACTTCAATTGTCAACTCGAAATGCTCAGGGCCGATTGATGGTCAAGAGAAAATAAGACGCTGAATATCATTGCAATGAAGATATGAGAAAGAAAATTGCGTTTTGCACAATTACATGAAAACACGATAAATCCTTGAAACACATTTGACAAAATAAAAGGCCCATGGCCTCCAAATCTTGATGCATTTGTCATTGTGGGCGATAATATAATGAAACATATTTCTGAATGGGTAAAACAACAAATCGGAAAATAAGGACACTTGGAAACTTTGGAGTTAAGTTGCTTCAATTGGGTAGCCTAAGATAAGTATCAAGAAATTACAGAGTTTAGAAAAATAATTCATAGAGTCATAGAGGGCTACAGTGTGTACACTTCGGATCAACTTGCCCACACCAGCCAACAATGCCCCAGCTACACTAGTCCCACTTGCCTGCGTTCGGTCCATATCCCTCCAAACCTGTCCTATCCACATGTCTAACTATTTCGTAACCAGTCTGGCCGGTGAGGTAATTCTGAGGACTGGATAGGCACGCGTGACTTGGATTGGTGCTTTTTCAGTCTTCAACGCACCGGATAGCGGACGTAACATTAATGGCTTGGAACCATCTTGTCGTTGAATTGGTACTGGCTAAATGGTTGATATCGCTGCTGATCAGTTCCGTGACGTTAGATTGTATGCGGAAGGCACAAACTACACCACCAAGTTCCACCAACCATGTTAGCTTTGCGCTCCGCCGCTGGACATTTGGCTGCATTCACATTCAGAGAGGAATTTGCTCTGAGAAAACGCGGCACAGGAACCCCAACTGATCCATTTGAGTAAAATATTTAATTGTGTGTTTCTTTTAATATCATACGATTATTTAAAAATGTTGGAGACTTTCTGATGTAGTGATGTTTAAGAAGGAACTGCAGATGCTGGAAAATCGAAGGCAGGCAAGAATGCTTGAGAACCTTCTTCAGACCTTTTTCAGGCTCGAAAAGGTTCTCGACCCGAAACATCGCCTATTTCCTTCGCTCCATATATCCTGCCTCACCAGCTGAGTTTCTCCAGCATTTTTGTCTACCTTCAGATGTAGTGATCTATTTTACAGTTATAATAGATGACAAATCAGGAGGTGGGTTTTGCAATCTATTTCAGTGAAGTTTACAGATGGAAATTCTTATGATTCCTTCATTTCATCCAGTTAAATTTTGCAAGAACCATGTAATTATGAATGAAAATGCTGTATATCGGATATAACCAGAAAAAGGCTGGAAACAGTTAGTAGGTCAGATGGCACCTATGATCACATAAGTAGAGGAGACTTTTCAGAACCATGGCGTTTGGTTTCTTCGGGAAATCATACTTTCACAGTCTCAATTAAGTAGGGGTGTTATTTTAGCTGGTATTTGATCAATTTCCTTCTTTGACTCAATTTTTTATCTCCCATTTATTCTCCTTCCACTTCAGATGCGATCCATAACATCCATTTGAACAGGGGTCCTGATCCGAACTGTTATCTGTCAATTTCATTCCTCAGAAGCCGCCTGGCCCACTGAGTTCCTCCAGCACTTTGAGTTCCTCTTAAGATTCCACCAAAAGCACTCTCTTCAGTCTCTATAAAGTTAACACTTTCCTGTTTCGATGTGTGCTGTTCAATCTATTTTGCATTCCCGGCACACACCGGGATGACCAAACAACACTGCACCATTTTCTTACCTCTCTATTCAACATATAATTACGTTGTGTAAACGATTAGGGATGTCCATGATACACCAAATAATATAATGCAGGTACCATATAACCATATAACAATTACAGCACGGAAACAGGCCCTCTCGGCCCTTCCAGTCCGTGCCGACCATTTGTTTTCCCCTAGTCCCATCTACCTGCACTCAGACCATACCCCTCCATTCCCTTCCCGTCCATATACATATCCACTTTACTTTTAAATGTTAAAATCGATCCTGCCTCCACCACTTCCGCTGGAAGCTCATTCCACACAGCCACCACCCTCCGAGTAAAGAAGTTCCCCCTCGCGTTACCCCTAAACCTCCGTCCCTTAATTCGCATGTCATGCCCTCTTGTTTGAATCTTCCCTACCCTTAATGGGAAAAGCTTATCCACGTCAACTCTATCCACGTCTATCCCTTTCATCATTTTAAAGACCTCAATCAAGTCCCCCCTTAACCTTCTGCGCTCCAAAGAATAAAGACCTAACTTGTTCAACCTTTCTCTGTAACATAGTTGCTGGATCCGAGGCAACAGTCTAGTAAATCTCCTCTGGACTCTCTCTATTTTGTTGACATCCTTCCTATAATTAGGCAACCAAAATTGTACACCATACTCCAGAATCGGTCTCACCAATGCCTTGTACAATTTTAACATTACTTCCATGCTCCTATATTCAATGCTCTGATTTATAAAGGCCAGCACACCAAAGGCTTTCTTTACCACCCCATCTACATGCGATTCCACCTTCAAGGAACTATGCAGTTATTCCTAGATCTCTCTGTTCCACAACATTCCTCAATTCCCTACTATTTACCATGTACGTCATATTTTGATTTGTCCTGCCAAGATGTAGCACTTCACACTTATCAGCATTAAACTCCATCTGCCATCTTTCAGCCCACTTTTCCATATGGCCCAAATCGCTCTGTAGACTTTGAAAATCTACTTCATTATCCACAACACCACCTATCTTAGCATCATCTGCATACTTACTTATCCAATTTTCCACCCCATCATCCAGATCATTGATGTACATGACAAACAACAGTGGACCCAACACAGATCCTTGAGGCACCTCACTGGTCACCGGCTTCCAACCAGACAAACAGCCATCCACCATTACTCTCTGAAATCTCCCATTCAGCCACTGTTGAATCCATCTTGCTACTCCACCATCAACACCCAAAGATTGAACCTTCTTAACCAACCTTCCATGGGGAACCTTGTCAAAGGCCTTACTGAAATCCATATAGACAACATCCGCTGCTTTACCCTCATCAATTTCCCTAGTAACCGCTTCAAAAAATTCAAGAAGGTTTGTCAAACATGACCTTCCAGGCGCAAATCCATGTTGGCTGTTCCTGATCAGACCCTGTTTATCCAGATGCTTATATATATTATCTCTAAGTATCCTTTCCATTAATTTACCCACCACTGACGTCAAACTAACAGGTCTATAATTGCTAGGTTTATTCTTTGAACCCTTTATAAACAATGGAACAACATGCGCAGTACGCCAATCCTCCGGCACTATTCCCGTTTCTAATGACATTTGAAATAATTCTGTCATAGCTCCTGCTATTTCTACACTATCTTCCCTCAATGTCCTAGGGAATATCCTATCAGGACCTGGAGATTTATCCACTTTTATATTTTTCAAAAGTGTCAGTACTTCCTCCTCTTTGAATCTCATAGCTTCCATAAATTTACCAAGTAATTTAAAAACCTAACACATTGCTATTTTTCTTTGCTGGACGATTGAATGAAAATAGAAGGACGTGCTTTTGAGAAGTTGACAAATGCCGCAATCATACCTTTAGTATACCACTTAGCATTAGTCTCCTTTTTAAAGTAATGCTATTAATGCCTTGAGTGCAGTCCAGGGAACATTTTTTACACGATAATCTGAAACAGGCAGGATTGTTGCGGAAGACTGGACGGGCCAGGTTTGCACCTGCTGGAATTTAGAAGATCGCGAGGGGATTTGAATGAAACGTAAAATCTTGAGGAGTCTTGATAGAACATATTATTAAGAACACTACGGCACAGGAAGAGCCCCCTCAGCCCACTGACTAGATGCCATGGCCAACCTTTATCTGCCTGCATATAATCAATATCCTTTCATTCCCGGCATGTCAATATGCCTATCCAAAAGTAATTTTAAACGCCACTAATGTACTTACTTCAACCACCACCCTCGACTGCGGGTTCCAAGCACTTACTACCCTCTGCGTATAAACATTGCTCCGCATATATCCTTTAAATTTAGAAATACTGTATCGAGAGGTCAGGTTCCTGCTTAATATTAACGGAGGGTGGATGTGGGGGATGGGGGGTGGGGGACATCCATTTCTGTCAGGGATGAGGCGCTGGTTTCCCTCTCACCGTAGTTCATATATTTTGGAAGGCGGAAGTAGATGGATTCCCAACTCTATATAATCATGATTTAACAAAAAAATGAAGTTCATTCTCCTCCTATGTACTCATTCAATTGAGAATGTGGAGCGAACAGAAAACCGATTCATGTGCAATCAGTCTAAATAGAGGATTAACGCAGATTCAGTGGTGCTTCTGCGTTGTAACTTTCTATGACTATTTAAACCTCCTCCAGCAGGTCTGCCGCCAGTCGCAAGGCTTCTTCACTTTATTTTCATCGACACATCTCAGCCTCATCCATTTCTCATGGTCCCCTCTCCGTTCCACATATATCTATTCCGCGTCTGCCACGCATGCCACCCTTTGTATACATTTATGTGGGGATAGATCAGGGCCGGATTTAGGTGAAGAGAGGCCCTAGGCCATTCCACTTGTGAGGCCCATCCCAATGCCCCACCCCCACGAGGAGAGGAAGATGGAAGAGTCCACCAGTTTGACACCGATGTGCAACCGAGCGTGGCCAATGAGATACGGGCTGGAAATCTGCGCTTTTTATTTATTGCCAGTGCTAGTGTCGAGTTATTGGCTTAAAACACTATTATTCTGAAATGGAGGGGGAAAATTACTGAAGTGGTGATTAGAGACGACAGTGCGTTGTGATAGCAAATGTAAGAAAGGCCAATGAGAGTGTCAAAAATATTATACACCAGACCCGCACGATGCTTTTCAAAAAGGGGGGTGGCATGGCAGGATTACAAATGTTTTATGTGAAATAAGTGCACGCAGCGCATATCACAAGCGTGAAGCTCAAAGACCCTGCGGCCAGGGTTCAGGGCCCGCTTAAGGGCCCTGGAAGCTCCGGGGGGTTAGATGCTCTCTGGTGCATTCTGAACCTTACTTTGGAGCATTTTTGCACCAAATTGGTAACCAATATTTCAGAAATAATTTTGGTTGAGTCAAGAGTAATGAGTGGTTCGAATGGGATTACTGGGCTCTTTGTTGTATATATTTTAAAAAATCAAGAATTGAAGCTGTCCTTGTTTTAATAATCAAGTTGTACTGTAAAATTTTATGTAAAATGTTATAAAGGAGCATGCAAACATTGCAAGCAAAATATTTTAAGTTATGGTAGTAAATAAAACAATTTTTTAGAAAATGTTTTGTGTGTTGATTTGAAAGTGCTCCAAATGTTTTTTCTCGAGATTTGTTTTACTGGGAAAAAATACACCTTGACCGGAGGCCTCCTAGATTTTGAGGCCCGAGGCTTCAGCCTATGAAGCCTATGGGTAAATCCGGCCCTGCCAAGGCTCCCCTAGATCTCGAGGCCCGAAACCTAAGCTTGTGAAGCTTACACGGAAATCCACCCTGGGATAGATAGGATTCATGCAACAGAGTATTGTAGCCAGAGAGGGAAATCAAGAATCAGAGGAAATTGGTTTAAGGTGACGGGAAATATTTAAAAGAAATCTGGGGGGGGGGACATTTCCACACAGTGGGTGTCGGATGTATGAAATACGTTGTGATATGAGGTAGTTGAGGCAGGTAATCTAACACAAATTCAAGGACACAGACAAATACATGGGCAGAAAAGGTTTATAGGGATATGGACCACATAGGGGCACGTGGGACTAGCGTAGATGGGGCATCTTGTTGTTTCCATCTTGTTCATGTATTATCCAATAAAACCTGCTGAGATGTTGAAATCCAAAATCAATACATATTTCCCAGGTTGTTAAGATTGTGGATATTCCATATCGAGATGCTCGATTACTATTGCCGAAAAGCCATCCTGATTACTACGGCATTTACACTCAACTTGGTGTGATATAGTAGCAATGTTACAAAATTTTGAGATTAAAAAAATCAAGTCTGCAATTTAGCCCATCAGATAGAGCATAAAAAAAAGTTTAATTTGACACATACTTCACTTTCATATCTTCAGTATTAAAAAAAGTTATGGGCACTTTCATATTCGGAAATGAGCACCTTGTTCCCTATTGCTTTTCCATTGACTTAACACAAAAGATGTGATGGAGCACAGTCAAAAGCCCATAACTTTCTTAATAATTAAGAGGACTGAATGAAATTTTCAGTTATTATAGATTGAAAGCATTCTGAAACAAATACAAAACATCTTACTTGGATGACCTGAAATTAAAGCATATAATTAGTTATTTACCTAATTGTAGTTAATTACAAAATTGACCGTGGTGAAGGAAATAGTAATAAACACTCAGACTGCCTTGAAAATTCAAAAATGTGATAATCTCAAGATCAGAACTTTAATATTATTGTATATGCTCAAATCCGTAACAGATAAGTAAATAAATTACAATTTCTAGCAATACCCTTTATGGAGAAGATCAGTTGCAAGCTGGTACATTGGCATATCATAATCAGTAGCATCATCATACTCCTCAGATTGTAACCATTAACCAAGTCTGTACACCTTGGTTTTCCTCAACTTTTCAATTTTGGCATTGTAAACTGCAAGTTTTTGCTCTTCAAACCACGCATGACATGCCTTTCTACCCACTACTGTCCTGTAGATTCCATTTCTTAAGAAAAGGATATATTTTTTAAATAGCCTAAGTATCCAAATAACAAACTAATCCCATTCACACAAGAATTCACAATATAACATGATTTTTAAATCTCACTGTCATGAATTTATATGCCAGATGGAAGGAATTTAATGATTATTTCCCATAAATTAATCTAGAAACATCCCCAATATAATCAAAATTATTTTTTTTCTGCACAATACATGGGGCTTAAACTGATATTTAGTATAAAAATATTGTCAATGGATAGACAATTATACAAAATATAGACGATTTAGATGCTCTTATGACTTGATTGTCCAAAGATAAAGCATTTAAATCATCTTGCAAGTGGGTTTTTCAGGAATGCGGTCGATTGGAACGTTGCATTTGCAGTAAATGAACGCCATATTGTCAGGAAAAACACTGCCGGTTCATGTGGGGCCCAAATCAAATTTTCGCAACGTAAAATTAGATTAAAGCCATCCCAAGAAGCAAGTTTATATGTAAAATAGACGACACCCTTTGGTTTGTTCTGTTCTCGAACCGTCACGTTGCACGCTTTGAGGACGTTCGAAGTCATTTTTCCACTCCCTGTCTCACGGTGCGAGTTGACCCATGAAATTTGAGGAAGGACATTCTTGCTATTGAGGGAGTGCAATGTGGTGGTTGACGACTGTGTTTCCTCACTTGTGGCTACACGCCCAAAATTTAGAATTAGCTGGAAACAGCTTTGGACACCCCGAAGGGAATGTGATCCACATTGGCGCATGTTCATTTCTTTGATAACCATGCATTGGTATATGTTTTGATACCAAATATATACACAAATTCGTAGGTGTCAGAATTTATGGGGAGAATGCAGTAGGAAGGGGTTAGGGGAGAGAGATAGATCAGCCACGATTGAATGCTCGAGCATACTTGATGGGCCGAATAGAGAATAGACAATAGGTGCAGGAGGAGGCCATTCAGCCCTTCGAGCCAGCACTGCCATTCAATGTGATTATGGCTGATAATCCGCAATCAGTACCCGGTTCCTGCCTCTCCCCATATCCCCTGATTCCGCTATTTTAAGAGCCCTATTTAGCTCTCGCTTGAAAGCATCCAGAGAACCTGCCTCCACCGCAATCTGAGGCAGAGAATTACATAGACTCACCACTCTCTGTGAGAAAAAATGTTTCCTCGTCTCCGTTCTAAATGGCTTACTCCTTATTCTTAAGCTGTGGCCCCTAGTTTTGGACTCCATCACCATCGGGAACATGTTCCCTGCCTCTAGCATGTCCAAACCCATAACAATCTTACATGTTTCAATGAGATCGCCTCTCATCCTTCTAAACTCCAGGTGTACAAGCCCAGTTGCTCTATTCTCTCAGTATATGACAGTCCCGCCATCCCGGGAATTAACCTTGTAAACCTACGCTGCACTCCCTCAATAGCAAGAATGTCCTTCCTCAAATTAGGGGACCGAAACTGCACACAGTTCTCCAAGTGTGGTCTCACTAGGGCTCTGTACAACTACAGAAGGACCTCTTTGCTCCAATATTCGATTCCTCTTGTTATAGTGGCCAGCAAGCCATTCGCTTTCTTCACTGCCTGTTGTACCTGCATGCTTACTTTCATACACTGATGTACAAGGACCCCCAGATCCCGTTGTACTTCACGTTTTTCCCAAATTGACGCCATTTAGAGAGTAATCTGCCTTCCTGTTTTTGCTACCAATGTGGATAACCTCACATTTATCCGCATTCAACTGCAGAAGGACCTCTTTGCTCTTATACTCAACTCTTCTTGGTATTTTATTTTGGAATCACAAAGACCCCGCCAGCATGCATGCACGACATATCGTCGCGCGCATTTGCCTCGACAAGCTAGGGGGGGAGTGCGCTCTCTCTACCAGCTCCTTCAAAAGGCCGTTGAGGTAAGTCCACTAACCTTTACTTGGTACAGAATGGACTCCAAAGGCAAACGGAAGGCGACACTCTCCAGGAGCCGCGGGTCATCGACTAGCCAGCGGCCCCTTTCACCGGAGCTGCGAGCACCACCGGCAGCATCCGGGCGGTCAGGGGTAAGAGTGCGGAAGTCGGGTGCTTCCGTTACACCAGCGCCCGCTTATCACCTGAATGGATGTCCGCACAGGAGCTGGATATTACCGACCCAGACTTCGTGCCTCCATCCCCCAGGAAGCGGGGGAGCAGACAGGTACGTGGACAGGTGCCTTGCTTGTCGCCAGCGACCTCACCCCGAGTTGCAGTGGATCCACGGGGACCGGGCCGGGGAACGGCTGCACTACAGGGGAGCCCAGCAGCCGCAGCACGCCATGTACAGCTGCCGGGGATATCTGTCGTAGGGCAGTCTGGCAGAGCTACTGCTGCATTGAACAGCCCTGCAGGAGCAGGTGCTGCCGGCACAACACCTCGTCAGGCTGCGGTCAAGGGCGCCGGTGGCAGCAGTAGATGGTCGGTTAGCTTAGCTCTGGCAGCTGCCGACCATGCACCTCCACGCAGAACATTGGGCGACAGTGGAGGTAAGCCTGCACGGACTCCGGGGAGCCAAGTTCCAGGGGCCGGCGCCGATTCATCTCCACTGCCTTCCTACCAGGCAGGAGGGCCGCCACAGTCTGCTCAAAGGCCGACAAGCAGAGAGTCTATGCGGGAGTCGTATGAGCCTACAGGGGCGGTAGGCCATGACAACATGCCTTCGGACCCTAATCTGCATCTTACGGAGGTGTGGTCCATTGGTAGAAGCCCCAGAGAATTTGCAGAGCCTGGGGAAGTTGGCTTGTCCACCGCGAGTAGTGGGGACAGTCGCATTGAGCGGTTGGAGCTCTTGGTGGAGCAACTCCTCCAGCGGGACAGAGACTGGGATGAACGGGAGTCTCGGGCTCCTACTAGCCACGCCAGGAGCCCGCTCAGCCTCTCGTCTTCTCCAGCCAGGAGTGCCAGCAGTTGTCCGGCCGCTGCCTTCGAAGACGACCCGGGACTGCCGGAGACCGCAGAGCCGGTACACGATGAGGATATGCTGGACGTGGTGGGTAAATTTGCCACGGCTACACACACTGGGGAACCCCTGCACCACAAACTGGCAGGCACCATTAATTACCTGACCACTCACCAGCTTCAGGGTCAGGTACTTAATGAGACCATGGATAAATTTAAACCACCTGAGAACTGCATCAATCTCAGTGTTCCTACGGTTAATGCCCAGATCTGGGAACACTTGAGCACGACCACCAAGATGCAGGACGTCCGTCTCCAGCGGATCCTGAAGCTCCTCTCGATGGGCATTACGGCGTATGCCAGGACCCTCGATGGGATAATGTGTCCAGCGAGCAGCAGGATGCCCTGGCACTTCTCTGCAACGCCCAGTTTGAAATCAACTGCCTGCGCAAGAGCTCCATCCGGCCCACCCTCAACCTGAAATTTGCGGGGTTGTGCCGTCCCTCCAGCGCTCCACCACCTCATCAACTGTTTGGGGAAGACCTCTTCAAGCAAGGCAAAGATTTCGACGACGAGGCCAAAACTGTGGGCCTTATGAAACCTCCCCCGGCTAAAGTCCACCCATATCACCGTCAAGAACCACACACTACTTGGAAGCAGCGCCAGCCGGATAGGACACCAAGGACCTATCCGCCTCCACTTCCCCAACCGCAGCGGCCTTTTTTAGGGCAAGGCCTGCAGTGGCCCGCATGGAAGATGCGGCCACTGTCACGACAACCACCGCAACGTCCCCCCAAAACACCATACGCCAGGACCCGCTGTTAACCTTGGAGGTAAGGGGGTCTGGTTCCTCTCAGGCAGTAGCACTTCTTCCTGCACAAGTCGGGGGACGGTTGCGGGCATTTAGGGGAGCTTGGAATACAATCACCACTGACGAGTTTATTCTACAAAGTGTTCACGGTTATGTCATAGAATTTATTGATGGTCAACTTCCCCCTACCCAGCATGCACCTCAGCGATATTTTACACTCTCTGCATCGATTTAAAAGATGCATACTATACAGTTCCCATCATAGATTCACACAGAAAGTTCCTGAAATTTGTCTGGAAGGGACAGTTTTGGCAATACAAAGCATTACCTAATGGGCGCACCACGGCCCCCAGACTATTTACCAAATTAGTGAAACCTATATTGGCCCTCCTTCGACAACAAAATTATATTGTCATGGCGTATTTAGATGATATCCTTATCGTGGGTCAGACCCTCCAATTGGCTACACTGGCAGTTACAGTGACCAAATCTTTATTCGAGAAGCTAGGGTTTGTAACCCATCCAGACAAATCCAAACTGCACCCCTCTCAAATTATGGATTACCTGGGTTTCACCCTTGACACAACCTTAATGATGATCACTATCCCGACCAACAAAGCTATCGCCATAAAAGATATGGTGATAGCAGCCTTGCTTGCGCCAGGGTTCTGACTATCCGGCAAACGGCAAAGGTGATTGGGAAGCTGGTAGCTACATTCTCAGCCATGCAATTCGGACCGTTACATTACCAAAATTTACAAAGAGCAAAGATTGCAGCATTAAAAGCAAATGCTGGGCACTTTGATTGACCAATCCGGTTGCCACAACAGGCTAGAGCTGAGCTACAATGGTGGATTGACAATATTAGTGAGTGTCACAGACCCATCATTGTTAGCAACCCATCCGTCGTGCTACAGACTGACGCAAGCGCACAAGGCTGGGGTGCAACTGACACCATGTCCATTTCTGGTGGCAAATGGGACCCTCACGAGTCTACCCTCCTCCAGACACAAGGGATAAATTACTTGGAGATGTTAGGGGTTTTCCATGGACTACGGGTTACTGTACTAACTCACGGGACTTACATGTCCGCCTCCAAATAGATAACACAACGGTGGTGGCTTATATCAATCATATGGGTGGTATCAGGTCGTTATCTTGTGATGAATTGGCAAACACAATTTGGCACTAGTGCATCGAGAGAAATATTTGGATCACAGTGACCTATTTGCCAGGGAAGCTCAATACAGTGGCGGACACCAGGTGACGAGTGTTCAATGACAACATCGAGTGGATGTTGAACCCCCAAATCTTTGCTGAAATTATAGCTCACTATGGGACACCAGATATTGACCTCTTTGCATCCAGGTTGAACCATCAGATACCAACGTATGTGTCTTGGGAACCAGATCCTGGGGCAGTAGCTATGGATGTTTTTTTCTCTCCATTGGGGGAAATGGTTTTGCTACGCATTTCCCCCATTCTGCCTCATCAGTCGGGTATTGCAGAAAATTCAACTGGATTCTGCAACTGGCATTTTGATCATACCCGACTGGCCTACACAGCCATGGTATCCGATGGTCCTCAAAATCTTGAAAGATCCATGGCTTCAGATTGGTCAAGGCCGGCATATCACCAAGAGCCATGGAACTCATCTTAGCATCATGCCGAGCATCAACCAGGAGGCAGTACCTCACACAGATCCTGAACCAACACGACCTCCAACTCGGCAACAATCCCTGATGTCCTGGAATTCCTAGCAGGCCTTCATTACGATGCTGGCCTTAACTACAGTGCCATCAACAGCGCCAGGAGTGCACTGTCCTCATACCTGGACATAGGTATAGGCTCCAACCACATGGTGTCTAAATTCATGAGGGGAGTGTTTAACACCAACCCTCCAAGGCCCAGATACAACTTCACCTGGGACGTAGGGATCGTTCTGACCCTACTGAGGATCTGGTGTCCTATGACCGAGTTACCACTCAAACAGCTCACCCTCACAGTGGTGATGCTGATGGCACTGACTACAGCTCAACGTGTCCAGGCATTACAAAAGCTGTGGCTGGATAGCATGGTCTCCACCCCTACACAGGTGACTTTCTTTGTCCAGGACCTATTGAAGCAGCACAGACCTGGGGCTCATGGGCTGCAGTTGGAGTTTCGGGCGTACCCCACTGATGCCACCCTCTGCATAGTCACCCATCTTCGCCTCTACATCCGCAATACACGAACCATCCGGAAGATGGGGCAGGGGTCCTCATCAGCCACAAACCTCCGCATCACCGGGTGACTGTGCAGACTATCGCCAGGTGGTTCAGGGCAGAGTTGGGTGCAGCAGGAGTAGCTACTAACATTTTTAAATCTCACTCTACTAGGGCTGCATCCACATCAGTGGCGAGGGCCATGGAGGTGCCCATGGACCACAACCCCGCCACCGCGGGCTGGGCTAGTGAAGCAACCTTCCAAAGGTTCTACAACAAACCACTGGTAGCCCCCGCAACGTTCACAGAAGCCGTGCTGGGAGCCGCTCAGTGAATGTTTGTCCCCGGGTTCGGGGTTATTTATTTGTTATTATTTGTGCAATAAATATGCATTATTTTTCAGCCTGTTCAGACTGGACTGCATTAACAGCCTTCCTCCATCAGGATTGCGGCAGTGTGTTAGCATGGACGTTGTCCAGGGCGTGAAATCACAGAGCTTTGAAATCTTCATGAAGTCACTCACGTGACTCAAAAATAAAATAGTAAGATTAAACGAGAACTTACCAAGTTCGAAGGTTGATCTCTATTTTATGAGGAGTTGCGGTGAGGGATTTCATGCCCTGCGCTCCCACCCTCTATCATAAGGTCAACTGGTATGTTCTATGTTCTTAATCTTACTATTTCCAGACATGGTGCGTTCTGTGATTCCACACCGCTGCTTTGAAGGATGTTGCGCATGCGTGCTGGTGGGGTCTTCACGAAATCCCTCACTGCAACTCCTCATAAAATAAAGATCAACCTTCGAACTTGGCAAGTTCTCATTTAATTTTGCTATCAAATGTTATGGGTTATGGGTGTTATCACCAACCTGTGATAAAGAAGCACATTCCAGTGATAACAAAAGCTACCAAAATTATTTAAGATAAATGTCAATACTTCCACATTAACGGGATGTCCCATATATGAACACAGAAACATCGAAATTAGGTGCAGGAGTAGGCCATTCGGCTCTTTGAGCCTGCACCGCCATTCAATATGATCATGGCTGATCATCCAACTCAGTATCCCGCACCTGCCTTCTCTCCATACCCCCTGATCCCCTTAGCCACAAGGGCCACATCTAACTCCCTCTTAAATATAGCCAATGAACTGGCCTCAACTACCCTCTGTGGCAGAGAGTTCCAGAGACTCACCACTCTCTGTGTGAAAAAAGTCTTTCTCATCTCGGTCTTAAAGGATTTCCCCCTTATCCTTAAGTTGTGACCCCTTGTCCTGGACTTCCCCAACATCGGAAACAATCTTCCTGCATCTAGCCTGTCCAACCCCTTAAGAATTTTGTAAGTTGCTATAAGATCCCCTCTCAATCTCCTATATTCTAGAGAGTATAAACCGAGTCTATCCAGTCTTTCTTCATAAGACAGTCCTGACATCCCAGGAATCAGACTGGTGAACCTTCTCTGCACTCCCTCTATGGCAATAATGTCCTTCCTCAGATTTGGAGACCAGAACTGTATGCAATACTCCAGGTGTGGTCTCACCAAGACCCTATACAACTGAAGTAGAACCTCCCTGCTCCTATACTCAAATCCTTTAGCTATGAAAGCTAACATACCATTCGCTTTCTTCACTGCCTGCTGCACCTGCATGCCTAATTTAAATGACTGGTGTACCATGACACCCAGTTCTCGCTGCATCTCCCCTTTTCCTAATCGGCCACCATTCAAATAATAGTCTACCTTCCTGTTTTTGCCACCAAAGTGGATAACCTCACATTTATCCACATTATACTGCATGTGCCAAATATTTGCCCACTCACCCAGCCTATCCAAGTCACCTGGCAGTCTCCGAGCATCCTCCTCACAGCTAACACTGCCCCCCCCCCCCCCCCCCCCCCCCCCCCCCCCCCCCCCCCCCCCCCCCCAGCTTTGTGTCATCCGCAAACTTGGAGATATTGCCTTCAATTCCCACATCCAGATCATTAATATATATTGTAAATAGCTGGGGTCCCAGCACTGAGCCTTGCGGTACCCCACTAGTCACTGCTTGCCATTGTGAAAATGACCCGTTTACTCCTACTCTTTGCTTCCTGTTTGCCAGCCAGTTCTCTATCCACATCAATACTGAACCCCCAATGCCGTATGCTTTAAGTTTGTATACTAATCACTTATGTGGGACCTTGTCGAAAGCCTTCTGGAAATCCAGATACACCACATCCACTGTCCTCTATCCACGCTACTAGTTACATCCTATCAAAATTCCACAAGATTCATCAGACATGATTTACCTTTCGTAAAACCATGCTGACTTTGTCCAATGACTTCACCACTTTCCAAATGTGCTGCTATCCCATTTTTAATAACTGACTCTAGCAGTTTTCCCACTACTGATGTTAGACTAACTGGTCTGTAATTCCCCGTTTTCTCTCTCCCTCCCTTCTTAAAAAGAGGGGTTACGTTTGCTACCTGCCAATCCTCAGGAACTACTCCAGAATCTAAAGAGTTTTGAAAGATTATCACTAATGCATCCACTATTTCCGGAGCTACTTCCTTAAGTACTCTGGGATGCAGCCCATCTGGCCCTGGGGATTTATCGGCCTTTAATCCATTCAATTTACCCAACACCACTTCGCGACTAACCTGGATTTCACTCAATTCCTCCTTTGATCTGCGGTCCCCTGCTATTTCCGGCAGATTAGTTATGTATTCTTAAGTGAAGACGGAACCAAAGTAGTTATTCAATTCGTCCACCATATCCTTGTTCCCCATGATCAACTCACCTGTTCTGACTGCAAGGAACCTACATTTGTTTTAACTAATCTCTTTCTCTTCACATATCTATAAAAACATTTGCAGTCAGTTTTTATGTTCCCTGCCAGCTTCATAATCTATTTTTCCTTTCCTAATTAAGCCCTTTGTCCTCCTCAGCTGGTCTCAGAATTTCTCCCAGTCCTCTGGCATGCTGCTTTTTCTGGCTACTTTGTACGCATCATCCTTTGCTTTGATATTATCCCTGGTTTCCCTTGTTATCCACGGATGCACTACCTTCCCTGGTTTATTCTTTTGCCAAACTGGAATGAACAATTTTTGTAGTTCATCCATGCAGTCTTTAAATGTCTTCCATTGCATATCCACTGTCAACTCTTTTAGAATTAATTGCCAGTCAATCTTGGCCAATTCACGTCTCATACCCTCAAGGTTACCTTTCTTTAAGTTCAGAACCATTGTTTCTGAATTAACAATGTCACTCTCCATCCTAATGAAGAACTTGACCATATTATGGTCACTCTTGCCCAAGGGGACATGTACAACAAGACTGGTAACTAACCCTTCCTCATTACTCAATACCCGGTCTAAAATAGCCTGTTCTCTCGTTGGTTCCTCTACATGTTGATTTAGATAACCATCCCGCATACATTCCAAAAAATTCTCTTCCTCAGCACAACTGCCAATTTGATTCACCCAATCTATATGTAGATTGAAGTCACCCATTATAACTGTTTGCCTTTGTTGCACGCATTTCTAATTTCCTGTTTGAGACCATCTCCAACTTCACTACTACTGTTAGGTGGCCTGTACACAACACCCACCAGAGTTTTCTGCCCCTTAGTGTTTCGCAGCTCTACCCGTACCGATTCCACATCCTCCAAGCTAATGTCCTTCCTTTATTGCGTTAATCTCCTCTCTAACCAGCAACGCTATCCCACCTCCTCTTACTTTCTCTCTGTCCCTCCTGAATATTGAATATATTTGGATGTTCAGCTCCCAGCCTTGGTCACCCTGGAGCCATGTCTCCGTGATCCCAACTATATTATAATCATTAATAGCTATCTGCACGTTCAACTCATCCACCTTATTACGAATACTCCTTGCATTGAGACACAAAGCCTTCAGGCTTGTTTTTACAACGCTCTTATCTCCTGTACAATTATGTTGAAAAGTGGCCCTTTTTGATTTTTGCCCTGGTTTTGTCTGACTGCCACTTTTATTTTTCACCTTGCTCCCTATTGCTTCTACCCTCATTTTACACCCACCTGCCTCTCTGCTATTGTACCATCCCGCTGCCAAATGGTCTACCTGCAGCGCCACCGTAGTCAACACCCGGGTATTCCGATCGGTGGAGTGAGGGCTGACTGAGATTCCTTTAGATACTATTTAATCTCCTGCTGGACCTATGGGCTCATTCATTTGAAAGAAGGTTCTGGGGCCCAAACTGAAGACTAGCTACATGTTTATTTATTTCAAATTTCTGATGTTTCATCTTTGATATTTCATGTTTCATATTTTATTCTTTTTTTAAATAATTTATTTATTAGAAGTAAGTACATTACACTTTAATGGTACCTTTTTACAGGTTCCCAGAGTTATTAAAACATTATTTGTACAACTTCCTTTAAAAAAAAAATTTTAGAAGAAATGAGAATGAAAGAAGTAGTGAAGAGTAAAGAATACTCGAGTGAGTGTAGAGTGAAGAAAGAAATAAGTGAGAAAGTAAAGCAGAAAGGAGATTCTCCCACGCAACAAGTCGATGTTTTTTTTAAATATTCTTAATCATTTTTCAGTCAAACCCAGAATGTTTAATTTTATGATGATGTTACACCGCATGATTCTACAAGGTCAATGAATGGAGACCACCTAGTTAAGAATTGGTCTTTTTTTCTATTAGGAGGAGTCTCATTTCTTCCAAATGGGCCGTTTCCAACATAGTACCAATCCACATTTTGAGTGTTGGTATAGTAGCCTTTTCCAGAATTTGAGTATGAGTTTTTTCGCTATTATTAAACCATAATTAAAAAAATGAAATTTGGGATATATTTAATTTATTTACATCTCCAAATACTCCAAAGATAATCATTTCCATGCTAGGTTCCATTTTTATCTTAAATAAACTAGTGAATATATCAAATATATCACACCAAAAACTTTGAAGCTTTGTGCAAGAAACGAAAGAATGTGTAAAATTGGCATTTGTGAAAGACATTTATCACAAATGGGTTAGATATTTGAATAAAATGTATTCAACCTAACTTTTGAATAATATAGTCTGTATAATATTTTAAATTGAATTAAATTATGTCTAGTGTTAATCGAACATTTATATATATATATCAAATACCTCTCCCATGTTTCTTTAGAAATTTTTATCATTAAATCTTTTTCCCAGTCTTCTCTAATTGCCTCTGTTGATGGCAATTCTCTATTAAGAATACTGTTATATAGATATGATATTATTTTTTGTGAGTTTACCTTAATATTCATTGCTTCTTCCAGTGCATCTATCGTTATATTCTGTAATATTGGTATATAATTCTTTATAAAGTCACATATCTGTAAATATTTAAAGTGTTGGTTATTATTCAAATTAAATTTTGATTTTAATCGTTGAAATGATAATAAATTTCCCATTTCATACATATTACCCAACATTTTAATTCCCAGCCTTTCCCATTGTCTATATGTTTTATCCATAAAAAGATGGTTTAAATACCGGGTTATTCACTATTGGTGTTAATGAAGATAATTTTCTTAATTTTAAATTTAATTTTATTTGTTTCCAAATTCGAATTATATTGTGTATAATTGGATTCTTCTTATATAATATATTATTCAATTTTATCGGGGAGTAGAGGATCGCTCCTAAATCATAAGGAAAACAATCCTCTTTTTTCCATTCTTATCCATTCCATCTGTTGAGAAGAACAATCCAACCAATAAAAAATATTCTTAATATGCACTGCCAATAATAATATAAAAAATTAGGCAGTGCAAGTCCCCCTACATCTTTAGGTTTACACAAATGATTTATTTTAATTCTATGTGCTTTGTAGTCCCATATAAAATTAATAATATTATACTCTAGTTTTTTGTTTTAATATGTTGGTATATATATTGGTATGGATTGAAATAAATATAATATTTGTGCTAGCCCATAGTTCATTCAATTTGATTGAGCGGCACCATCTCCCAATTGTGGAATGTTTTTTTTTATCGTCCTAATGACTATTATCGTCATAGTGACATAGTGACATATCTTATCGTCATAGGGACATCTCAATGCTGAATCATGTTATTAATCTCCTTTCCAGTGCAAATCGTCTGATTTATCCCTTCCTTTCGAATGTGCACTATCCCAGCGAGATAAAATGTGTGGGGAGGAACTGCAGATGCTTGTTTAAACCGAAGATAGACACAAAAAGCTGGACCAACTCAGCGGGACAGGCAGCACCTTTGGAGAGAAGGAATGATTGACGTTTCAGGTCGAGACCCTTCTTGGTCACCCATACCTTCTCTCCAGAGATGCTGCCTGTCCCGCTGAGTTACTACAGCTTTTTGTGTTTATCCCAGTTTGAAACATGGCTGTGTATTTCCTTAATTGACTAAAAGTGAGAAATGTTAAACAGATCTACGCAACTCTACTTCCCCTACTCCTTGTCCAACTGGTTCAATGTGCCCACCCACTCTCACTTTCTCAAATATTAGTTTGCGTAAATGCAGCATCCCGTATCTCTACTTATCTTCTTCCACCTGCTGTGTCTAATTCCCCCCCCCCCGGCCTATTTTCTCGTTTTTGCTTCTCTCCCCATATCAGTCTCTATCACCCACCCACCAGCAGCTTTCTCCCGACTATCGCTCTCCCCTTTAACATGGCACCTTCTGCCCCTTCTTAACTAATTCCACTTTTCACCAGCCAGCCCCTGCCCCATTCCCCACTCTTAGCTCTTTATATTGACTACCTCCCCTCCACAAACAATCCGGATGCACGCACTCGACCCCAAACTTTGCCTGTCTCTTTGCCACCAGATCCTCTGACCACCTGAGTTCCTCCAGCATTTTTATTCTGCTTAATTTACCTAGCCCTCTCCGGTTGTTGTTGCACTGCCCCTCTGCAAACCAGTGCCATCTTTCCCATCTTACTTGATCGATTTTAATTTTCCGGTGAGTTGTGTATTCCATAATCAGTCTGAATGAAATCTACGGTACTGGGGTACCCTACTGGATAACTGGACTACGGCAGCGGCAACATTGTCACTGTTGTGAAAATATAACCAGAGAAGGTGACTCTGCACATAATTGGGTGGTTGCGAATTAACGCTTCCATAAACTTACAGCTGACGCGTTGCATTAGCAGTTGCTGGCGTATAACTATCATTGATACCCGTCTAGAACGTAAAAAATATGCGATGTTTAAAACCGGCCAAGGGAAAATCCTATGTAAATCTGGTATGTAGTAACGGAGACAGTCACTGATATGCTTTTAAATGTGAGACCAGATCATTGACAAAAATTGGACCACGGTTCACGGAAGTACGTAGGAAGGAACTACAGTTACTGGTTTACACTGAAGATAGACTGGTGTAACTCGGCGGGACAGGCAGAATCTCTGGATAGAAACCATGCGTGACCCTTCTTCACACAGCAGGGCAGTCCATCTATCCAGATGCCTTGTCCCGCTGAGTTACTCCAGCATTTCGTGTTTATCTTCAATATAAACCAGTATCTGTAGTTCCTTTCATAGCCATTCATTGTTCTTTCCCGCCGTAACCCACCTGGAATTACTTTAAAAAGACAAACTTGGATTAGTTTAATTCGGCGCCATCGCCTGGAAATACGACCATGGCGAATAAACTGTCCGTGTACTGCATCGTTTTCCGTCCTAACTGTTGCAAAGTTTATTAGCTGAACTTAAAACTTTTGCTTAGCATATTTACTAATGTATTAATGCATATTTAGGATATCATTGTTTTGGTGCAAAATAGTCGAGCAATGCAGGGCGATAAACGAGACATTATTGCTCTCCCCTCCTTAATAAATTACATTGTGCAATTGCTGTGACTGAAACAATCTATAAAAGAAAACAGACATGTAATCTCTGAGCGTGAATTTTATTTCCAAATGTATCAATTCAAGACATCATATTTTTGAATCAAGCACAACCAGATCTGGCGATGTTTGTCTTCAGTGGGTTTGCCTGAGTCTCGTGTTTAACCACACAGGAGTAAAGGTCGTGTGAGTTCCAGTCTGACGCTGGCAGAGTCAGGTAACTGCTGGTACTGAACGTGTTGTCCTGATCCTGCTGGGCTCGGCCTGTGTCGACGCCATCACTTCTCGCACTGCCGTCCACCGTCCACCCAATCTCCACAACGCCCGGGTTGAACCCGTTCACCAAACACACCAGAGTGGCGGTGCCCTTTCCCGCGATTTCTTCCTCTGAAGGTCCAAGGACGGACACCGCGGGAGGCTGGGGACCTGGAAAATAGAAAGAAGTACAGCATAGTGAATTATTAACGCTGGCCTTCCGAATCAAGTGTTTACTTTGCTTCCCCAGGTTCCAGAGACAGACCATTTGCCGTGTGAGGTAGAATTGAGTAGACGAGGATGCAATCTCTCAATTTCAGAGCAATGAATGATATTCGCATCGAAACAGGCAAACTCCTTTCATGTATTGAACGGTTGCATGCAGCGAGAACATTTCCCGAGAGAACATTCAGAATATCTTTCAAAGGCAGACAAACATGCTGGAGAAACTCAGCGGGTGAAGCAGCATTTATGGAGCGAAGGAAATAGACAACGTTTCGGGTCGAGACCCTTCTTCAGATTGAAGAAAGTCTGAAGAAGCGTCTCGATCCGAAACGTCACCTGCTGAGTTTCTCCAGCATTGTTGTCTATCTTCGACATTTCCAGCATCTGCAGTTCTTTCTTAAACAGAATATCTTTCAGGCCGTTTAGGATTAATATGAACTGAGTATCTTCGGAACAAACTGGAATTATTGGGTAGTCTACACCTGCCCCCATTTATTATGTTTTTATTTCCACTACTTTACAATTAATATAATTTTGCAAACACGTGAAAATGTCTGTGCAACAGAAAATCATTACTGCAGTTTGGCCAAAGGTCTGGAAACAATTCACAAATGTAAGAATAAATCAACGATTTTAGGTAGATATTTTGGAAAGAGACACTCCCGTAAATACGTTGAGTTCTATTCAATGTTCATTCTATTTACATCCGTAAGGTTGAAAATATGATTAGGACAATCTTGATGTTTTCGATGTAAAATGAGTGATTCAGGAGGGGTGGGGGAAGGTGGGGTCGATCAGAGGAATCAACATTAATTAAAGCGGGACTCTTACAATGAAATGCTTTGGTCTCGTTTCACTCAATTCTTGAAATTATAAGCAGCGAGATTTGGAGTTTAGCCACCAAACTCAAAATATTTCAGTGTGTCCAATTCAGATAATTTCCGCTACAATTTAAACCCCCCACCTCCTTCGCCACTTCAACTGTTTACAATTTTGCACTATTTCTGATGGATGTGCCAAAAGTATATCAGGCTACCACTGGGGCGTCGGGATGTTCACTCCCTCAACCAGCTACTCGCATTGAACAAGATCCCGGCCGGTTCACAGGAAGAAAAAAATCAAAAGTCTGCTAAACAACTTCATCCTCCCGCGATACGTACACATGGGCAAGGTCATGAGTCCTAAAGTCACACAATGTGCAAGTTCATTAAATGCATTTTCCAACCAATAACGACAGTTATTATGAATGAATGTTTATCGATACACCAATCCGAAGAAGAAATTTCAGTTCGAAAGTAATGTCCCCAGATGTATCCAGGCCAATACCTTACTGCCTTTGGATACTCGGGTTGCGAAACGTAAGATATCAATGCAAATTCCCTCTTAGTGTAAATACAATCTGTTCTCTTCCCAAGGAATGAAGTACTCTATTGTGTAAAACACAAAATGCCGGAGGAACTCGGAGGATCAGGCAGCATCTTGGAATGGAATGAACAGGTTAATTCGCTTCACATCTGCTGCCTGGCCCACTGTGTTCCCCGGCACTTTGTGTTTTATTCAGAATTTAAGCATCTGTATTTATTGTACGGCCCTTCTCTTGCTATCTTAAAACACAGTTCACGCGGTCCTCGTTTCAATAGCACCAAATGCTGTTAATAATGTCGCACCAAAAGGATTTTTTTTTGACACGCTCCAGAAAAAGCGCGGATTTTTTACATTTTAGATCTTTAAATTGTTTCTATAATTGTGGAGTTGGATATCAGATGCATCCGCTGCAAATTGCACGGATGCTGATACAATGGAGGGACTTCAACCTTCATTCACAAATTAATTCCTAGGTTGCGGAGATTGTACTACAGAGAGAAGTTATACTGGCCGGGACTGTGCTTTGAAAGCAGGGACAATATCATAAATATTTCCTATTGCCTTTGATAGTTTTAGATACCGGGATGCCGGTTCTAGGCTTGGAATTCTGGAAGGGAGGGGACGATGTCAAGGCAGGTGAACATAAACTTAGTTATTAGATGGCGCTGAATTATTTGAAATCTCAACCTAAGAGCGCTGTTGGAGCTCATGCGCCGACGATGTGTAACGTAGATGTTAAGTTACGGGCTTCAAGGCATGTTCTATTTGAATGTTTAAAAAGGAACTGCAGATGCTGGAAAATCGAAGGTCGACAAAAATGCTGGAGAAACTCGGCGGGCGAGGCAGCATCTAAGGAGCGAAGAAAATAGGCGACATTTTGGGCCGAAACAGTTCTTCAGGTTCTATTAGAATGTTCTAATTTTGGAGATGAGTGAGACTTGTAACAATTTCACACACCAGCCCCTGCAACATCAATCGAAAAATGCTCACCATTGTGTTTGCTGTGAAATAAAATGCGACGTACACAGGTTTTATAATTGCGTTTTTGGTATTTGCTGACAATGAGTTTTAGTACGGGAGTCGATTCAAAATGTGTTTCCTCGTCGAACATTACGGCGAAGATCCTCATGGTTCATTGCTAAACACACAATCAAACAATTCTCTAATTTCATCGGTGCATCAGTTTTGGCTTCGATACTGACACAGCTATTTTTTCTTTGAATCTATCACACACGACAATGCTACATCCAGACCAAACCATTCCCGTCTCAACTCAAAGTTGAAACGCTCGGTAAGAGGATCATCTAATAAGTGACGGCGAGATCCGCTCCAAGTTTTTAACACGCAAACATGGAGACTGCAGATGCTGACATCTAGAGCAAACAAAAGCAAACTGGTGGACGAACTCAGTGGACCAGGCACCATCTGTGTACGTAACACATTGGAATTCACGATGCTGGGTCTCAACCTGAAATGCCTCCACAGATGCTGCCTTACTCGCTGAGCGCCTCAGCCAGTTTGATTATTTCCCCCAGGTTTTAATCACACTACGCAAAAGGAAGTGCAGTCCGTTTTCTTTAAATCTCACCGGAGGCTATTCACCTACCCTGTATTAATATATTTTAATGGCATCAATTTCCATTTATATTCTACACAAAGCAAATTGGGGTTTGTTTTATTCGCTTCCGCATTATTGCAAGAATTGGAGGACTACTTGTTGAACGTTTTGAAAACCGGTTAAAATTAAAGCTGGTGATTTGTCAAAAGCCATTTTTCAGAGAGCCATTATTTTACTTACTGCTCAGATTCAGTTTGGTTCCTTTCCCGAATGTAAGTACACCAGCTTTTGCCACTGACAGTAATAATCGGCAACATCCTCCGATCGCACGTTGTTGATGGTCAGGTGCATCTTGTTGTTTGGCTCATCGACGGTGCCGGTGAATCGATCTGGAATTCCAGAAGCTCTGGAGCTCTCATACCACACAAGGACCGGTGCGCTGTCGGGCTTTTGCCAGTACCAGCTCGTGAGCAGCTGCTCATCTGGGCTCCTGACATAGTACAAATGATCTTGACCGTTTCCCCCGGAGAAGTAGAGGTGGACGTAGGGTCCTGAGTCACCAACATCTCTGCGATTGAAGCTGGTGAAATAACATATTAATATTCGTAAACATTCCATCTATCAGCAGAATGCAAAAATCAGCTGCCTGGTGATTAGGTTTCCTACTTACCATGGAAACAGAACACTAATGCGGCTAGAACGCAAATCCATTCAGTCATGGTGAAGGAGGTGGCGAGGGTCAGAAACTAAATGTTTTCCAACAGAGGTCCGTTTCTGGTTCTTTAGAAATCTCCCCTTAAGAACTCCTCGACATCACAACGTCACCGAGTTTTAATTATTCATGCAAATCTCTATCCAAGTGACATCGAATTACTGGATCATTGTAGAGTGATATTGGCAAATCATCAGGCTGTTTTCTTGCATGGGGGTAGGGCAGAGGGCGGAGGGTATAGCTAGAATCATAGAGGAGAGCAGAAGAGTAGCAAATTGCATGGCCAGATGTGGGAACTGCTATGCAGTCAGTGGGTCGGCAGGCAGATATATTTTGTGCAGAAACAAAAAATAGTAGGGATGCTCAACACCTCAGAGAATACATGTGAAGGGAAAAAGGACGTGAACTTTTGTTAAGTCGATAAAGCTTCACCAGAACCAAGGAAACAAGCTCTTCACAGATGCTACCCAGTGTCACCACCATTTACTGTTTTTATTTCAGATTTCCAATGTCGCAATTTTATTTTAATTTTCATCTTCGTGTTTTTGGTTGCGAGCTGGGAAGTGTGACAAAAAAAACACGTTGAAGATTTTACGAAGAATTTTAAAATTAATTTTAACCTTAATTTGTGGAAACTTTATAAACCGTGATTTTCTTTGCAGTTGTTACATATAAAATGCTATGAAGCGTGTAGGTTTTCGATGACACCACATAATCTTTGCAGCAAACCACCATATTCTTTGTGCTTGGAGAGTTTAAGCTTCAAAACAGTTCACAATGTGTATATGTATATTTTTAGGTTATAATACTGTGTGACGAGCTAACAATTCAGAAGACGTTCCCGACATTTCCGTATTCATCGCCATAGGACTGAAAGCATTAATACTTCAATTGTCAACTCGAAATGCTCAGGGCCGATTGATGGTCAAGAGAAAACAAGGCGCATTGAATTGAATCATTGCAATGAAGATATGAGAAAGACAATTCCGTTTTGCACGATTACACATTTGACAAAACAAAAGGACCATGGTTACCTTGAAGTATTTGTCACTGTGGGCGATAATATAGTGAAACAAATTTCTGAATGGGTAAAACAACAAATCAGAAAATAAGGACACTTGGAAACTTTGGAGTTAAATTGGCTCAATTGGATAGGCTGAGATCATTGTCGAGAAATTATAAGAGTTTAGAAAAATAACTCTTAGAGTAACAGAGTCATTGACGGCTACAGTGTGGAAACAGGCCCTTCGGCCCAACTTGCCCACACCGGCCAACAATGCCCCAGCTACACTAGTCCCACTTGCCGACGCTTGGTCCATATCCCTGCAAACCTGTCCGATCAATGCACCTGTCTAACAATTCCTTAAACCAGTTTGGCCCGTGAGGTCATTCTGAGGACTGGATAGGCACGCGTGACTTGGATTGGTACTTTTTCAGTCTTCAGTCTTCAGGCCTCTAGTTGAGGCCAGTTCGTTGGCCATATTTAAGAGGGAGTTGGATGTGGCCCTTGTGGCTGAAGGGATCAGGGGGTATGGAGAGAAGGCAGGTACAGGATACTGAGTTGGATGATCAGCCATGATCATATTGAATGGCGGTGCAGGCTCGAAGGGCCGAATGGCCTGCTCCTGCACCTAATTTCTATGTTTCTATGTTTCTATGTTTCAAGGCACCGGACAGCGGACGTAACATTAATGGCTTGGAACCACCTTGTCCTTGAATTGGTACTGGCTAAATGGTTGACATAGCTGCTGATCAGTTCAGTGACGTTTTCGGACATTAGATTGTATGCGGAAGTCACAAACTACACGATCAAGGTGCACCAACCATGTTAGCTTTGCGCTCCGTCGCTGGACATTTGGCTGCATTTACATTCAGAGATTAATCCGCACTGAGAAAACGCGGCACAGGAAGGCCAATTGATCCATTTGAGTAAAATGTTTCATTGTGTGTTTCTTTTAATATTATACGATTATTTAAAAATATTGGAGACTTTCAGATGTAGTGAGTTTTTTATAGTTTTAATAAGTGACAAATCTGGAGGTGTGTTTTGCAATCTATTTGTGCAAGAACCACGTAATTATGAATGAAAATGCTGTATATCTGAAATAAACATGAAAAGACTGGAAACAGTTATTAGGTCAGATGGCACCTATGACCACAGGTGACTTTTCAGATCCATGGCGCTTGGTTTCTGCGGGAAATTATTCTTTCACAGACTCAATTAAGTAGGGGGGTTATTTTTTTGTAATAATATTTTTATTAAAAGAAATCCATCATAACAACGGTAAAACAACTTTTCAAATACACAACCAACTTATTTCAATAAGTATACGAATGTTACGAATAGTTCTTATAAACTTCTATTTTTTTTAAAGTAGAAAAAGAAAAGAGATTTTAATCAATAAGAATAGTGATTAAATAATAATTTTGATTATAAAGAAAGAGAAAGAGAAAAGAGAGGAGAAAAAAAATATATGTATATATTATTCTTATACGTATTTAATTAAAATAAAGTATTATATTAAAAAAAGTGAGATTATAGTATACATCTTAATGGTGAATAACACAATTTCAAATAGCGATATCAATGGAGACATGTATACAAATCAAAAAGAAAAACAGAGAGTTATTTTCATCTAATCCTGCCGGGTACCCATTGAGTTGTGATGCCAAGAACAGCTACCCCTTCAAATATTCTGTATATGGAGACCATATCTGTTCAAAGAGTTCGTATTTGTGCATTAGGACAAATCTGATTCTTTCCAAATGCAACGTCTCCAACATTTCCACTGTCCACATTTTAATTGTGGGGGATAATGTTCCCTTCCAAAATTTCAATATTAATTTTTTCCCTATTATCAAACAGTAATCCAAGAAATGTCTTTGGTTTACTGTTAATATTAGATTTGAATCCGGAACTCCTAATATTATTAATTTTGGATCTGGGTCTAGTTTAAATTTAAGAACTTCAGAGATAACTCTAAAGATTTCTGTCCAATAATAATTAAGTTTTATACATGTTACAAAACTATGCGTTAAATTAGCTTCCAAGTTCTGACATCTATCACAAATAGGAGAAATGTTAGAAAAAAATTCTATTTAATTTCGTTTTGAATAATGTAATCTGTGTAATACCTTAAATTGTATCAATATATGTCTAGCATTTAATGAGCAACGATGTATACATTGTAGGCTTTCTTCCCAAGTTTCCTTCGTTATAGATAAACCTATTTCATTTTCCCATGTTTGTCGATATATTTCCGAAGTTGGGATTTCCTTATCCAAAATAGTATTATATATATACGCTATTAATTTTTCTGTATTTGTGTGTTTATTAAACAATTCATCTAATAATCCTGGTTTTCTATTTTTATAGTCTTGCGTATTTGACTTAATAGTTTCTAATTTGTAAATACTTAAATATGTTATTTGACTGCAATCCATAGATATCCTGTAACTCTTGAAATGAAAGAAATTTTCCTTCCTTGTAAAGGTGTTCTATCCTTTTAATTCCTAAATTATTCCAGTGTTTAAACCCCTTGTCCAATACAGAGGGCCTAAACAAGGGATTATTCATAATTGGCAAACAAAGTGACAAATTATCCATATGTAGGGTCTTAACTATTTGTTTCCAAATACGTCTATTGCTATGAATTATAGGGTTGTCACCATACATTTTTTTTGTACTTCCCTTGGTGCAAAAAAAAAAAATCGAACCTACATCAAAAGGCAAACAGTCTTCCTTTTCCATCTTTAGCCAGCTTGGTTCATGATCTAAATTTACCAACCAAAAAATCATATTCTTAATCTGAACTGCCCAGAAATAATATAAGAAATTTGGTAGTGCTAGTCCACCATTTATTTTAGATTTACATAGATGTCTTTTACTTATTCGATGGTTTTTATAGTCCCAAATAAAACTATTAACCAAAGTATCTATATTTTAAAAAAACATTTTAGGGAGATATAAAGGGATTGCTTGAAATAAATATAACAATTGTGGTTAAAAAAATCATTTTTATAGCATTTATTCTACCGATCATTGATATAGGTAGTGTTTTCCAATATAAAATATATATTTTTAGTTTATTTAATAATTGAGGGTAATTATATTTAAATAGACAGTTATATGATTTAAATACATTAATTCCTAGATATTTGAGTTTGTCCGTGACTATTTTAAGTGGGAATTGTTCTAATATATTTAATTTTATTCCAGTTATAGGCATAATTTCACTTTTACTCCAATTAATTCTATACCCAGAAAATGTACTAAACTTAGTTATAACATTAAATAGATTGGGAATACTAATCTCCGGTTTTGTAATATAAATTAAGATGTCATCTGCATATAGAGATATTTTATTCGTTGTAATTTTGGTATTATATCCATATATTTCTGGTTCTGATCTAATCATTTCGGCTAATGGTTCTATTACCAGAGCAAATAGTAATGGTGATAACGGGCATCCGTGTCTACAACCCCGAAAGAGTTTAAATTTTGCTGATAGGGGGGTTATTTTAGCTGGCTTTTGATCCATTTCCTTCTTTGGCTCAATTTTTTACCTCCCACTATTATTTTGGATGTATTACATCAGCAGACTTTCTTTGCAATCAGGAACCGCACTCGTCTTCTTTTCAGAAGGTGCACTCTATCGATGGGGATGACAAGCATTAAATATCAGTGTCAAACCGCATTCAAGAAAATCCTGGGCAATATTTTGAAAGAAACGGGTTTTTTGGCAGCGCCACACAATGACTTTTCTTTATCATGCTGCAGGGTTTAAAGTACTAATGTAAATTTCCCTCTGGTCGCTCACGATCCAACAAAATGTGTAAATGGTATAACAATTCCATCTAATGGCGTAAAGATATATTACATCAGCTACATTTCAAAACATTTGCGCGAAACCGCCAGACACAAGAGCAAAGTTACCATGGACAGTTGGACAGTTATCAGGCTGAAACCTCCAAGCTCCCACATAGAATCCGAATTACGGAGCTTGATTCGAGTGATATCTATTCAGCGTCTGGCACGCATGCCACCCTTTGTATACATTTATGTGGGGATAGATAGGATTCATGCACGGAGTATTGTAGCCAGAGAGGGAAATCGAGAATCAGAGGACATTGATTTAAAGTGACAGTCAAGTCGTCAAGTTTATTCGTCACATACACATACGAGATGCTCAGTGAAATGAAAAGTGGCAATGCTCTCGGATTACGCAAAAAAAAAAACAAACAAACAAACTACAAAACAGAATGGAACAGAATCACATATTCACTTATTACATATTTGTGGGAGGATAAATAGAAACCCCCCCCAGAAATTTAAAAAAGACACCACACAACAGTACAATGGTACAGTAAAGTTAGTCCCTGGTGAGATAGGAGTTTACAGTCCTAATGGCCTCTGGGAAGAAACTCCTTCTCATCCTCTCCGTTTTCACAGCATGGCAACGGAGACGTTTGCCTGACCGTGGCAGCTGGAATAGTCCGTGGCGGGGGTAGAAGGGGTCTCCCATGATCTTGTTGGCTCTGGAGTTGCACCTTCTGATATATATTTACAGCAGGGGGGCGAGTGTAGTTCCCATAGTGCGTTCGGCCAAACGCACTACTCTCTGCAGAGCCTTCTTGTACTGGGCAGAGCAGTTCCCAAACCAAATCGTGATATTTCCGGACAAGATGATTTCCACAGCTGCTGAGTAGAAGCACTGGGGGTACCTCAGAGACACTCTGAATTTCCTCAATTGCCTGAGGTGGTAAAGGCGTTGCCTTGCCTTAAGGGCCTGTCCCACCAGCATGCAACTCCGTGCAATGAGCCCGACCTAACGTGGTCGCTTGAGCCGTCTGGCATCGCGGGGCCAGTCCCACTTCGATCGCCGAAGCCGTGCGGAATTGTGTGGAGTTCTCCGTGACCCTCTCTGTAGGTGCCTCCGTGACCCTCTCTGTGTGTGGCTCCATGGCCCTCTCTGTGTGTGCCTTTGTGCCCCTCTCTGTGTGTCCCTCTCTATCCTGGCGAACTTACCTTTCAGACTTTGCTCCAAGTTCACCTCACTTCCCGCCACGTTGCGCCACTCACCCAACCTCCACGCAGCCCCCGCTGCCGGTTTGGTCGCACTCTTCGCATGCAGGCGCATGCTGTTGGGAATGGCCCTGTACAGGGATCACCTGACCTGCGCACGGCCCCCACTGCCGGTTTGGTCACGCTCACTGCATGGAGTCGGATGCTGGTAGGACAGGCCCTTTACTCGCCAGTGCTGCAGCATGTCCATGTCATATCCTCAGAGATGTGGACTGCCAGGTATTTAAAGCAGCTCACCCTATCCACAGTATCCCCATTTATCTTCAATGGTGTGTACATCCTCGGATGATGTGCCCTCCTAAAGTCCACGATCAGCTCCTTCGTTTTTTTGATATTCAAGAGGAGGCTGTTGTCCTGACAGCAGAGTGCCAGATCAGCCACCTCCTCCCGATAGGCCTTCTCATCATTATTGGAGTTCAGGCCCACCACCACAGTGTCATCCGCAAACTTGATAATAGAGTTGGAGCTGAACCTAGCCACACAGTCATGTGTTTACAGGGAGTACAGTGGGGGGCTGAGGATGCAACCCTGGAGGGATCCTGTGCTTAGGGTGAGCGACTTCGATGTATTTCCTCCCATCTTGACTACCTGGGGCCTGGTGGTGCGACAGTCCAGGACCCAGGCACAGGGGGGTGTTGAGCCCCAATTCCAGCACCTTCTTGGCAAGTCTGGTGGGGACTATCGTGTTGAAGGCTGAACTGAAGTCTATGAACAGCATCCTCACATAGCCCCCCTTCTGGCTGTCAAGATGAGAGCGAGCGGTGTGCAGAATCTGGGAGACCGCATTGTCCGTGGATCTATTCAGACGGTATGCGAATTGTAGCGGGTCCATGTTGCCATAGACACATAGAAACACAGAAAATAGGTGCAGGAGGAGACCATTCGGCCCTTCGAGCCAGCACCGCCATTCATTGTGATCATGGCTGATCGTCCACTATCAATAACCCACGCCTGCCTTCCCCCCATATCTTTTGACTCCACTAACCCCTAGAGCTCGATCCAACTCTCTCTCCATCCAGTGATTTGGCCTCCACTGCCCTCTGTGGCAGGGAATTCCATAAATTCACAACTCTCTGGGTAAAAAAGTTTTTTCTCACCTCAGTCTTAAATGACCTCCCCTTTATTCTAAGACTGTGGCCCCTGGTTCTGGACTCACCCAACATTGGGAACATTTTTCCTGCATCTAGCGTGTCCAGTCCTTTTATAAATTTATATGTTTCTATAAGTTCCCCCCTCATCCTTCTAAACTCCAATGAATACAAGCCTAGTCTTTTCAATCTTTCCTCATATGACAGTCCCGCCATCCCAGGGATCAATCTCGTGAACCTCCGCTGTACTGCCTCAATCACAAGGATGTCTTTCCTCAAATTAGGAGACCAAAACTGTACACAATACTCCAGATGTGGTCTCACCAGAGCCCTATACAACTGCAAAAGAACCTCTTTACTCCTGTACTGAAATCCTCTTGTTATGAAGGCCAACATTCCATTAGCTTTCTTCACTGCCTGCTGTACCTGCACGCCAACTTTCAGTGACTGGTGTACAAGGACACCTAGGTCTCGCTGTACCTCCCCCTTACCTAACCTAACCCGATTGAGATAATAATCTGCCCCCTTGTTTTTGCCGCCAAAGTGGATAACCTCACATTTATCTATATTATACTGCATCTACCATGCATCTGTCCACTCACTCAACCTGTTCAGGTCCCCCTGCAACTAAACTAAACTAAACTAAACTGCCGCACTGATCTGCAAGTCCAGATATCGTGCGATTTACAAGGCACAATGGAAGAAAGTTAGGAACAAGGTTACCTCTCTTTTTAAATGTTCCTGTATAATTACATTTTCTTTAAGTGGCTCTTTCAGTTCATTTAGTGGCATTTGTAATTATTTTCAATCCTTTGAATTGTTTATATAACAGCTCAAAATAAACAAAAATGATAATAGAAGGCAAAGCTGACGATGGGTTATTCTCTGAGTCATGGTTAGTGTGATTTTCTTTCTGGCCTATCTACTTATGTTTATGTTCACCTGCCTTCTTGCTTTGGTCATAGATCACCTGAAACTTCCAGACTTGGGAAAGGTACAGTAAACAGGTAAAACTGGAAAAGCAAATAGGGCAACTGTATCCACTCCGGAACATCCGGGCCAATGTCCCTGAGGGATTGTTCAATGGTGGGAATATTGTCAATGCACCGTTCCTGTTCCAAAGCTGAACTCTCCCGAAGGTTCTGACAAAACCGAAACATTAGCTGTTCCAAGGATGCTGCAAAATCTGAAGGCCTTTTTCATCCTTTGATGATTTTGAGATGACATTTTCCCTTGTCTCTAACAGTCCATTATGGCGTTTATGTGGAACAACATTCCCTCATACTGACCCAGCGGAAGATAACACACTCATAAGTTAAATTAGAGCTGTCTCTGAATTAATTGCAGATGCGTCTGATGAATACCAAATATGTTAATGAATTGGATAGTCATTTAAGATTTAAAACATGATCTGCAACTTAAATCTGGCCTGTACCTGAACAAGGGCGAAGAGAATGAAAAATGACTGTACAGCTGCCTGCTTCCTATCAGAAGGATCGTGATGTAAAAGAGTCACATACAGTAACACGGAATCACATCGGATTCAGGAATGAGTGGAAGGGGGGGTTGGGGGGGGGGGGGGGGGAGATGAAAATAAAATGTCGTGAGGCATACCTCAAAATTGGACAATTCAAACCCCCACTCCAATTGTTGTGTCAGTTTCACTGCCTTCCTGACGAGTTTCATTGCCTGTAATTCATTTTCTATGCCACAGCTAATAAAGGCCTGTTTCCTTTCCATCGTTACTTTTTGCATATCTTTCGTTCATTTCTTCTGTGTCTCTCTGTATCATCGTCTATATTTCTAGTTTCCCTTTCCCCTGACTCTCAGTCTGAAGAAAGGTATTGGCCTGACACCCCTTTTCCTCAAAGATGATGTTTGACCTGCTGAGTTACTCTCGCTTTTTGTGTCTATCTTCCGTTAGGTTGTAAGCAACCACAGTGGAATATGAGGTGCAGTTTCTCCAGTTTGCCTGTTCATCCTGGAAATACAGGAGGCCTAGGACAGAAACATCGATAAAAGACTGGGACTTACTTAATTACTTACTGCCTATTATGCCTCCTGGCATGTAGTGCGGCAACAAAGGTCCTCCACTCCTGTCTTTTCTGGGTCCATCACGCCCAGTAGTGTTGATTCCTTCAGTTGCTGTTTCCGTAACATATTTATTTTTACGAGACAGGGTTGTTAGCCCTGTGCTCAGCCTCCAACCTGGAGGACCAGTGGATCGCTCTTCGTCTCGCCTCTACCCTCGACCTGTCCAGCATGGGAGACTCTAACAGGAGACGAATCTCCCGCTGGCATAGCTCTAGGGGTCACTGAGGCACACAAGCACCCTGACCACGACAAGGTTGCAATCCAACGGGTAGAAGGGACTGGGAGATGGAGTATAGTTTTTAGCAACTGGGCTAAAAGACTTAGGTGGCTTAGGTAAGACAAGAGGCTTAGGTGGACGAGGTCGAAATTTTCGAAAATGGTCGAAAAGGCTGGAGATGAAAAGGAGAGGAAGTTTGGTTTAATGGCATAAGGAAAGCACAGAAGCAGCAGAGACCACCAGTATTGTTCAATTAGAATGGCAATCGGCCTTGCACTTTTCTTGGCAGATGACGATGAAGGATCCATAGATAATTGGGTAAAGGATTGTTTTAAATTGGAAAAGGAAACATGTAAGTTTTTTTTTCATTCTTAGTGGGCATATAGTGGGTTTTATTGCAGGATCCTTTCGCTCATTGCGATATTGACCAGATACGACTAAATGTGACCAAGTGAACTGTCCATTGTAAATATAAAAATTTCATGCCACAGCCCTTTCAAATGTCAAATGTCAACCCGCGACATGAATTTCTTCTTTTCCTGACTAAAATCAAATTTGTGATCTCGTCCAGTTAGTTAATTCTCCCAATTGTGTTACCATGTAGACGATTGTCCATTTTCTTCAGTGTTATAATGGTGTGCAGTCAATTAGTTGACATAGATGATTCGGATAAGGCACCTACATTATGCTTTTAAGCTTGCTGTCTAATCAGCCAAAGCTGCTCTGAAGAGGACAAAGGGAGGCTACATACGAATGCAGATAGGTGGAGAATAGGCACGTATCTGGCAAGTAAGGGCATAAGATGATACAAAATAGAGTAGGACTATTCAGAAGCTCTGCTATCAAACAACTTCCATGGAGAGAAAAATAAAGTTCATATACAGGATCTAATGAAGCTTCTCGCTCCAAAAATTATCACATTCGAATATTACGCTAATATTTTCCAGGGCATGTTTTTCGTCTTCCTTGATTCGTCTCATGTCTTTGATGCAAAATATCTTGTTGATAAATCCCTGAAATGCATTTCAAAATTCTAGCCATTCTAAACCCCCAAGTGTTTGTGATAGTGGAAACATTATTGTTCAGAACTTGATTACCGAAAGATTAGAAGAATGAAGAACATATATGGCCCCACAGATTATACGAAAGGTAGCAAACCATATATAGAAGTTCATGCATGAATGAATGATTCAAACCTTGAGTAGAATTTTGAGCTTTGTGACAAGAGGATGACGTAACGAGGAAGAGCTAATTCTCCTAGGTACACAGTTTCTGATACTGCAACTGGATAACTGCTGAAAGGTTTGGACACTGGGGCTCAAGAAAGATAAACAGCATTAGCCTTGCAAGGCACATAACTGTTGAATGACAGCGAAACGTACAAGGAGTTAATCTAACCAATGTATTTATTATGAATCCATTGGAAAGATGGAAAGAAGCCAAGTGCACGTAAGAAATCTGGATATATGCAGAATGTTCCAATTACAGCAAAACTATTTCTGATTCAAATCAGACGACACCCTTCCACACTTATAGCAATTAGTCTCTGAAGGTTTATGTTGCACAGTCTGATGCTTTCCTGCAATGTATTAAAAAGACCAGGATTGTCAATGAAGAAGGGTTTAGGACCGAAACGTTGCCTATCTCCTTCGCTCCTTAGATGCTGCTGCACCCGCTGAGTTTCTCCAGCCTTTTGTGTACCCTCGATTTTCCAGCATCTGCAGTTCCTTCTTTAAGACAGGATTGTCAATGTCTCTGTCTCAATGCCCCCCTTGGATGCTTCAAATCATTTGTCCATGTTCAGCTTTCCCAGGAACTTCAGACACATAATTCTAATCAATACTAAATAGAATTTTAGCACACTAATTGTTGAGCCCAAGTTATTTAACTCTGCACACTGTGGAGAATAATAATCTCGAGATGTCTAACATTCAGTACAAAAACACAAAATGAAGGAGGTATGTCAAAGCAGAATTCACATATGAAGAACGGAAGGGTGTACAAAATAAACCGCTATAGCTCAAAAGGCATATCTAACCATGATCGTTTGCATTACATTGCTCCAATATGGATATCTAATTCAAAATAGGGTTGAAGAATTTCTGCACTGTTTCTGCTTCAAAACAGTTAAATCACCTCTGGGCATCATCCCCCAACAGCCACTCCATTCGCCATAAATCCAGTAATTGAATTTGCACTGGGCTACAATTTATAAACAATAGTACAATTTTCGTGAACTTTGAGGATATCTGTGAACATCTGCGTCACAATCCAGTGATGATGCAGGATATCTGGAATAAAGTCAGCAAAATGAAAGGGATACTCATCAGCAGTTTAAATACCATTCATAACAGCAAATATTTTTTTAAAGTTTCATTGGAATGGCATTCATTCTTTTATTAAGATTGTTTTTTACATACATTGCTTACCGTTCGCTGTTACGAATATGACTGGAGATTGCAAATAAGAGGATGATACGGTGGGAATAACGCAGTTTTGCTCAGTACTCGGAGTGAAATATATAAACTACTGCTATATTAAAGACAAAATGTCAGGACTACTGTAGCTTTGTCACAATATAAAATCTGTAGGGTACATTTATTTGTCTTCTTATAGCTCCGAATTTGTTTACCCGTGCTGAATAGTACCCATTACGACTGTGACATATTTGACACCAATGAAAAAACTGAAACCGGATATCTTTTTGCTAAATATACAACAGTGTTTGCATACTATTTTCATTTTAGTTATTTATCGGTAGGTTGTCAATAAATCATCACCAGCTTAACTATGAACAGATGGCTTTCGGGAGTTCCCCACTCCTCAGAGAGGCAGTGACTGCGGCCGTATATCGGGAACCGAAAGAAGAAACATTCTCAGATGTCAGTTATTTCAAAATATTGCACATTCTAAGTAGCGACTTTGATGTTATTTATAGGTCGTTTAAATGAGCAAGAGGAGAAGCCCATTGGACATCAGGCATTGAAATGTATCTATCTATCTATCTATCTATCTATCTATCTATCTATCTATCTATCTATCTATCTATCTATCTATCTATCTATCTATCTATCTATCTATCTATCTATCTCTCTATCTCTCTCTCTCTCTCTCTCTCTCTCTCTCTCTCTCTCTCTTTATTAAAAGTCTGATCTTGTTAGTGTGTATATGTGTGTGTATATGTGATTGTCTTTACATCTTCTCGAAAACACTACGCGGTAACGATAACATTTTTATATATTTTGATTGAGGCCGAGATCACCGTCACTGAACATTTTACGCTTTATTTCTCCTTATTACTGATTAAAAGTAAACGTTTAAAAACATCAAAAGACTTTGAATTTAAAATGACCAGCTTTCACTGATGGCGTCACAGTGGCTCGGCTGGCAGTGATCAGCTTCACTGAATATTTCATCCTACATTTCACGTTATTCGTGATTAACGCTTTAAAAAATATTTTTATTTATTTCGATTCACATTTTTCCCCTATAGGCAGAGATCACTTTCACTGAACATTTTATGCTTTCTTTCTCAACATTACTTATTAAAGGTTTTTTTTTTAATCAAAAGACTTTGAATTTAAAAAGACCAGCTTCAACTGATGATGTCACAATGGCTCAGCTAGCAGTGATCAGCTTCACTGAAACACTCTGAACTTTTCGGCTTGAGTTGGAAGATCACGCCTCCCGCGGGGGCTACAGGTAGGGAACGGGTGCGTTGGGAGCAGATTTGCATTTGGTTTAGTATAATAATAACAATAATTAATAATAATAATTAATAATAATAATAATAATAATAATAATAATAATAATAATAATAATAATAATAATAATAATAATAATAATAATAATAATAAGCCTTTATTGTCATTGTACTTAGAAATACAACGAAATTAGGAGAGCTACTCCTGATCAGTGCAACCACAACAAGTTAAAACAAGATAAAAACACATCCAATAAGCTAAAATAGTAGATAAATTATATTTGTCACACCTAGGTAGAACATTGAAATGGGAGAATATTACAATTTAAAATGTAATAAATACTTTAAAATAATTAAAAAAAGAAGAAATATTAGCTGAGTGGTCTGTTTTATTGTGGAATGCATGACAGCATATCTCATGTCGTGTGGATATTTGAGGAATTTGGAGTTCTGATGGCCCAGGGAAAGAAACTGTTCTTGAGTCTGTTTGTCCGGCTGTTGACGCACCTGTACTGCCACCTGTCCTTACACATTGGCAGACACGGAATAGAACTGGAACATTCTGCACACAGACGGACCACCATGAATGAAGGCGGACCCTGCCGGCTGCCACTAATAATCTGCTGGGTCGCCGCAGACAAAGGCGGACCTGGAGGGCCGCCTGCTGTCACGTGCGGCACCAGGCCTCTGACTCCCGCCACGAAGAAGGATTGGGCGTGCCGTTGCCCTCAGAGGCTGTCGGGCGAGGAGAGGGACGTCAGTCCGTGGGCCAGGCCGGTCGAAGGCGTCGGAGAAGGGTCTGCAACAGCTTGGAGCTACCTGGACTTATTTGGATCTGGAGATCTCCAGTACATCCAGCATGTGGACCTGACTTTGAACGATGGACTGTTTCTTTGTGTAAATTGCGCCTAAATAAGGCGACTTGTGCATATGCAAAACTAAATTCACTGTGTACTGCAATTGTGACAATAAAGAACCATTGAGCAATTGGAGACCTCCTTTTGAAAGAGGTAGAGTGCCACCCCTTTCTCTCCGCGTGGATGGTATCGGGTCTGCTGACTCTTTCTGGCATTTGTTCTTTACAGTCCAACTTTCCATCATATTCATCCCTTCGTAATTCGGCAGTTCATAACTAAAGATGGTTTAAAATAAAATACAAATTGTGAATTTCATCAAACACACTATTAATTACAACCAAAAATCTGAAAAAATATCAATGCCAAAATCACTAGTTTTTCTGGTTTTCTGAAGAAACCTGACTACAGGTTTGTTTATAAAATATGTAGAATATTGCTCGAAATTATGGCGCGTGTGAATGCTGGTTGGTCAGTAACTACAGACCATCATCTAACTTGTCTTGACTTTCTCATTAAGCCATGGATGTATTAATAAATCAGTAACAAATTCAAGGCGATATAGAAAACATTTCTTCGAGAGAAAAATAATGAGATACATCTTGGTTATAAAGTTATTTCAATCAATATACTCACCTATTTAACTCACTAGCTTCCAAATCAGTTACATTGTGAAGTTTTATGATATTCTTAAATCACGTTCTAAATCTTTAACTGATGTTTTATGAAAAGCATATGCTACTTAGGTATACAGCGTAGTGAAGTGTGAAGTAATGCGTTTTGGTAGTAGGAATAAAGGATTAGCCTATTTTCTAACTGGGGAGAGATTTCATAAATCAGAAGTGCAAAGGTAGTGCAGGTGCAGGATTCCCCAACAAATAATTTGCACGTTGTATCAGTATTAAGGAAGGCAAATGCAATGCCAGCATTTATTTCGAGATGACAAGAATGTATGCAATACTGCGACTTTATGAAGCAGCGGTCATACCTCATTGGAGTATTGTGAGCAGTTTGGGGCTCCATATATGAGGAAGGATGTGCTGGCATTTGAGAAGGTTCAGATGAAGTTTACGAGAATGATCACAGGAATGATTTGGGTTAACATATGCAGAGTGTTTGATTGCATTAGCTTGCCTAGTACTCACTGGAGTTTGGAAGGATGAGGAGGGACCTGATTCAAACCTATGGAATAGTGAAAGGCCTGGACTGAGTGGACTGTGTAGATGTGTAAAAAACAGGAAAGTAGACTATTATTGGCAAAAGCACGAAAGTAGACTATTATTGGCAAAAACAGGAAAGTAGACTATTATTTGAATGGTGACCGATTAGGAAAAGGGGAGATGCAACGAGACCTGGGTGTCATGGTACACCAGTCATTGAAATTAGGCATGCAGGTGCAGCAGGCTGTGAAGAAAGCGAATGGTATGTTGGCATTCATAGCAAAAGGATTTGAGTACAAGAGCAGGGAGGTTCTGCTGCAGTTGTACAGGGTCTTCGTGAGCCACACCTGGAGTATTGCGTACAGTTTTGGTCTCCTAATCTGAGGAAAGACATTCTTGCCATAGAGGGAGTACAGAGAAGGTTCACCAGACTGATTCCTAGGATGGCAGGACTTCCATATGAAGAAAGACTGGATAGACTCGGCTTGTACTCGCTGGAATTTAGAAGATTGAGGGGGGATCTCATAGAGACTTACAAAATTCTTAAGGGGTTGGACAGGCTAGATGCAGGAAGATTGTTCCCAATTTTGGGGAAGTCCAGGACAAGGGGTCACAGTTTAATGATAGGGGGAACGTCTTTTAGGACCGAGATGAGAAAAATCGTTTTTCACACATTGAATCTGTGGAATTCTCTGCCACAGAAGGTAGTTGAGGCCAGTTCATTGGCTATATTTAAGAGGGAGTTAGATATGACCCTTGTGGCTAAAGGGATCAGGGGGTATGGAGAGAAGGCAGGTACAGGATACTGAGTTGGATGATCAGCCATGATCATATTGAATGACGGTGCAGGCTCGAAGGGCCGAAGGGCCGAATGGCCTACTCCTGCACCTATTTTTCTACGTTTCTATGTTTCTATGTGAAGAGGATGTTACCACTAGTGGGAGAAACTAGGACCAGAGGTCATAGCCTCAGAATAAAACGACGTACCTTTAGAAAGGAGATGAGGAGACATTTATTTCGTCAGACGGTGGTGAAACTGTGGAATTCAACGCCACAGAAGGCTCCGATGGCCACATCAATGTATATTTTTAAAGCAGAGATTGACACATTCTTAATTGGTAAGGGTGTCAGGGTTTCTGGGGAGGAAGCAGGAGAAGGTGGTTGAGAACGAAAGATAGATCAACCATGATTGAAAGCAGAGCAGACGTAATAGGCCTAACAATGATTTATAAAACAATTATTATCTGCAAATTAGACACAAGTGCGTGAGTATCTCAAGTCAGGCAGCATCTCTGAAGAAGGTGAATAAGTGTGTTTCGGATCGGGGTCCTTCGTGGAGACTGATTGTGGTGGGATGGGTGAGAAAGTTGAAAGACAAATGGGATCAGGTCAAAGCTTGAGATGTGAAAGGCGAGGGGATGGCAATTGTCAGATGGTTGGACGAGGCCAGAGATGAAAAGAGAAAAAGAGTGAGATAATGGTAGAAAAAGTGCGAATTGTGAAGCCTGAGGAATGAATATTGTTGGAAGAGGGGTGAAAGAAATGGATGCGAATTCAGGTGGAGTGCAGGGAAGAGAGGAGCGTATCTGCAATGACGTTATAACAAATGCACTGGCATATGTACACAATTTTAAATGTTCTCCTCTAATACTAATTATGAAATGTCACCAATACCCCACAAATTGTCAGAAACTTGAATTTTGGAAATCACTGAAGAAGGGATTCGACCGGAAACGTCACTTATTCCTTTTCTCCAGGGATGCTCCAGAGATGTCTGACCCGCTGACTTACACTAGCTTTTTGCGTCTATCTTCGGTTTAACGAGCATCTGCAGTTCCTTCCTACACAAGACTGAAGTGTTTCCAGTTATTTTCAGCCCACTCTGCATAATATCAATAAAAGGTTGTTTATTTGATAAATGAAATACTAATAGTTAGGACAGTATTGTGTTTTAGTGTTGCAGGCTCTTGCTCCAAAATCTGCTGCATCACAGGTCAAACACAACATGAAAGTACAACGCTGCATCTCCCTGTCAGGATATGAGTTTGTACCAATAATCTCTCTACCCTCCATTTATTTGACTCACGTAGGACAAAATACGCACTGCGTAACTCTATTTATCATTATATTGAATTGAAGAATATGAAACTCTGATTTACCATTAAGATTATATATATTTTCTATGTGCCTGTTTCAAATCATCTGACTTACATAATTGCATAGATATTCGCCTTCATAATCCAACACCATCTGCACCAATACTCGCCTATTAAATCGGTGTAATGAGGTCACGGGCATGCACACGATTGCATGCATTACGATGCCTTCACGTTAATGGATTTTATATGGATTTTGCAACAATATCATTGTCGTGATATTGTATACAATTGACTGTAAATGTATATCATCTCTGCAATAAATTGTAATGCTCACAAGTATGCACATTTGTGTAGGAAGGAACTACAGATTCTGGTTTAAACCTAAGATAGACACAAAAAGCTGGAATAACTCAGCGGGACAGGCAGTATCTCAGGAGAGAAGGGATGGGTGATGTTTCGGGTCGAGACCTTTCTTCAGACATATGTGAGACAATAATGCCATCTACCGATGAATGTTCAAACGGCGCACATAGATCACCTTTGTTGATTGGGTTCACCGATTATCTCTACCTTCGTTCAAATTTATACTCTTGATGGAGTTTGGCAATGGAGCAGGAATTTGCTGAACTTAACAACGATTATTTTGAGGAACCTGTCCATTAACCTGGAGCGGAACAGCAAGTCCATTCATTTGAATTGAGAGAAATGTCAATGATGGAAACGGTTAACTGACGTGATTAGCAGTAATTTACTCAAGTGAGATTGTTTCAATGTTTTCAATTGTCATCTGTAAGATTTGCTAGTGTATGTAGCTATATTTACTATTTGTATACAGCTTTATTTTCAATATATTTGATGTGTTTCGAAATATGAATTAATTTATATGGTTGCATGAACGTCGTTGCTTTCGAAAACATTGAATGCCATCAGCAGTTTTGACAGGCAGTAATGTCTTTCAAGTATTGCGGATATATTCACTACTTCAGATTAGTTCAACACTTCAGCGCAAGTTAACATAAGATAGGTTCAATGGCAGAGGCAGCTCTTATGGCGAAGTAATGAAATTTGTAGTAGGTGTTCACTGTTGCAACAGCGGTGCTGCAAAATGAGGTCGTTCTGAGCGGTTCAATAACTATTATTTTAGGGGCCAGGGGTGACTGGTACCGCTCGCCTACACACCACCCACTCACGCCCCCATTTCCCTGCCAGCTCCGGTCCATTTATTCGGGCAGGCAACATCTGATTAGGGAATGGATAGGTATCGTTTCAGGTCGAGACCCTTCAGCACAAATTGGGAAAGAGGGGAGAAAGCTGGAAAATAGATATGAGATGTGATAAAGCCTGCCAAGTTATAGGTGGATACATGTGAGAGGGGGTTGATTAGCAGCTGCGGGAGGGGCTTAATTGGCAAAGGCTGGGGGTGAAAAGGGAATCAGCAACAAAATAAGGGAGAAATTGGAGTGAAGGATAACCCTGGAGGAAGGGGAGAACCTGTTACTAACCATATTGTCAAATAGGTTGTGTATTTTATAATTATAAATTTATTTTACGACTGGAAATTGACATCGTACTAGATGGTCTCATTAGATAGGATTTACCCACATCGCATAATTTATTTTTTCATAATTTATAATGTTCATAATTTTTCATAATTTACACCCCCTGTTAAAAAATTGTTTTTATCCCCAGAGAAGAACATCCAAGCAGTTGCCATATCCCCAAAGCTATTTATCCCATTTCTGGGAATCACGATTCGGTTAATTGTTGGTGCGAAGCCCCCTTTCAAGATGAGTCTAGCGCTCATCCCTTCGAGCCTGAACTTTATTCCTCTCGTTATACTGTTTATATATATTACCACTTCTGGTAATTAATGTTGAGCTGATTAAAGACCACGGCAATGCCGCGGTTAACTAATTCGTCAACCTACACTTTTCATCTCGTTTTTCATGGTATAAACACTGATATATTGTGATATTTAGTGCGGATCGATCAGAGACATTTGTGATACTTCAAGCATATTAGCGTAATGCCAAGACTGCACTTCCGTATTTATGGGATATCCACAATAGGACATCGATTTGCACCAAATTTATTCAATCGGGGGGCGGGAGGGGGGGGGGGGGGGGGGGGGGGGGGGGGGGGTTGGGGGGTAACTTGCAAGCAGCCCCCTCAGTTGTCCTAACACATGGATCATCATCAATCATGAAAACGCAGTTTATTTGAAATATAACGAAGTTTCACAAAATGCCAGTTTATACACACAGCCGCGCCCTTCGGACATTATTGTTTTTATTCTATTGAAGGCAAAGACATTTGCACAAAAAATTACAACGATGCATCTGAAATAGAATAATCGGTTTTATTGCATTAAGTGTTACATTATTGTTTTTCAGTTCACCGTAAAATACAGACAGCGCATTCAAGGCAACAAAATGCACATGTGCTGCGTTTGAACAAATACCCTGTTAAAGCGAACATTCGATATCTGAATATTGGATTAATTTACAAAGAAATGTAGCAAATCGGAATTTGATCCTTTGAATTAGAGGCAACTAGATCTGGCGATATTGGCCTTAATCGGGGTTGTCTGGGTTTCGTGTTTAACCACACAGGAGTACAACTCGTGTGAGTTCCAGTAGGCGGCTGGCAGAGTCAGGTAACTGCTCGCACTGAATGAGTTGTCCTTCTCCTGCTGGACCCGGCTGGTCGCAGCGCCATCACTTCTCGCACTGCCGTCCACGGTCCACTCAATGTCCACAACGCCCGGATTGAACCCGCTCACCAAACACACCAGGGTGGCGGTACTTTTTGCGGAGACTTCACCCATTGATGGCGCCAGAATGGAAACGGTGGGCGGACGCGGACCTGGAAATAAATACAAATGGATTATTTATCAGTTTACATTAAGTCTGAATCAGTTCAGCTGGAATGACTCCAGGCAAGATTTACGACGACGGTGCCAGGTTTCGAACGCCTGAACTATAGGCATAGATTGGATATGCTAGGACGTTAGTCCTAGGGGTGTAGATGACCTTAGGGTGATCGCATGGCGGTGCACAAAATCGCGAGGGGATTACATAGGGTTAGCGCACGGAGTCTTTTCCCCGTAGTAGGAGAATTAAGAATTAGAGGGGTTAGGTTCAGGGCAACATTTGTACACATAATGCGTTGACTCCATGGAATGAGTTACCCAGAGTAGTTTATGAGACATGTACAATAACACCATTAAAAAAAAAACATTTGAATTAATTATAAGAAAGGTTCAAAGAGATATGGGCCTGGCACGCGCAAATGGAACCTGCAAGAAGGGCACCTCAGTCGGCATGAAATAGGTGGACTTAAGGTCTGTTCCACCGCTGCATAACTCTGTGGCTCTATGGCCGTGTCCTGCACTGGCTTTACAATTTCCGTTGATTTATAAACCTCGTTTTATACAGCAGAATCATGATAAGTTAATTTTCACTGTGCGAATATCCGAGGTTTGGTAAAACATGTAGCCTACGATTTTCTTCAGATCATGGGAAACGGCAGCAAAACAATAGAATACATAGAAACATAGAAACATAGAAACATAGAGAAATTAGTGTGCAGGAGTAGGCCATTCAGCCCATCGAGCCTGCACCGCCATTCAATATGATCATGGCTGATCATCCAACTCAGTATCCCGTACCTGCCTTCTCTCCATAACCTCTGATCCCCTTAGCCACAAGGGCCACATCCAACTCACTCTTAAAAATATAGCCAATGAAAAACTGGCCTCAACTACCCTCTGTGGCAGAGAGTTCCAGAGACTCACCACTCTCTGTGTGAAGAAAGTCTTTCTCATCTCGGTCTTAAAGGATTTCCCCCTTATCCTTAAGCATGTGACCCCTTGTCCTGGACTTCCCCAACATCGGGAACAATCTTCCTGCATCTAGCCTGTCCAACCCTTAAGAATTTTGTAAGTTTCTATAAGATCCCCTCTTAATCTCCTAATTCCAGAGAGTAAAAACCGATGTCTATCCAGTCTTTCTTCATAAGACAGTCCTGACAGCCCAGGAATCAGTCTGGTGAACCCTTCTCTGCACTCCCTCTATGGCAATAATGTCCTTCTCAGGATTTGGAGACCAAAACTGCACGCAATACTCCAGTGTGGTCTCACCAAGACCCTGTACAACTGAAGTAGAACCTCCCTGCTCCTACGAGGTACAGCCAGTCTCTATCCACATCAATACTGAACCCCTAATACCGTATGCTTTAAGTTTGTATACTAATCTCTTATGTTGGGACCTTGTCGAAAGCCTTCTGGAAGTCCAGATATACCACATCCACTGGTTCTCCCTTATCCACGCTACTAGTTACATCCTGCGAAAAAAATTCCACAAGATTCGTCAGACATGACTTTGTCCAATGACTGCTATCCCATCTTTAATAACTACTCTAGCAGTTTCACAGTCCCCACAACCGAAATCCATGAATACTTTCTTTTCTCCTTCCCCTTTCCTCCCTTCCCCCCCTCCTTCCCTTTCCCTCCCATTCCCCTTCTCCCCTCTCCCCCCTCCTCCCTTTTCCCCTCCCCTTTCTTCCTCTCCTTCTCTGCCCCCTTCCCCCTTTTCTTCTCTTTCTTTTTCTCTTTTCTTTCCCCTTTCCTTTTCCTCCCTTCTCTCTCCTTCCCCCTTTTCTTCCCCCTTTCCTACTCCTTTCCTTCTCCCCCTCCCTCTTCCTCTTCCTTTCCTTTCCCTCCTTCACCCCTCCTTTACCCTTCCTTTCTTCCTCTTCTCCCCCCTTCTCCTCCCACTCCCTCTCTTCCTTTCCCCTTCCCCCTTCCCTTTTCCCCTCCTCTTCTTCCTCTCCCTCCTCCTCCATTCCTCCTTTTTCTCCTCTTTTTCCTCCCCTCTCTCCCCCCCCCCCCCCCCCTCTTCCTTTCCCTTCCCGTTCTCCTTTTCTCCTTTTCCCTTTCTCCTCTTTTCTTTTCCCCCCCTCCCCTTCGCTTTGTCTCCCTTTCTCTCTACTTTCCTTCCTCCTCTCCCTCTTCCCCTCCCCTTTTCCTTTCTCTTCCTCTCTCTTTTTCTCTCTTCCCTTCTCTTCCTTCTCTTCCTTTCTTTCCCTCTCTCCTTCCCTCCTTTACCCTTCCCCCTTTCTTTCCTTTCTCTTCTTCTCCCCTCCTCTCCTTTTCCCTCTCTCACTCTCCTCCATTCCTCTTCCTCCACTCCTTCCCTCCCTTCCCCTTTCCCTCCTTGCTTCTCTTCTCTCCTTTCTTCTTTTCCTTCCTCCTTGTATTCCCACCTCTCTCTTTCCTCCCTTCTCTTCTTCCCCCCTCTTTTCTCTTCATCCCCTACAACTCACCCCCTCCCCCCCCTCCATTTCTTCTCTCCTTTTTCTTTTCCCCGACCCCGAAACATCCCCTTCCCCCCCCAGGGGGGGGGTCCTTCCCTCCTGTCCTTTTCTTCTTCTCTCTCCTTTTCCCTTGAGTGCTCTCTTTTCCTTCTTTTCTCGTGTTCTTTCTTTTCTTTCTTCCTCCCCTTCTTCCCTTCCTTTTCTTCTTTTCTACTCTTCCTTCTCCCTCTGTTATCCCCCCCCCTCTTCCTCATCCTTCTTCTCCTCCCCTTTTCTCTTTCTTTCTCTCGCCTTTCTTTTCCTTTCTCCCTCTTTGCCACACTCCTTTCCCCCCTTTCTTCCCCCTCTTTCTTCTTCTCTTTTTCCCTCTTCTTCCTTCTCCTTTCCTTCTTCCTTCTCTTCCTCTCTCACTCTAGCATCCCTCTTTTCTTTCTTCCCCCCTTCCGTTCCTTTCTCCCCCTTCCTCTCTTTCCCTGCATCCTTTTCTCTCCTTCCTCCTCTTTCCCCCCCTGTTCCCTTTCTTTCTTCTGTCTCGTTCCGCTCCGTTGTTCCTTCTTTCTCCCTTTTCCTCCTTTCTCCTTCTTTTCACCCCCCTCTCTTCTTCTCTTCTCTTCCCCTTCCTTTCCTTTCCTTCTCTTTTCCTTCCTTTCCTTCTTTCTCTTTTCCCCCCGCCCTTTCCCTCCCTTTCCTCCCCCCCCTCCCCTTTCTTCCTCCTCCTCCTCCCCTCTCTTCCCTCCCTCTCCCTCTCTTACCTTCCGCTTTCTTTCCTCCCTTTTCCTCCCCCCCCTTTTTTCTCTTTCCCCCCTTTAGCCTTTCTCTTTTCTTTCTTTCCCCCCTCTCTCTCCTTCCTCTCCTTCTTTCCTTACTCTCCTTTTCTACTCCGCTCCGCCTACCCCTCCCCCCCCTCCCCTTTCCTTCCCTTCTTCCCCCCCTTCCTCCGTCTCCCCCTTCTTCGTTCCCTCCCCCCCCCCCCTCCCTCTTCCCCCCTTCTTCCTCCCCTTGTCCCGTCCCTGTCCTCATCCCTTTTTCCGTTCTTCTTCTTTCCCCTCTCCCCCTCTCCCCTTCCTCTTCTCCCTTTTACCTCATTCCCCTTCTCTCCTCTCCCTGTCTCTTCCTTCCCCTTCTCCCCTCCTTCCTTCTTCCCCCTTATGTCTTCTTTTCCCCTTTCTTTGCCCCCCCCCTATTCCCCGTTTTCCCCGAAAACCCCCCGACGCTCACGCCTCTCCCTCCCTTCTTAAAAAGAGGGGTTACATTGCTACCCCGCCAATCCTCAGGAACTACTCCAGAATCTAAAGAGTTTTGAAAGATTATCACTAATGCAATCCACTATTTTCCTGAGCTACTTCCTTAAGTACTCTGGGATGCAGCCTATCTGGCCCTGGGGATTTATCGGCCTTTAATCTATTCAATTTACCCAACACCACTTCCCGACTGACCTGGATTTCACTCAATTCCTCCTTTGACCCACAGTCCCCCTGCTATTTCAGGCAGATTATTGTGTCTTCCTTAGTGAAGACGGAACCAAAGTAGTTATTCAATTGTCCGCCATATCCCTTGTTCCCCATGAACAACTCACCTGTTTCAGACTGCAAGGGACCTACTTTGTTTTAAAAACTAACCTCTTTTTCTCTTCACATATCTATAAAAACTTTTGCAGTCAGTTTTTATGTTCCCTGCCCAGTTTTCTTTCATAATCCTATTTTTCTTTCCTAATTAAGCCCCTTTGTCCTCCTCTGCTGGTCTCTGAATTTCTCCAGTCCTCTGTATGCTGCGTTTTCTGGCTACTTATCCTAGCAGAATGAGCAGCATTTCCAAATTCATGCTTGTTTAAACAGTAATCCCAATTCTTTCCCAGAATTGTCTTTAGAATGTTACTTATTAGTGAATATTCCACATCGTCCAGAAAGTCCATGATTCAAGGATGGTGGCGGTCAGAAAAATGAAAGGTAAAACTAAGGTTTTGGTCAGATTCAAATTCATTCTGACACATGTCCAGACAGCTCTGGGATTAATATCCAACATATTCGAACTTTAAAAAACATTTCAACCTAATGCGGAATTTAAAGACGCTGTACTATTTCCTCCCAATCTTTCGATTCTGAGCAATTCAGCAATAACCTCGTTTACTTGTTTGCCAATTTCTGCACTAATTTATCCGAAAATGGCAAAATGATGTCTCGCTCTTTTAAGCTTTTTGACATGTCGGTCAACCAACTGCCTGCCCGTAAAAAAAAACAACAATCAGAGGGATCATGTGTAACAGCATAGTGAACAGTCTGCGTTTTCTGCTGTATCATACACTCGATGGCAATCGGAGAACCTGCATCAAAATCCCTTGCAGGTTCTACAAGGTGGGTACAAAGAGTCTGACGGAATATCCACACAAATGTGACCAGCTAAGGTGACAATGGCTAGCTGAACGAGAAATGAACCCGAATACTGTTCTGCTCTTGTTTCTAATTTCGGAGCTGAATCAGACTTGCAACAATCCTCCACACTTTCGCGTAGAGAGAATTGAAATGGTGCCGTGCGAAGCGTTTAAATATTTGGTTTTTATCTCTTCCCTGACAATTCGCTTTAGCGCTGTTCTAGGGAGCGCGTGCAAACCTGTCGAAACGCCACTTCACCCTCACGGTATCATTAAAACGATCAGAAATCAACTTCGCGCAAGTTGCCCTAATGGGTATTTGCAATTTCAAAACTATCCCATTTAAATTCACGGACATCATTGCCAAATGTTTATTACATTTCCTTTGGATGCTTCCAAAGTTTCTATTTGGCCCACTCTCAGAGTTGATATTCTCCGTGTCCGCAATATACCGTAAGCTAATAAAATCTCATAATTTCCCGAGCATTTCTTCAAGTAAAGGCACAGTTTTCGTTTGCATTACCCTCATGTTGAAGCAGAGTGTGCACTAGCAGCAGTCTCTAATGAAACCCGCTACTTGAGGATACATCAAATCAGATAATCAGTATTCCTGTTTCGGAGCAGGTTTCACGAACATCAGGGAAGAAAGGGGAAAATAGATCATCAGATCATTCCAGAATTTAACAACTTTGAAGCACAGCTGTCAGTATGTGAAGGCCTTAAATTCCACGATGTTCATGAAGCCAAGGTTAGGTGAATGCAGATTTCGGGATGTAGGGATGGAGGTAAAGGATTATGAAAAAAAAACAAGTTCACGTAGGAGAAAAAAGTGAACCGCCAATGTTGGTATCTTGAATACAACACAAAGTGCTGAAGTAATCCAGCGGATCAGACAACATCTCTGGGAGACAAAGAAAGATTATATTTCTGCTCGGGAAAGTGTTGCAAAGGTTCCGACCCGAAACATTGCCCATCCATACGTCTACCGGAGATGATGGCTGACCCGTTCTGTCTACTTGGGTTTAATAGAATCTTTCTACCGAAGATTTATGTTGGAAAGCAAAACCTAAGTTCAAAGATTCGTGTTTCATTCCGTAAATTGTTTACTTACTGCTTAGATTCAGTTTGGTTCCTCTCCAAAAGGTGTATTTACTGTTGTCCCACACAGCACAGTAATAATCGGCAGCGTCCTCTGATTGCACGTTGGTGATGGTTAAATGCATTTGGTTCATGGATGACTCCACGGAACCCGTGAATCTGTCTGGAATTCCGGTGCCTCTGGTGGAGCTTCCATACCACACGAAGACAGGGGTGCGGTCCGACTTCTGCCAGTACCAGCTCGTGTACCAGCTACCGATGGTGCCCCCTGACAGGGTACAGGTGATTTTGACGGTTGTTCCCGGCGAGGTTGATATAGACGCGACCTGAGTCAAGGTAGTCTCCGCGTTTATAGCTGATAGAAAAAACAGATAAATATACAGAACCATTAGAAAAAACACAGCAGAATGTGAAACGATACAGCATTAATCATTCTGCGCTCTACTCACAGTGGAAACAGGTCACCAAGGCGAGAACCCAAACCCATTCAGCCATATCGAAGGTGATAAGGGAATATTTTTTTTGCACAAGCGCGGTTTTGAGCCGTTTCGAAATTTCTCTTTTGAAGTCTTCAGCATCCCAACGTCACTAATTATTAATTATTCATGCAAATCTTTATCCACGTGACATCGATTCACTGAATTATTGGCTGGGTGTAAAATGATATTTCTGCAGCTCCAGCCCTTTGAGAGAAAGACATTTTCATGCTGTTTTAAGTGGGGGGAGAATAGCAGACAACGGCGGACTCAACGGCGGGGGAAGGGGGGGAGAAGCTCTCAGTCTCACTCGTGAACTGTTGTGTGAAAGCAGGCTCTTATTTGCCGAGTAAAAGGGGTCAGCTGTGTTGAATGATGGGACTGTACAGACTTTGCACTAATCCCCTTAAGCTTCCAAATAATTATAAAGTAAAACATTTCCCCTTTTCCTACAAATAATTCGCAGTCGAGTAATATCGCAAGGCATCATTGCACTAAGCCCCTTCATTGCATTTAAAGTGTCCACTTTGATGGTCAAATTAAACGGCACAAGAAAGTTTGTTAATATGACTTCATCGCATGTGCGAGAGAACGAGCAGATGTTGATGCTTCAGACGGTCGAATTGAAGGGCAAGGGAAAAACAATACATAATTAATTAAAGTAGAACTGTGAGAGAGTGGGGGAATACTGTAGAGGGGTAAAAGCATGCCATGGAACTTGAGGTCCACTAGCAAATTCAATTAATATATCAGAAATTCCAGATTTCAATGTGAGCTTTCAATGTGAGGATTCAAAAGACAGAACCTACACACGTGCCACAAGGAATAAAATCCCAGTGTATGACACATCCACGATTATCTAAACATGTTAAAGACAGCATTAAACTAAGAGCAAAACAATTTCTATGAGCAAAGTTGAATGGAAATCAGAAAATTGAACAGCGAATTGTAAAAAATATGCCGAAGGCTTCAATGAGTACGAAAATATTAAAGTATTGTTGGACGTCAGCTAGAAGTGTAAATGCATGATAATAATGATTGCTGTCATTGTTATTACAATCTACAGAGTGGACAATGGTCTGAAGTAGGGGGCATGGGGTAAAATTAAAGGGGAATATGGAGATGACAGAAAATAGAAACTGTAATTATTCATCGGTCTGCACTACAGAACACGGACAACATCCCAGAAACGGCTGCGGACATGGTAGTGGAAGCAAGGAACAAACTCACAAAAGTTGCAATCATTAGGAAGCTGATAGAGCCATGGGCCTTTGGGTTCTTAAGATGTTTTGTATTTCATTCTAGAATCCTAATTCATCCCGTTGCGGCGCTGAATTCATTGGTTTGATTTTTTATTTAAAAACCACCATGGTGATCATTTTCATTCCGAAAGGAAGGGAGACAGAAATATTGCAAGCTGTTACTAAACGATATAAAGGATACTGACAAAATGATCAAAAAGATCACCTCGTAAAAAGTCAAAATGTTGTTGAGAAAGAGAGAACATTCAGAAATGTGAGGCGCAAAGGGGCTTGGAAGTGTTGGTGCAGGATTCCCCAAAAGTAAATTTACAAATCGGTAGTCAGGAAGGCGAATGCAATACTCGCATTTCTTTCGAGAGGGCCAGAACACAAAAAACAAAATACAAAAACAGGGATGTAATGCTGAGCCTTTATAAGACACTGTCAGACAGCATTTGGAGTGTTGTGAGCAGTTTTGGGATCCAATCTGAGGAAGGATGAGCTGGCGTTGGAGAGGGTCCAGAGGAGGTTTACGAGGGTGATCCCAGGGATCCCAGGGACGAGATCATTATAGGGTCTGTCCTCACTTCCTCCATCATAGTCTAGTTTGGCTCAGCCACCAAGCACGTTTTCCGGAGGCTGAAGAGCATCGTTCAATCAGCTGAGAATGTTGCTGGCTGTAATCTTCCCCTCATTGGCGAACTGTACACTGTAAAGGCCAGGAGGCAAGCCAGTAAGATAATCTCTGACCCCACTCAGCCTGGCCACAAACTCTTTGGAGCTTAAAGCTGCCACAGTCAGCTTCCCTTAAAGCTGCCACAGTCAGACATAAAAACAGCTTTTTTTTTCACGAGCAGTAGCTATACTCAATAGCTAAAAGTCTGTTGCCTCCTTTTGCTCTGGTATTTTATTCCATTCACATGGCAGGCAGTGACTAGTGGGGTGCCGATAGGCTCAGTGATGGGACCTCAGTTATTAACAATATATATTAACGATTAAGATGAAGGAATTAAATGTAACATCTCCAAGTTTACTGATCACACAAAGCTGAGTGGCAGTGTGAGCTGCGAGGAGGATGCTATGAGGCTGCAGGGTGACTTGGATAGGATGTGTGAGTGGGCAGATGCATGGCAGATGCAGTATAACGTGGATGAATGTGGGGTTATCCACATTGGTGGCAAGAAGAAGGCAGATTATTAACCGAATGGTGTCAGATTAGGGAAAGGGAGGGGGCAACAAGACCTGGGTGTCCTTGAACATCAGTCACTGAAAGAAAGCATGCAGGTGCAGTCGGCAGTGAAGAAAAGCGAATGGCACGTTGGCCTTCATAGCGAGAGGATTTGAGGAAAGGAGCAAGGTGGTCCTACTGCAGTTGTACAGGGCCCTAGTGAGACCACACCTGGAGTATTGTGTGCAGTTTTGGTCTCCAAACTCCAAATTGGGGGCGCCGTCCTGTACGGGTATGGCTGCCCAGCCTGCAGCTGTCCGTTTCCTTCATCTCTTTTTATTATTTTTAGTTAGTTGAGTTTTTGTTTTCGGAGTTCTAGCCTTTTTTATGTGGGGATGGGGGGCGGAGGGGAAAACAGCTTTTTCTAGACCGTACCTGGTCGGAGAGGCTGCTTTCCTCCGGGCTGCACCTTCGACCCGTCCTCGCGGCCTATCAGCGGGTCTGGAACGTGGCCTTGTCCGGTTTCCTGACGGTTTCGGCGGCGGCACAGCGCTGGAGCACTATCGCGGAGCGGAGCGGGCGGTGCCTTGCATGGGTCGCCGCGCTGGAGCTCCGGTGAGCTGGGAAGACCGCCGACAAAGACGTCGCGGAGCCGCGGGTCTGTGGAGCGGTCAGCTGTGGGCGGCGGCGCTGACTTTATCATCGGGAGCCTGGGATCTCTTGCCGAGATCGCCAGTGGTGGAGCTCCATCCGGCGCGGCCTTGTTGGCTTGGAAGCCGTGGACTCCGGTGGGGGCGACCGTTCCTGACTACGGAGTGCCATCGCCCGGCGAGAACGGGCTTGGAACACCGGGTCTCCGTGGCGGCGACTGCGGAGGACTCAATGGGCCCGACTATGGGTGGACACGGGGATGGGGTCTGGACTTTGTGCCGTCCCTCACAGTGGGAACCATTCTGGGGGGATGTTTTTATGTTTATTGTTAACTTTTATGTTGTGTCTTATCTTTATTTGTGTGCTGCATGGCAAGTCAGATTTCACTACATCAATTGGTGTTTGTGACAATAAATATCCTTTGACCTTTGTCCTTTGTCCTTTGTCCAAATTTGAGGAAGGGCATTCTTGCTATTGAGGGGGTGCAACGTAGGTTCACCAGATTAATCCCCGGGATAGTGGAACTGGTATATGATCGAGTGGGCTTATATGCACTGGAATTTGGAAGGATGAGAGGGGATCTTATAGAAACATATAACATTCTTAAGGGATTGGATACGCTAGATGCAGGTAAAATGTTCCCGATTTGGGGGAATCCAGAACCAGGGGTTCCAGTTTTTAAAAAATGGGTAGGCCATTTAGCTCAGAGATGTGGAAACACTTTTGTTACCCAGAGAGTTGTGAATCTATGGAATTCTCTGCCACAGACGGCAGTGGAGGACAAATCACTGGGTGTATTCAAGCGAGAGTTAGATATAGCTTTTAGGGCTGATGGAATCAAGGGATGTGGGAGAAAGCAGGAACGGGGTACTGATTTTGGATGATCAGCCGTGATCATACTGAATGGCTGCGGTGCTCGAAGGGCCGAATATCCTACTCCTGCACCAAATTTCTAAGAGTCCTGGTATTTATGGTTAAGAAAAGAACATTGGGCGATTAGTTGGAAAAATAGAAGACGCGCAAACAGACAAAATTCTGGTTGGAATGATGTAAAAACTGAAGTGCCTCAAAGATCAGTGGTGGAGCCCCAATTTCCTAAAATGCTAAAACAAAATGTTTGCCATTGAATTTGTTAATGACATGAAAAACGAAACAAGGCCACCCTTCTATGTGGATAGTTTCAGTGAATGGGCAAAGGCCTGTTAAATGCAGGATGTGGGAACGTGTGAAATGTCAATTTTGGCAGGGTAAGGGATATAAAATAATGTTCTTTCCAATATAGATACAAAAAGCTGGAGTAACGCAGCGGGACAGGCAGCGTCTCTGAGGAGAAGGAATGATTAACGTTTCGGCTCGAGGCCCTTCATATTTACATTATAACAGTTTGCATTGTTTTGAGACGCAGAATTATTTCGGTTTGCTTGTGAGGATTCGCCACAGGCTAGAAAGAGGTACAACAACTGCCAAGGAGAGGTAACAGTGTAGCATCTAACGCCAGAAAAACCGAATACAAAAGAGAGGGTCTTAAGTGTTTCAGCTATACTTCATCGCAGAATCGAGCAGAGTATTGCAATGTAAATGATTTTGAAGCAATTCAGAGAATAATTAGTAGACCCATATCGGCAACGAGTGAGTTGTTTTATGAGGAATTGCTTGACGGTTAGAAGCGTGAGAGGTGCTTTAATTGAAGCACGGGTGATTATGCGGGGTCTTAACAGCATGTGAAGGGAGAGGACATTTCGTCTGGGGTATTCTAAAACTAAACGTCACCGGTTACACAAAATAAATGCCTACTTCAAAAAGTGAAGAAACAGAACACATCCATCAGAATGGAGAAAGCCTCATCAATTACGTTTCTGAAAATGTGGCAGAAGCAGTCTTTATTTTTTTCCAAAGGTAGAAATATTCCAAATAACCAAGGTGAGGTAGTGATATGTTACCAGACGTGGTTGGGACCGCAGATCAGAGGTTACAATCAGATTAGTCACCATTTTATTGTTTGGTGAATTAGCTTCAAGTGACCCAGTGCGGATGGGGAACATCATCTCCTCCCCATTGACCACCAACACAGTGCATCTCAAGGCCGCGTGCTTTGCACCCTGTTCTACTTCCTTTACAGCCATGGAATGAAGCACAGCTCCAAAGTAATCTATTATCCACCCCCAACACCATTCTGTTTGGATGAATCACTGATGGTGCTGCGTCACCATAGAGAAGAGAGACGGAACACTTGGTTGAATGGTGTCAGAAAAACAACCTTTCGCTCCAAAGCAACAAGATCGAACTGGTCGCTGACTTCAGAAAAAGGTAGTCCGGGGACCTCAGGCCAGTTTGTTTTTGGTGGAGCAGTAGTGGAGAGAGTTATCAGCTTTAAATGCTAGGCATTAACATCGTGGATGACTTGGCCCGGGCCCAGGAAACAAATGCATCCACGAAGGAGCGCCAATGCTTCTATTTGCAAACAATTTTAAAGAAATACTTTACGTCACCAAATACTCTAACAAACCTTTACAGATCTACTGCAGAAAGTACACCACCCGGTTCCAGAACAGCTACTTGCCTACAACTATCCAGTTTTTGGAAGGACCTACATAACCCTAATGTTGCCGCGACAACGGGACACTATATCCCATTCCTTGCACACTATGGACATGTTTTTTTATTATTGCGTTTTTGGACGCAATCGTGTTTCTTTCTTTCAGATTTATATGTATAATTGATGTATGATTTATTCCTGTGCTTTTTTCTGTCTTAGTCCACGTGCCTGCGATGTTTCTGCAAGCAAGAGTTCTCAGTGTAAAATTAGATTTAATTTTCTGTTTGTTTCTTTTAAGAGAATAGCGTTCAGTTATTTATGTCATGCCGTCGTTTTTTTTAAATCTTTATGACTTTCATTGATATTCAGAACCAAACTCATTGGCAAATTTATAGATGTAAACCCTGGGGGTACTGAGAACTTCAGGTACTGATTTAGAAAAAATGTGCTGGAGAAACTCAGCAGATCGTGTAACATTTCTAGAGGACATGGAAACCTGGGGATGGATGTGTCCTGCCTGTATCAAGGGCAAGTCCGTTGGCGCGGCTCTGTCAGACCTACTCACCCCAGTCCGGGCCCGCGTTCAGGATCTCCTTGCAGAAAGCTGCTGTCAGATGCTTGTGCAGATCTGAAGAAATAAGCTTGGTGAGTGCGGACATCTGAATGGAGGATGTAGATGGCAAATGCACCTCATGGAGGTCTGAAGTAATGTCACTAATGGAAGTGGAGAATGATATTCATGTATATTTCGTGTTATTCTCCCCTGTCCAATGTGGAACTCCATTATTGTCCATTCGTGACACAGAATAAGACACGCAAAACAAACATTAATATTCTTTGATTTAATGAATCACGCATCTTACCGTAGACTTTTTGATATTCAGCTCAATTGGAGATAACTGAATTCAATATAAGTCTAAGATTTGGCGCTGATATCAGAGTTAATGTAAATCTGAAATTAAAAGCTGGAATTGGTAACGCGAGCATGACGCTATTGAGTTGTAATTAAAAGTAATTTCAGTTACTTTAAGAAGGAAAAGTCTAAAATGTATGTGACCCCACACCCACAATTACTCAGAATTTGCCGGACAGGTCCTGCAAATACAATAAACTGTGTAATGGAGAATGACAACAATACATTCAAAGCAACCACTCTGCATTGTCCAGAGCTTCGATTTTGGGCAAGTCATAGATACAGCAAACCCAATGAAATGTACAAAATCCTGTTTGCAACTGTCTTCATGTTTGTCCAAAAAAGATTTAAAGGCTCTCCCGGAGATATATAAGGTAACATTCTTATTATTCACATTCAGTATGCACGAACATTTTGACCAATTATTTCCTTCTCCTCTATCCCCATACCTAGTTGAGTTCTGTACCGACAGCAATATATTCACATCAACAATCATGATAGAATAGCGGCTTACACGCAGGAGAGAGAGAGAGAGAGAGAGAGAGAGAGAGTACTCAGCGTGCATTTCAAATTTCAATATGACAGGAGAATAAGCAGATAAATGATGGATGAAATCTATCACAGAGAATTATTAGCTAGGAAACTTTGCCTCGTGTATGGAGGGGAGGGGTGGGGCAATGTGGTTCATAGTGCGCAGGAACCGAGAGCCTTTGGGTGTATGAGCACACATCTGCCAAGGTAGAAAGATATATCGCGAGAGAAGAGAACAAAACCTGTGATATATTTTGGGTTTCAAATAATGAAGAATTGAGTAAGCGGAGAAGATAACTCTCTAGCTTTGGTTAGACCGTAGCAGTTTCAGAAAACTATGAAAGGAGAATATTTTTAAGTAGTGCTCCATTCCTCCAAATCGCTTCCTGCAAAGGTGAAGGAAGTGCAGATAAGCAATGGTTTCAAAATGAAATCACATCACTACGAACGCAGAGGCCTGGACCATACATCCAGACCTATTTCAACAGGGAAAGTGTGGAATCTAAATTCTGTTAAGTGTCTGGAATATTTCAAAAGAAACATCAGGTTGTATGATTGATTATTACAAAACAACTGGATCCCAAATATATCCTTCAAGTGGAAAATAATCCAATTAGTGCTGGTCTGGCCTTTTCGTGAGCGCAGACACATACTATTGCGTATTGAGCTTCAGCACAGAAGCAAGGTACGGCACCGCCATCTACCGTTATAATCGGAGACTGCATCAGTATCTTCTGCCCACGCGGTCAAATGGTCGATTTCTATAACCGCCACCCGGTCAAATGGTCGATTTCTATAACCGCCGTTACCCAGTGAGAGGGTACACAAAAAGCTGGTGAAACTCAGCGGGTGCAGCAGCATCTAAGGAGCGAAGGAGATAGGCGACGTTTCGGGTCGAGACCCTTCTTCAGACTCCCCCACCAGGACGGTCTCAAAGCCCTCCGGTTCTTCCTCGACCAGAGGAGCAACCCATACCCGTCCACTGACACCCTCCTCCGCCTAGCAGAGTTAAATAAACCCCCACCAGGACGGTCTCAAAGCCCTCCGGTTCTTCCTCGACCAGAGGAGCAACCCATACCCGTCCACTGACACCCTCCTCCGCCTAGCAGAGTTAAATAAATCGATACCTTTACCCAGTGAGAGCTGCTTGGATGTTTTTTTGTCCGAACTCTTTTTTTAAGATGATGTCACTATGAATTGCACTTACGAGGACAAATATTTTGTGTTTGTTTCTCCAAGTGCAATTGAGCATTCAGTAAGTTTCTTGCTTCCGTCTTTTTTAGTCATGTGTGAAAAGTTAAAGCCGCTCCTCACTTAGTATATTCGCATCCACACCCATAATCGCCAAAAGAGTAGGGATTAGATGGGTTTATGGGCATGCACATTATCGTAATATTGCTACAGTGATAATTAACCATTTGTCCTATCTCCGCGTAAATGAACATTATTTCATAACCGATGCAATGCTGCCATCTACTGTTGCAAGACTGTACGGCACAGAGACGAACTTGTGGGCAATACCAGCATTTTCACGTCATGCCGTTTGCATTTGCCTCCCCATAAACGACAAGAACTGTAAATATCCCAAAGGTGCTGCAGATGATGTCACTATTTTGGATTGGTTCATCATCTAAGAGAACGATAACGGCAGAAACCACCGAAGATCGTCAAATGCAGCGCCACATCATGCAGGATGAAAATGTACTCGAAGCTACATCTTGTGTTATTGTGAGCGGCCAGACAACTCTATTTTACGATACAGAGATGAGCCCCGCATTCCTCTGCCAACTGCGCTTCTTTATGTATCACTTGGAGTTATTCAGTAGAGAAACAGCCATTCGGCCCAACGAGTCCCACCTGCCCGCGTTTGGCCCGTATCCCTCTAAACCATTCCTATCAATGTACCTGTCCAAATTTTTTAAAATGTTGTTATAGTACCTATTTGAACTACCTCTTGTGGCAGCTCGTTCCATGTGCTCACCAACCTCTGTGCGAAAATGTTGCCCACCAGATTCCTATTAAATCATTCATCTCTCACCTTAAACCTACGTCATCTACAATTTTACCCAGAGTAGCAGAATCAAGAACCAGCGGTTGTGAACAGCGATCATATTTCATAATAGCGATCCACTTGTGATCATATAAGCATAGGAATTGTTCCCAATTATATTGTTATTTACGAATGATCTGCATTCAAATAAATGCAATTTCATAAATTTCCCAATTATTTATTTACGTAATATTTACGTATATTACGTGAGACTTGTACTACCATTTCTTCTGTGAAATTAAATCTAACCGGGAATGAGACATATTGCCCTCTGGGTTTTCTTCCGGAAGACAAACAAATTGCAGAACAAATGAGAATTTTCACGAGAGCTCCCAGGTTGCTACGCAGACTTATGTGTTGTAAATGCAGTATATGATGGATATAACAACTGGTGAAATTTACTAAAGTACAGTAATGCAATTGAATATATATCACAGTAGCTTGCAGTCGAAGCACCTTTAAAAGATGTAGTTATATAATTTGATTCTCGCCTAATTTAATTGAAAACGCCATTATTCATTTCACCAGGCTAACTACCTCAAAAGGAGGAAATTTGTAATAAATAGCTGATCAGACACAAATAATGTATTAACTGGAAAGAGCAGGAGGTCTCAAATGCTGGACCTAAAAGCATCCCTAATTTTAACTATTTTCATTATTGGCATCAGTCTTCCCCTGGCAAATCCCAAATCTCTGGAATTTCACACCAGCATATCTTCATCTCACCATTTTGCACTCCTCCTTGTAGCTAACCTCAAAGGCCATCTCTGTTGACCAAAGTTTAGTCCCTTGATCCTTTTTTTAATTAGCAAGTGAAATTTCCTTCTGAAACTGTTGCAGTTTTATACATATATTTCAAATTTATTTATTTTAAAGGTCATTTAAAAATGTGGATTATTGGATTCAGGTTACACCATTGGAATTCATTTGATTCAGCTTACACCATCTGACAACATGGGAAGTGGAACAATTTTAACATGTAAATTGTCCTTCATGCCTGGTCTGACCAACCTACTTCCACAAACTGCATTGTAATTCCACTGTACCAGAACCAACATAATCTCACAAAATACAGCCGGAACGCAAAAGAGCCTGTCATTGATGTGAACATTAAAGCCATTGAACAACGGGATGTGTTTTAGGATCCCAGGAAAGAACCATCGGCGGATCTGCCATTGGCCAGCACCAATGGTTCTAGAGTAGGGAAGAGGTCGTTGGCGAATAGGGTTCGTGGGGTGGGACTATGAGCAAGATTATTATTCCTTATCATTTCTGAGTGTAAATAAACCACGTGGCGCCGCGGAGATGTGACGGCAGGAGCTTGCTGGGCAAAATATCCAAGCTCGTATGGAGGTTGAGGAAAACTACGTTGATGAAACACTAAACGCTGACCAGTATTTCCAAAATAACCGTCGCCCATCAAAAGCAAACGAAGCCTCGCGGGGGAAAGGAAAATGGGGACAAAGCATGGATATGTTCGACTTGCAACTGGGTGTAGGATATCAATGTAGATTGGGGCTAGCCACCGGGAGATCTAGTAGGCCATCGCAAGTTCGGATAAACGGTCGCCGAGTCTACGCTTGGCCTAGCCGATGTTCAGTAACCCACCTCCAGAACACCAGATCGAGGAGATAAGGTTAGAGAATGTGCATGTGAATCTCACTGCCGATGTTCCTGGGTGGAGCTGAGGGTGGAGGAATACGAACAGATGTTAAATCTCCCGCGGTTGCAGGGTAAGGTGCAGGAGTGGGGGTGGCTTCGGTGAAAAGAGATGAGTGAACCAAGGAGTTGCGGCGGGAGTGGTCTCTGCGGAAGGCGGAGAAGGTTGGAGATTGGAAGATGTGCTTAGTGGTGGGATCACGTTGGGAGGTGACAAATATGTCAAATAAGTATGTGTTGGATGCAGAGGCTGGTGGGGTGAAAGATGAGGCCCGGGGAACTCGAGTGGAACACGATCGACGAGTCCACGGACCTGAGTCGTTTAGGCGATATCGATCTTTAATCGTGGAATTACGGTTCAGGTGGGGAATAAATAAAAAGAGGCCCACAGGAGCCGTTGGAAGAAGAGGAGGAGGGGGAGGAGCGACACCTGACCGGTAAGGATAAAAATCAAGCGCGGGGCTTGTTTCTCCAGAGGCCCACAGGAGCCGTTGGAAGAAGAGGAGGAGGGGGAGGAGCGACACCTGACCGGTAAGGATAAAAATGAAGCGCGGGGCTTGTTTTTACCAAAATCCATAACATTCCATTTGGAGAAGTGTTTTTTTTTTGAGGAAGCCGCTGATTGGTGGAAGAGGACCCGAGGAAGCAGCTGATTGGGTGCAACCCCGGGTTTACAATTTTACATTTCTGCCTTCTGGGAGTTAGGGATTCTGGGAGTTAAGGATTCAGTATTTAGTAGTAAAGTTTAAAGGATAAGTTTTTGTGTTTTTTTAATATTTAATACAGAGTAATTTGGGAGTAAGGTATGGCAGTAGAGATTGGCCCCGTGGTTTGTTCAGTCTGCAACATGTGGGAGATCAGGGAGATGGTCGGTGTCCCTGGTGACTACGTTTGCAGGAAGTGTGTCCAGCTGCAGCTCCTGGCAGACCACATTGAACGATTGGAACTGCGGCTGGATTCATACTGGAGCATCCACAATGCGGAGAAAGTCGTGGATAGCACGTACAGTGAGTTGGTCACACCGCAGGCAAAAGGTAAGAGGACAAGAAGGGAACGGGTGGCCAATAGCCAGCAAAGCAGTAGGCAGGTAGTGCAGGAGTCCCCTGCGGTCATCTCCCTCCTAAAACAGGTATACCATTTTGGATACTGTTGAGGGAGATGGCTCATCAGGGGAATGCAGCAGCAGCCAAGTTCATGGCACCATGGGTGGCTCTGCAGCACATGAGGGGGGGGAAAAAGAGGGGAAGGGCAATAGTAATAGGGGATTCAATTGTCAGGGGAATAGATAGGCGTTTCTGCGGCCGCAAACGAGACTCCAGGATGGTATGTTGCCTCCCTGGTGCAAAGGTCAGGGATGTCACTGAACGGCTGCAGAACATTCTGGAGGGGGAGGGTGAACAGCCAGTTGTCGTGGTGCATGTTGGCACCAACGATATAGGTAAAAAAAAAGGGATGAGGTCCTACAAGGTGAATTTAGGGAGCTAGGAGATAAACTTAAAAGTAGGACCTCAAAGGTAGTAATTTCCGGATTACTACCAGTACCACGGGCCAGTCAGAGTAGAAATAGGAGGATAATGCAAATGAATACGTGGCTTGAAAAGTGGTGCAAGGGGGAGGGATTCAAATTTTTAGGGCACTGGGACCAGTTCTGGGGAGGTGGGACCGGTACAAACAGGACGGTTTGCACCTGGAATGGAATGGAACCAATGTTCTTGGGGGAGTGTTTGCTAGTGCTGTCGGGGAGGATTTAAACTAATGTGGCAGGGGGATGGGTACAAGAGCAGAGAGGCAGGAGGGTGTAAAATGAGGGTAGAAGCATTAGGTAGCAAGATGAAAAGTAAAAGTGGCAGGCAGACAAAACCAGGGCAAAAATCAAAAAGGGCCACTTTTCAGCAAAATTGTACAAGGGGTAAGTGCGTTGTAAAGACAAGCCTGAAGGCTTTGTGTCTCAATGCAAGGAGTATTCGTAATAAGGTGGACTAGTTGAACGTGCAGATAGATATTAATGATTATGATATAGTTGGGATCACGGAGACATGGCTCCAGGGTGACGTAGGCTGGGAGCTGAACATCCAGGGATATTCAATATTCAGGAGGGATAGAGAGAAAGGAAAAGGAGGTGGGGTAGCGTTGCTGGTTAGAGAGGAGATTAACGCAATGGAAAGGAAGGACATTAGCTTGGAGGATGTGGAATCGGTATGGGTAGAGCTACAAAACACTAAGGGGCAGAAAACGCTGGTGGGTGTTGTGTACAGGCCACCTAACAGTAGCAGAGAAGTTGGGGATGGTATCAAACAGGAAATTAGAAATGCGTGCGACAAAGGCAAAACAGTTATAATGGGTGACTTCAATCTACATATAGATTGGTTAATCAAATTGGCAGGGGTGCTGAGGAAGAGGATTTTTTGGAATGTATGCGGGATAGTTATCTAAATCAACATGTAGAGGAACCAACGAGAGAGCAGGCTATTTTAGACTGGGTTTTGAGTAATGAGGAAGGGGTAATTAGCCGTCTTGTTGTACGTGCCCCCTTGGGCAAGAGTGACCATAATATGGTTGAGTTCTTCATTAGGATGGAGAGTGACATTGTTAATTCAGAAACAATGGTTCTGAACTTAAAGAAAGGTAACTTTGAGGGTATGAGACGTGAATTGGCCAAGATTGACTGGCAATTAATTCTAAAAGGGTTGACGGTGGATATACAATGGAAGACATTTAAAGACTGCATGGATGAACTACAAAAATTGTTCATCCCAGTTTGGCAAAAGAATAAATCGGGGAAGGTAGTGCATCCGTGGATAACAAGGGAAATCGGGGATAGTATCAAAGCAAAGGATGATGCGTACAAAGTAGCCAGAAAAAGCAGCATACCAGAGGACTGGGAGAAATTCAGAGACCAGCAGAGGAGGACAAAGGGCTTAATTAGGAAAGGAAAAATAGATTATGAAAGAAAACTGGCAGGGAACATAAAAACTGACTGCAAAAGTTTTTATAGATATGTGAAGAGAAAGAGGTTAGTTAAAACAAATGTAGGTCCCTTGCAGTCAGAAACAGGTGAGTTGATCATGGGGAACAAGGATATGGCGGACCAATTGAATAACTACTTTGGTTCCGTCTTCACTAAGGAAGACATAAATAATCTGCCTGAAATAGCAGGGGACTGTGGGTCAAAGGAGGAATTGAGTGAAATCCAGGTCAGTCGGGAAGTGGTGTTGGGTAAATTGAATAGATTAAAGGCCGATAAATCCCCAGGGCCAGATAGGCTGCATCCCAGAGTACTTAAGGAAGTAGCTCAGGAAATAGTGGATGCATTAGTGATAATCTTTCAAAACTCTTTAGATTCTGGAGTAGTTCCTGAGGATTGGCGGGTAGCAAATGTAACCCCTCTTTTTAAGAAGGGAGGGAGAGAAAACGGGGAATTACAGACCAGTTAGTCTAACATCGGTAGTGGGGAAACTGCTAGAGTCAGTTATTAAAGATGGGATAGCAGCACATTTGGAAAGTGGTGAAATCATTGGACAAAGTCAGCATGGATTTACAAAAGGTAAATCATGTCTGACGAATCTTGTGGAATTTTTCGAGGATGTAACTAGTAGCGTGGATAAGGGAGAACCAGTGGATGTGGTATATCTGGACTTCCAGAAGGCTTTCGACAAGGTCCCACATAAGAGATTAGTATACAAACTTAAAGCATACGGTATTAGGGGTTCAGTATTGATGTGGATAGAGAACTGGCTGGCAAACAGGAAGCAAAGAGTAGGAGTAAACGGGTCCTTTTCACAATGGCAGGCAGTAACTAGTGGGGTACCGCAGGGCTCAGTGCTGGGACCCCAGCTATTTACAATATATATTAATGATCTGGATGAGGGAATTGAAGGCAATATCTCCAAGTTTGCGGATGACACTAAGCTGGGGGGCAGTGTTTCGCTGTGAGGAGGATGCTAGGAGACTGCAAGGTGACTTGGATAGGCTGGGTGAGTGGGCAAATGTTTGGCAGATGCAGTATAATGTGGATAAATGTGAGGTTATCCACTTTGGTGGCAAAAAACAGGAAAGCAGACTATTATTTAAATGGTGGCCGATTAGGAAAAGGGGAGATGCAGCGAGACCTGGGTGTCATGGTATACCAGTCATTGAAAGTAGGCATGCAGGTGCAGCAGGCAGTGAAAAAAGCGAATGGTATGTTAGCTTTCATAGCAAAAGGATTTGAGTACAGGAGCAGGGAGGTTCTACTTCAGTTGTACAGGGTCTTGGTGAGACCACACCTGGAGTATTGCGTACAGTTTTGGTCTCCAAATCTGAGGAAGGACATTATTGCCATAGAGGGAGTGCAGAGAAGGTTCACCAGACTTCTGGGATGTCAGGACTGTCTTATGAAGAAAGACTGGATAGACTCGGTTTATACTCTCTGGAATTTAGGAGATTGAGAGGGGATCTTATAGAAACTTACAAAATTCTTAAGGGGTTGGACAGGCTAGATGCAGGAAGATTGTTCCCGATGTTGGGGAAGTCCAGGACAAGGGGTCACAGCTTAAGGATCAGGGGGAAATCCTTTAAGACCGAGATGAGAAAGACTTTTTTCACACAGAGAGTGGTGAGTCTCTGGAACTCTCTGCCACAGAGGGTAGTTGAGGCCAGTTCATTGGCTATATTTAAGAGTGAGTTGGATGTGGCCCTTGTGGCTAAGGGGATCAGAGGGTATGGAGAGAAGGCAGGTACGGGATACTGAGTTGGATGATCAGCCATGATCATATTGAATGGCGGTGCAGGCTCGAAGGGCTGAATGGCCTACTCCTGCACCTAATTTCTATGTTTATGTTTCTATGTTTATAGATGTAACATTTCCATTTCGAGATCAGGGGTGTGGGGGCAAATATGCGTCAAGCCGATAGCCTAATCGTTAAAGTGTTATAAGATAGCCAAATCGATAAAGAGCTGAGAAGAGGCATCAGAGCAGCCAAGGAAAGGTACTCTGAGAAGTTGAGGAGCAAGTTCACAGCTAGTGACTCTTCTTCAGTTTGGAAGGTCATGCAAGAAATCACCAGCTTGAAGAGGAAAGCCCCCCGCTCTTTGGACAATCGACAGCTGACGAACGACCTGAATGAGCTTTACTGCAGGTTTGGAAATCAGAAACGTAACCCTGGTACCCCCTCCACAACAAACACAGCCAGACCCCAGTCTGCAAAGAATGGACCCTGCACCCTCTCCTTCCCATTCACCACTTCACACCTATTTAAGGCAAGACTCCTGTATGAAAAGAGTGGACCCTTTCCCACCCCCAACCAACACTTTACACCCACTCACAGCCTGACCTCAGTCTGCAAAGACTGGGCCCTTCTACACCCACCCCACTCCAATCACAACTTCACACCCAATTACTCACTTTTAACCAGTCCCTACAAAGATGTTCCTGCCTGTTTCAAAGTCTCCACTATTGTCCCTGTACCCAAAAAGTAAGGATTACTGGTCTTAATGACTACAGGCTTGTCGCACTGACATCTGTAGTCATGAAGACTGTTGCAAGGCTTGTGCTGGCCAAGCTGAAAAATATCACAATTCCTCTGCTGGACCCTCTGCATTTTGCATATTGGGCTAATAGATCTGTGGATGACGCAGTCAATCAGGGCCTGCACTTTATCCTCCAGCACCTAGCCTGCCACGGGACCTATACGACCATTTTGTTTGTTGATTTTAGCTCTGCATTCAACACTATTGTGCCAGAGCTACAACGCTCCAAACTTTCTGACTTGACTGTGCCTGAACCCCTCTGTCGGTGGATCACCAGCTTTCTGACAGACAGGAGGCAGCATGTGAGGCGGGAAAGCAGATCTCCGACCCGCAAACGCTCAGCATAGGAGCACCGCAAAATGCGTACTCTCCCCTCTCCTCTACTATCGCCACACCAATGACTGTACCTCCACAGACACCTCTGTCAAGCATCTCAAGTTTGCGGACGACAGAACCATGATTGGACTGATCCAGGATGGGGATCTCTATATTCTTTTCAGTTTGACATCTTTCCTATAACATGGTGCCCAGAACTGAACACAATAATCTAAATGCGGTCTCACCAACGTCTCATGCAAGCCAGCAATCAAGCCTTGGAACAAGAGTGGGGAATGCTGAGGACGGAGTTTCTCTTTCTGTCGCTAACTTTGAGGCTTTCCCCACCTAATTATTTCAATTTTACAGGGGATTGTAAAACAATAAAATACGAGATTTGTTTCTTTTTAAAAAAATCACATTTTATAAATTAATTTTATCGTTGGAAAAGCTGATTCAAAAAATGAATATAGTATATAGTTAAGGATAAAACGTTACTTTTCTTTCTACTCTCAGTTTCTAATCTCTCCATTTAATTAATAGGGCCTCCGAGATTATGTTATGTTTGACAAGAAGTGGATTGAAGAGGTAAATTCGATCAGAGAGGTGGGCATAATACCGACAAATCCAGCAAAACAAGACTTCGCCATTGGACTTTACATGACTCGCCGGGTCAGGCAACATCTGATTAGAATGGCGAGGCATCATTTCAGGTCGAGACCCTTCTGCAGACTAATTGGAACAGAGGGGAGAAAGCTGGAAAATAGATATGAGGTGGGATACAACCTGCCAAGTGATAGGTGGATACAGATGTGAGAGGGGGTTGGATTAACAGATGGGGGTGGGATGGGATCATATTAATGGCGGTGCAGGCAAGGGCTGAGGTTTCTATGTGAAAAGGGAACAAGAAGCAAAATCAGCCACAAAATAAGGGGGAAATGGAGTGAATGATAACCGTGGAGGAAGGGATGGGGTGAAAATAGACAGCACACGTTCCCAACCTGTTATTTTACTTCTGGAAATTGACATCGTACTGGAGGGTCTCTCCAGATAGGACTTACCCACATCGGAAGCAGACTTTCCCCAGCCACAGTGCATCACTTTTCACAACTTATTCCCCCTGTTAAACATTTTTTTTATTCCCAGAGAAGAACATCCAAGCAGTTGCCAAATCCCGAAAGCTGTTTATCCCATTTCTGGGAATCGCGATGTAACTACTTTTATTTCGGTTGGTGCGAAGCCTCCCTTCAAGATGAGTCTAGCGCTCACCCTTACGAGCCTGAACTTTATTCCTCTCGTTATACTGTCGAAATGTATGACCACTTCTGGTGATTAATGTTGAGCTGATTTGAGACCCCGGTAATGCCGCGGTTAACTAATTCGTCAAACCACACTTTTCATCGAGTTTTTCATGGAATAAACTGATATCTTGTGATATTTTGTGCGGTAAGATTGGAAACATTTGGGTACTTTAAGCATATTAGCGCAATGCCACGACTGCACTTCCGGATTTCTGGGACATCCAAAGTAGGAGACAAGGATTTGCACCTAATTTCTTCAATCTGGGGGTACTTGCAAACATCAGCTGTCCTAACACATGGGTCAACATCAATCATGAAAACGCAGTTTATTTGAAATATAACAAAGTTTCACAAAATGCCAGTTTATACTCTGGACATTATTGCTTTTATTCTATTGAAGGCAAGGACATTTGCACAGAAAATTACAACGGTGCATCGTAAATAGAATAATCGGTTTTATTGCATTAAATGTTACATTATTGTTTTTCAGCTCACCGTAAAATACGGATAGCGCATTCAAGGCAACGAAATGCACATGTGCTGCGTTTGAACAAATAGTAAAGCGAACAGTCGATATCTGCATATTGGATTAATTTACAAAAAAATGTAGCAAATCGGGATTTTGATCCTTTAAATTAGAGGCAACTGGATCTGGCGATATTGGCCTTAATCGGGGTTGTCTGGGTTTCGTGTTTAACCACACATGAATAAAGATCGTGTGAGTTCCAGTAGGCGGCTGGCAGAGTCAGGTAACTGCTCGCACTGAACGAGTTGTCCTTCTCCTGCTGGACCCGGCTGGTCGCAGCGCCATCACTTCTCGCACTGCCGTCCACGGTCCACTCAATGTCCACAGCGCCCGGATTGAACCCGCTCACCAAACACACCAAGGTGGCGGTACTTTTGGCGGTGACTTCACCCATTGAAGGCGCCAGAATGGAAACGATGGGGGGGCGCGGACCTGAAAATAAGAATTGAAATAAATACAAATGGATTATTTATCAGTTTACGTTAAGTCAGAATCGATTCAGCTGGAATGACTCCAGACAAGATTTATGTCGACGGTGCCAGGTTTCGAACGCCTGAACTATAGGCATCGATTGGATATGCAAGGATGTTAGTCCTTGGAGTGTAGAATACCTTCGGGTGATCGCATGGCGGTGTACAAAAGCGCGAGGGGGATACATAGGGTTAGCGCACATTAGTATTTTCCCCATAGTAGGAGAATGAAGAATTAGGTTCAGGGCAACACTTCGACACAAAATGCGTTGACTCTATGGAATGTGTTCACCAGAGAAGTTGTTGAGGCTGGTACAATAACACCATTTAAATAAACATTTGAATTAATACTTGGATTTAAAAAAAGGTACAAAGAGACATGGGCCTGACATGTGCAAATGGGAAACTCGGTCGGAATGAAATAGGTGGATTTAAGGTCTGTTCCACCGCTGCATAACTCCTTGGCTCTATGGCCGTGGACTGCACTGGCTTTACAATTACCCTTGATGTATAAACCTGATTTTATACAGCAGAATCATGATAAGTTATTTTAGTGCCAATACCCGACGTTTGGTAAAACATGTACCCTACGGTTGTCTTCAGATCATGGAACCGGGCGAAAAAATTGAATTACAACCCATCCTTGCAGAATAAGGAGCATTGAAAAATTAATGTTGCAGGAATAGTCTTTAGAATGTTACTTATTAGTGAATATTCCACATCGTCCAGAAAGCCCATGATTCAATGATGGTGACGGTCAGAAAAATGAAAGGTAAAACTAAAGAAATGTTTTGATCAGATTCAAATACCTTCTGACACATGTCCAGACAGCTCTGGGTTTAACATCCAACATATTCGAACTTTAAAAAAACATTTCAACCTAATGCGGAATTTAAAGACGCTGTACTATTTCCTTCCAATCTTTCGATTCTGAGCAATTCAGCAATAACCTCGTTTACTTGTGTGCCCATTTCCGCACTAATTTATCCGAAAATCCCAAAATGATGTCTCGCTCTTTTAAGCTTTTTGACATGTCGGTCAACCAACTGCCTGCTCGTAAAAAAAATCAACAATCAGAGGGATCATGTTTAACAGCATAATAAACAGTCTGCGTTTTCTGCTGTATCATACACTCGATGACAAAATGGTGCCGTGCAAAGCGTTTAAATATGTGTTTATTACCTTTTCCCTGACAATTAGTTTTAGCGTTGTTCTAGGGAGCGCATGTAAACCTGTCGAAACGCCACTTTACCCTCACGGTATCATTAAAACGATCAGAAATCCACTTTGCGCAATTTGCCCTAATGGGTATTTGCAATTTCAAAATTATCCTATTTAAATTCACCAACATCCCTTGCCAAATGTTTATTAACTTTCCTTTGGATGCTTCCAATGATTCTATTAGGCCCACTCTCAGAGTTGGTATTCTCAGTGTCCACAATATACCGTAAGCTAATGCAATCTCATAATTTCCCGAACATTTATTCAAGTAGCGGCAACAGTTGTCATTATAACTGTTTATACCATTATAACACATTTGCATTAGGCTTATATCGAAGCAAAGTGATCAATAGCAGCAGTCTCGGACGAAACCCGCCACTTGAGGAAACATCAAATCAGAGAATCAGCATTTCGGCTGAACGAGCAGGTTTCATGAAAATCAGGGAACAAAGGGGGAATAGAGCTTCAGGAGATAATTCCAGAATTTAACACGTTTGAAGCACACCTGTCAGAATGTGAATGCGCAAAAAATTCCACGATGATCACGGTTAGGTGAGCGCCGATTTCTCCGAGTGTTGGAGGGATAGAGGTAAAGGATTATTTTTTTTTAAAACAAGTTCACATAGGAGAAACAAGGAACCGCGAATGTTGGCATCTTGACTACAACACAAAGTGCTGAAGTAATCCAGCGGACCAGACACCTTCTCTGGAGAAAGAAAGATTATATTTCCGTTCGGGAAAGTCTCGCAAAGGTTCCGACACAAGACGTTGCCTATCCATCCGTCTACCTGGGATGCAGGCTGACCCGTTCTGTGCTACGTAGGTCTAATGGGATCGTTCTACCGAGGAGTTTTGATGGAAAGCAAAACCTAAGTTCAAAGTTTCATGTTTCACACCCTGAATGTTTTACTTACTGCTTATATTCAGTTTGGTTCCTCTCCCAAAGGTTAATTTATTGCCATCCCACACAGCACAGTAATAATCGGCCGCGTCCTCCGATTGCACGTTGGTGATGGTTAAATGCATTTGGTTCGTGGATGACTCCACGGAACCCGTGAATCTGTCTGGAATTCCGGAGCCTCTGGAGCTTCCATACCACACGAAGACAGGAGCGCTGCCCGGCTTCTGCCAGTACCAGCTCGTGTACCAGCTACCGATGGTGCTCCCTGACATGGTACAGGTGATTTTGACGGTTGTTCCCGGCGAGGTTGATATAGACGGGACCTGAGGCAAGGTAACCTCCGCGTTTATAGCTGATAGAAAAAAACGGATAAATATACAGAACCATTAGAAGAAACACAGCAGAATGTGAAACGATACAGCATTAATCATTCTGCGCTCTACTCACAGTGGAAACAGGTCACCAAGGCGAGAACCCAAACCCATTCAGCCATGTCGAAGGTGGTAAAGGAATATTTTGCTGCACAAGCGCGGTTTTGAGCCGTTTCAAAGTTTCTCTTTTAAAGTCTTCAGCATCCCAACGTCACTAATTATTAATTAGTCATGCAAATCTTTATCACGTGACATAGATTCACTTAATTATTGGTTCGGTGTAAAATGATATTTCTGCAGCTCCAGCCCTTTGGGAGAAAGAAATATTCATGTTGTTTTAAGTGGGAGGAGAATAGCAGACAACGGTGAACACAACGGCGGCGGGGGGGGGGGGGGGGGGGGGGGGGGGGGTGTTGGAGAGAAGCCCTGAGACTCAGATGGGAACTGTTGTGTGAGAGCAGGCTCTTATTTACTGAGTAAAAGGAGTCAGCTGTGTTGAATGATGGGACTGTTTAGACTTTGCACTAATCCGCTTAAGCTCCCAAATAATTATAAAATGAAGCATTTGTCCTTTTCCTACAAATAATTCGCAGCCGTATAATTAAAGTGGAATATGGAGATGACAAATTATTTAAATGGTATTTTTTTATCGGGCTGACAGGGCGTTAAGATGTATTGTATTTCATCCTAGATTTATTGTATTCCATTGCGGTACTGAATTCATTGCTTTGAGTTTTTTTAATTTCAAAATTACCATGGACGTTCCTTGGTATTAATTTTCACCAAGAAAGGAAGAGAGACAGAAAGTCGTCCACCGCATGCCAGTTGGTTGCACATCTGACCTGGAGAAGCTGTTACTAGAACAATGTAATGGGCACTGACAAATTGATCAAGGTTATCTTGCAAATGTTAAAATGTTGTTGATAAAGAGAGAGCAAAGGGGCTTAGGAGTGCAGGTGCAGGATTCCCCAAAAGTTAATTCACAAGTCGGAAGCAAGGAAAGCATTTCTTTCGAGAGGGCCAGAACACAAAAACAAAATACAAAAACAGGGAGGTAATGCTGAGTCTTTATAAGGCACTGGTCAGACCGCATTTGGAGTGTAGCGAGCAGTTTGGAACTCCAATCTGAGGCGTTTGAGAGGGTCCAGAGGAGGTTTACGACGGTGATCCCAGGGATAATTGGGTTAACGTGTGATGAGCGTTTGACGGCACTAGATCCGTGCTCGCTATATAGTTTGTGAGGATGAGAGGAGAGAGACCTCATTGAAATTTACCGAATTGTGAAGACCTGGATAGAGCGGTTGTGGAGTGGATGTTTCGACGAGCGGGGGAGTCTAGGACCAGAGGTGAAAGCCTCAGAATAAAAGCACGTCCAATTAAAGAGGAGATGAGGAGGAATTCCTTTAGTCAGAGGGTGGTGACCCTGTGGAATTCATTGCCACAGAAGGCTGTGGAAGCCAAGTTAATGGATATTATTAAGGTGGAGATTGAGTGGTTGATGATTAGTAACAGTGTTAAGGGTTATGAGAAGACGTCAGAAAAATGGGGTTGAGAAGAAAAGATAAATCAAGCGTGATTGAATGGCGGGGTAGAATTGATGGGCCGAATAGCCTAATTCTCCTACAAATTGAGAATTCCCGAACGATGTTTCACCAATTTAGCCAAAGACTTTGAAGAAGTGTCAGATTAGGGAAAGGGGAGGTGCAACGAGACCTGGGTGTCCTTGAACATCAGTGACTGAAAGGAAACATGCAGATAAAGCAAGCAGTGAAGAAAGCGAATGGCCTTCGTAGCGAGAGGATTTGAGTATAGGAGCAAGGAGGATCTACTGCAGTTGTACAGGCCCCTGGTGAGTCCACGCCTGGAGTATTGTGTACAGTTTTAGTCGTCTAATTTGAAGAAGGACATTCTTGCTATTGAGATAGTGGAACGTGAGTTCACCAGATTAATTCCCGGGATGGTGGAACTGACAAATGATTGACTGGGCTTATATGCACTGGAATTCGGAAGGATGAGAGGGGTCCGTATAGAAAGATATAACATTCTTAAGGGATTGGATACGCTAGATGCAGGTAACATGTGCCCGATGCTGGGGGAGTCAAGAACCAGCGGTCGCGGTTTAAAAAGAAGGCGTAGGGCATTTAGGACTGAGATGCGGAAGCACATTATAACCCAGAGAGTTGTGAATCTGTGGTATTCTCTGCCACAGAAGGCAGTGGAGGCCAATTCACTGAATATGTTCAAGAGAGAGTAAGATATAGGATTTAGGACTGAGGGAATCAAGGCAAAGGGGAGAAAGCAGGAACGAGGTACTGATTTTCGATGGTCAGCCATGATCATATTGAATGGAGGTGCTGCTCGAAGGGCCGAATGGCCTACTCCTGCTCCTATTATCTAAGAGTCTTGGTGTTTATTGTAATCGGAAGAACAGAACATTGGGCGATTAGTTGGAAATATAGAAAACGCATAAACAGGCTATTTTTGGTTTGAAAGATGGAAAAACTGATGTGCCTCATAGATCAGTGCTGGAGCCCCAGTTTCCAAAAATGTATACACACGGCTCAAAAAAAGCTAAGACATGTGTGACTGTTGAATTTGCTAAAGACGTGAAGAACCAAACAAGGCCACAGTGCATGTGGATAGTTCCAGTGAATGGGAAAACGCCTGGTAAATGCACGATGTGGGAACATATGGAATGCCAATTTTGGCAGGGCGAGTGATAGAAAAGAATGTTCTTTGCAATATCGACAGAAAAAACTGGAGTAGTGGGACAGGCAGCATCTCTGGAGAGAAGGAATGGGTACATTTCGGGTCGAGACCCTTCATATTTACATTATGACAGTTTGCACTGTTTTGAGATGCAGAATTATTTCGGTTCCCTGGTGACGATACGCAACAGCCTCGAACAAGGTAGAACAACTACCTAGGAAAAGTAACTGTGTTAGCATCTAACGTCAGACAAAACGGATGCAAAAGAGAGAGGTTCTTAGTGCTTCAGTTATACTTCATCGCACAATCGAGCAGAGTATTGAAATGTAAATGCCTTTGAAGCAATTCAGAAAATGATTACTAGACCCATATCTGCGACGAGCCAGTTGTCTTATGAGGAATTGCTCGACGGTTAGAAGCGTGAAGCTTCTAACTTAATTGAAACACAGGTGATTATGCTAGATCTTAACAGCATGTGAAGCGAGAGAACAATTCGTCTCGGATAATCTAAAAGTAAACGTCACCTGTTACACAAAAATAAATGCCCACTTCAAAAAGTGAAGAAACAAAACACATTTATCAGAATGGAGAAAGCCTCATCAATTACGTTTGTGAAAATGTGGTAGAAGCAGTCTTTATTTTTTGTCAAAAGTAGAAATATTCCTAATAAATAAGGTGGGGTAATGATATGTTACCAGAGGTGGATGGGACTGCAGATCAGAGGTTACCTCAGGCCAGTTTGTTTTTGGTGGAACAGTGGTGGAGAGAGTTATCAGCTTTAAATTTTAGTCATTAACATCGTGGATTAACACATTAACACTTGCCCCGGGCCCAGCAAACAAATGCATCCACGAAGGAGAGCCAATGCCACTACTTTAAAAGAATTTAAAAAAAATACTTTGTCTCCAAATACTGCAACAAACATCTACTACAGAAAGTACACTAACCGGTTCAATAACAGCTGCTTGCCGACAACTATCCAGTTTTTGGAAAGACCTACATACCCCACACCATCGACATGTTTTTTTATTATTATGTTTATGGATGCAATCTTGTTTCTTTATTTCAGATTTGCATGTATCATTTATTGATATTTTGTTCCTGTGTATTTTCTGCCTCAGTCCACGTGCCGGCGATGTTTCTACAAGTAAGAGTTATCAGTGTTAAATGAGTTGTAATTTGATGTTCTGTTTGTTTCTTTTAAGAGAATGGTGTTCGGTTATTTATGTCATGCGTCGTTTTTTAATCTTTATGACTTTCATTGACATTCAGAACCACTCAAGACCTTGGCAAATTGGATAGATGGAAAGCATGCGGGTAAAAACCTGGGACCAAACCCCACTCAAATATACAAAATCCTGTATGCTACTGTCTTCATGTTTGTCCAAAAAAAATTAAAGGCCCTCCCGGAGATATATAAGGTAACATTCTCATTATTCAGAACATTCAGAACCACAGAAAAAACCACTTTGGCGCTGATATCATTTCAAATAAATCTGAAATTAAAAGCTGTAATTGGTAACGCGAACAGGACGCTATTGGGTTGTAATTAAAAACAATTTCAGTTACTTTAAGAAGGAAAAGTCTAAAATGTATGTGACCCCACACCCACAATTATTCTGAAGATGCCGGACAGTCCCCTCAAATACAATAATCTGTGTAATGGAGAATAACAACAGTAAATTGAAAGCAACCACTCTGCATTGTCCAGAGAGATTTTGGGCAAGTCATAGATAAAGCAAACTCACTCAAATGTTCAAAATCCTGTTTGCAACTGTCTTCATGTTTGTCCAAAAAAATTGTAAGGCTCTCCGGAGATATTTACGGTAACATTCTTATTATTCACATTCAGTATGCAGGAACATTTTGGCCAAATATTTCATTCTCCTCCATCCCCATACCTAGTTGTGTTCTGTACCGGCAGCAATATATTCACATCGACGATCGTGATAGAATAGCGGCTTACACGCGGGAAAGAGAAAGAGTACTCAGCGTGCATTTCAAATTTAAATATGACAGGAGAATGAGTAGAATGAGTAGAGATGGATGAAATCTCTCACAGAGAAGTATGAGCTGGTATATTTTGCTTCGTGTATGGAGGGGTGGGGGAGGGGAAAATGTGGGTTCATAGTGCGCAGGAACAGAGGGGCTTTAGGTTCATGAGCACACATCCGGCAAGGTAGGAAGATATATCGCGGGAGTAGTGAGCAAAACCCGAGATATATGTTGGGTTGCAAAGAACGAAGTAGTGAGTAAGCGGAGAGGTTAGCTGTCAAGCTGGTTACACCGTAGCAGAATCAGAAAACTGTGAAAGGAGAATCTTTTTATGCAGAGAGAGAGCTAGATAGGGCTCTCATGCAGATTCAAGAGAGAGCTGGATAGGACTCTTAAAAATAGCGGAGTCAGGGGAAATGGGGAGAAGGCAGGAACGGGGTACTGATTGGGGTTTATCAGCCATTATCACATTGAATGGCGGTGCTTGTTCGAATGGCCGAATGGCCTACCCCTGCACCATTTGTCTCTTGTCTCTTCTCTATTTCCAAATCGCACCCTGCAAAGGTGAAGGAAGTGCAGATAAGCAAAGGTTTCAAACCGAAACGAGGAAACATATGTTGTGATTGTTTCTCCAAGTGCAATTGAGCATTCAGTAAGTTTATTGCCTCCGTCTTTTTTGCTGTCATGTGTCAAAAGTTAAAACCGCTCCTCACTTAGTATGTTCGCACCCACACCCGTAATCGCCATATGAGTAGGCATTAGATGGGTTCATGGGCATGTACATTACCGTAATATTGCTACAGTGAAAATTGACCATTTGTCCTATCTCCGCAATAAATGAACATTATTTCATAACCGATGCAATGCTGCCATCTACTGTTGCAAGACTGTACGGCATAGAGACGAACATTTGGGCAATACCAGCATTTTCACATCAAGCAGTTTGCATTTGCCTCCCCATAAATGACAAGAATTGTAAATATCCCAAAGGTGCTGCAGATGTTGTCACCATTTTGAATTGATTCAGCATTTAAGAGCAAGATAACGGCAGGGACCACAGAAGATCGTCAAATGCAGCGCCACAACATGCAGGATGAAAATTTACTCGAAGCTACATCTTGGGTTATTGTGAGCGGCCAGACAACTTTATTTTACGATACAGAGAGAGTGCTCCTGCTCACCAGCCCCCGCATTACTCTGCCAATTGGGCTTCTTTTTGTTTAGGTCCCGATGATTTGTGCAGATCCGCTGTCAGCATGTATCACTTGGAGTGTTCAGTATGGAAACAGCCCTTCGGCCCAACAAGTACCACCTACCCGAGTGTGCCCCCTATCCCTCTAAACCTTTCCTATCAATGTACCTGTCCATATGTTTATTAAATGTTATTATAGCACCTGTTTGAACTACCTCTTGTGGCAGCTCGTTCCATATACTCCCCAACCTCTGTGCGAAAATGTTGCCCATCAGGTTCCTATTAAATCATTCATCTCTCACCTTAAACATATGTCCTCTACACTTTTACCTGCAGTAGCAGAATCAAGAACCAGCGCTTGTGAACAGCGATCATATATCATAATAGCGATCCACGTGATCATATAAGCATAGGAATTGTTCCCAATTTTATTGTTATTTACGAATGATCTGCATTCAATTAAATGCAATTTCACAAACATATTAAAACAACATATCAGGAGCCTACAGCTAGGATTAAGGTAAATGGAAACATATCAAAAAGGATCCAGTTAGAGAGGGGCACAAGGGAAGGATGCTGTCTTTCTCCCACTCTCTTCGTTTTGTATATCGAACCCTTAGCACAAGCAATAAGGCAAAGAGAAGACCTGCAGGGGGTCAAATTAGGGGGAAAGAACATATAATTGGTCTTTTCGCTGATGATATAATTCTTTTCCTTGAACGACCAGATATATGTTTTCCAAATCTAATGAACCTATTTGAAACATATGGATACTACTCAGGGTATAAATTGAATATAACAAAAACACAAATTCTTTCATTCATCCCAACAAATCAGAGATGCATATAATCTGAAATGGAACTCTAAAACGATGCAGTATCTTGGTGTAACTATAACCAAAACACTTCCCAACTTGTTTGAAACTAATTATAACAAAATTGAAGAAGACATCAAAAAGGATGTTGAGAGGTGGTCGACCCTTCCTCTAGACTTCAGTGCCAGAATACAAACGGTAAAAATGAATATCCAACCTAAACTACAATATTTATTCCAATCTCTCCCAATTAATGTTCCCCGAGATAAATTCATAGCCTGGGATAAAATGATCTCTAGATTCATTTGGAATAGCACAAAACCAAGAATAAAACTAACAACACTTCAACTGTCGAAAAGCAAGGGTGGAATGGCTTGACCAAATCTGAAGAAATACTTTTATGCAGTTCACCTCAGACCTCTGGCTTGTTGGTGTAGACCTGATTATGAATCTCGATGGAAAGAAATGGAAAGGGAGATACAGGGTTACCAGACCCAGATTTTGGTGGGAGACAAATATTTGAGAGGGGCTTTGAGACATGCTAAGGATCCAATAGTAGCATTTACGTTAGAAATATGGAATGTTATAGTGGAAAAATTAAAAAAATAAAAAGAGGGGCTCACGCATTGAAGTGGTTCGCATATGACTCAAAGTTTAAGCCAGGGGTGTATGATTCAAAATTCAAAGAATGGGCACAAAAAGGCATAATGGCAATGTATACAGTTTCAGAAAATGGCGAGTTTATGAGCTTCCAAGATTTAAAGTCAAAGTATGGTCTCGAAAACAAAGATTTTTTTAGATACTTGCAATTAAGAGACTACTTTATAAAAGAGATAAGGCCAGAACTAGATGAAACCTAAAAAAATGTGATCAAGGTGATTGTGGATGCATACAAACAGAAGGGATTTAGGGTAATCTCTGCTTTCTATCAAGCTCTGGTGGAAAGCGGGGGAGAATCAACGCTCTACATAAAAACAAAATGGGAAGCAGAATTAAAGATTCCAATAACAGAAGAAGAATGGTATCAAATGTGTGAAACACAATGTTCATCCACAAGCTCACTAGTATGGAGAGAATTTTCCTTGAAGAATCTATCTCGCTTTTTTATAACACCCAAAATAAAAAGCGGACAACTTGCTATTCAACAATACTGTTGGAGGCTGTGTGGGAGTACGGAGGCAGACCACTCGCATATTTTCTGGAACTGTGCAAAGATAAGGCCATACTGGGAAAATGTTAATGCAGCTGTAAATAATATCTTGGGTTATAAAATCCCAAATACCTGCCCTGTGATGTATCTGGGGTGTATTAAAGATAGCGTAAAAATAGAAGATACATATTTGATTAAAGCTTTGCTTGCAGCAAGTAAGAAGGCCATTACCAGGCAGTGGCTTAATGAAAAAAGTCCAAAACAGGAACAGTGGTTAGGAATTGTGCGAGACATCTTTAATATGGAGAAATTGACATATTCCTTGAGAGTCAAGGAGAATTCATTTGAGAATATCTGGAAAAAATGGACTGTTTATTTGAGCCATGACACCAATTAGATAAATGCCGAGCTAGATATGGGAAGATTTTTTTCCCCCGATCTACTTATTTTCTTATTTTGATTGCAATGATTCTTATTTTGTTTTATTTATGGTGATGGTGTTGCACTGTTTTGAAAATATCTCTTAAAAATCAATAAAGCTTTAAGTGGAAACAAAAATGAAAAAAAACAGCGGTTGTGAACTGCCATCCATCCACTTGTGATCATATAAGCATAGGAATTGTTCCCAATTATATTGTTATTTACGAATGATCTGCATTCAAATAAATGAAATTTCATAAACTTTCCAATCATTTATTTATGTAATATTATGTGAGACTTGTGCTACCATTTCTTCTGTGAAATTAAATCTAACCGGGAATGAGAGATATTTCCCTCTTGGTTTTCTTCCGGAAGACAACCAAATGGCAGAACAAATGAGAATTTTCACGAGAGCTCCCAGGTTGTTACGTCGATTGAAAAGTGCAGTAATGCAATTGAATATATATCACAGTAGCTTCCAGTCGAGGCACCTTTAAAAGATGTAGTTATATAATTTGATTCTCGCCTAATTTCATTGAAAACACCATTATTCATTTCAACAGATTAACTACCTCAAAAGGAGGAAATTTGTAATAAATAGCGAATCATACAAAAGTGTCAGTCTCGATAACAATCAGCACAGGAGCACCTCAAGGCTGCGTGCTTAGCCCCCTGCTGTACTCACTCTATACTCATGACTGCGTAACCTGTCATAGTGCGAACTCCATCATCAAGTTCGCTGATGACACCACTGTTGCGGGACGTATCACTGATGGGGACGAGTCAGAGTATAGAAGTGAAATCGACCGACTGGCCAAATGCTGCCAGCACAATAACCTGGCCCTCAACACCAGCAAAACCAAGGAACTGATTGTGGACTTTGGAAGGGGTAGGATGGGGACCCACAATCCCGTTTATATCAACGGGTCGATGGTGGAAAGGGTCAAGAGCTTCAAATTCCTGGGTGTGCACATCTCTGAAGATCTCTCCTGGTCCAAGAACACCGATGCTATTATAAAGAAAGCACATCAGCGCCTCTACTTCCTGAGAAGATTACGGAGAGTCGGTATGTCAAGGAGGACTCCCTCTAACCTCCACAGGTGCACAGTAGAGAGCATGCTGACCAGTTGCATCGTGGCTTGGTTTGGCAACTTGAGTGCCCAGGGCCGAAAAAGACTACAAAAAATAGTGAACACTGCCCAGTCCATCATCGGCTCTGACCTCCCTACCATCGAGGGGATCCATCGCAGTTGCTGCCTCAAAAAGGCTGGCAGCATCATCAAGGACGCACATCATCCTGGCCACACACTCATCTCCCCTCTATCTTCAGGTAGAAGGTACAGGACCCTGAAGACTGCAAAATCCAGGTTCAGAAACAGCTTATTCCCCACAGCCACCAGGCTATTGAACTCAACTCAAACAAAACTCTAAACATTAATAGCCCATTATCTCTTTATTTGCACTTTATCTGTTTTATTTATTCATGTGTGTATATATTTATACAATGGTGTATGGAAACACTGATCTGTTCTGTATTTATGCCTTCTATATTCTGTTGTGCTGAAGCAAAGCAAGAATTTCATTGTCCTATCTGGGACACATGACAATAACCTCTCTTGCATCTTGAATCTTGAATCATGCACAAAGAATATATCAACTGGATAAAGCAGGAGGTCTCAAATTCTGGACCTAAAAGCATCCCTGGCTTTCACTATTTTTATTATTGGCGTCAGTCTTCCCCTGGCAAATCCCAAATCTCTGGAATTTCACCCCGACATATCTTCATCTCACTACTTTGTACTCCTCCTTGTAGCTGACCTCAAAAGCCATCTCTGTTGACTACATTCTAGACCCCTGCTCTTTTTTATTACTTAGGAAGTGACATTTCCTTCTGCAACTGTTGCAGTTTTATACATATATTTCAAATTTATTTATTTTAATGGTCATTTAAAAATGTGGATTATTGGATTCAGGTTACACCATAGAAATTCATTGGATTCAGCTTACACCATCTGACACCATTGGAAGTGGAACAATGTTAACATGGAAATTGTCCTTCATGTCTGGTCTGACCAACCTACTTCCACAAACTGCATTGTAATTCCACTGTACCAGAACCAACACAATCTCACCAAATACAGTCGGAACGCAGAAGAGCCTACCATTGATGTGAACAATAAAGCCATTGAAGAAAAAACTAAACGCTGACCAGTATTTTCAAAATACCCGTCGCCCATCAAAAGCAAACGAAGCCTCGCGGGGGTAAGGGAAAATGGGGACAAAGCTTAGATATGTTCCACTTGCAACTGGGTTTAGGATATCAATGTTGATCATCGACAAATCATTTATTTTGCCCTTTCTGGTGAATGGGGCTGGCCTAGTTGTAGACCGGGAATTAATTCTGACGTAGCGACATGCATTAAGAAGACCACTATCACCTCGGTGGGAGAACTCATGCTTAATGACTACCGTCTCGATGTCTTGACATCCACCATTACGACTTGCTTCTAGAGCAACCAGATTGAGCCTACCAAGCAGCCTTGATCTACAGCAGTTCTACAGCAGCACAACAGATCCACTGCTGATGCCATCTCTCTGGCCATACACTTTTCCTGGAACATCTGGATGAGACGAGCACCTACATCAGATCTACATAGAATAGAGCCCTGTTTTCAATACCATTACCCTAAACAAGCTCATCTCCAAACTATTGGAACGGAATCAGCACTTCGTGACCAATGGACCACAATCTGTGTGGATAGGTGACCAATCAGCTACCCGAGCAAAATGTGTTGCTATTCCTCCAATGTGCGTGTACACTCACTCTGACAATGGAGGAGGCCCAGGCCAGAAATGTCAGTGCAAAGGGAAGGGGGGGGGGGGGTGGTTAAAGGGGCTAGCCACCGGGGGATCTAGTAGGCCTTCGCAAGTTCAGTTAAACGGCCGCCGAGTCTACGCCGATGTTCAGTAGCCCACATCCGGAACACCAGATCTAGGAGATAAGGTTAGAGAATGTGCATGTGCATCTCACTGCCGAGGTCGCTGGGTGGAGCTGAGGGTGACGGAATAAGGACAGATATTAAATCTCCCGCGGTTGCAGGGTAAGTTGGCTGGAGTGGGAGTGGCTTCAGTGGAAAGCGACGAATGAAACAAGGAGATGCGGAGGGAATGGTCTCTGCGGAAGGTGGAAAAGGTTGGAGATTGGAAGATGTGCTTAGTGGTGGGATCACGTTGGGAGGTGACAAAAAATTTTTTTTGTGGAATTACTGCTCTGATCTGTCAGAGACTTTGTTTTATTCAACAAAGTCTAGTACAAGCTCTGACATTGAATGGGTTGGGAGAATGGTATGATGAGGTTGGACTGTAGAGCGACAGCCTGTTTCAAAATAATTAGTTTAGTTAAGTTTAGTAGAAAATAATAATTGAGATACAGCGCCGGGTCAGGCCCTTCGGCCCACTGAGTCCGCATCGACGAGCGATCCCCGCACATGCTCTGGAAACAACTTAGGAAACCGAATTTCTCGGAGAAACCCCACGTAGGTCACGGGAAGAACAAATTCGGTACAGAGAAGCTCCAGGAGCCGGGATCGAACCGTGTCTCTGGCGCCGAGAGCGCTGTGCAACTCTACCGCTGCGCCACCGTGCCCGCCCATGAATTAGTATGGTGTGAATTGGAGGGACCAAGAATAGATCCCTGGGAGGTTCAGGGGTTGATGGGGAGGGGGCGGGGCGGGGGAGGGTCGGGGTCGCTGTTTTCGGAGCAAATCAGACACTTCTGTCTTATTTTTGCAACTGAACTAGGAAGTGAAGAAACGGAGGAGCATTTGAATCCAGTGGACGGAAGTGTTTAGTTTACTTCACTACAGCGAGGAAACAGGCCCTTCGGCTAATCGAGTCAACACCGACCAGCAATCAGTATATCTATCCAATTGGGACAATTAACAGAAGGCAATTTTACAAGGGGTTGTAAAACTATAAAATACGAGATTGTTTATTTTTTTAAATCGCATTTTGTAAATTAATTATATCGTTGAAAAAGCTGATTCAAGAAAATGAAAATAGTATATATTTAAGGATAAAACGCTACTTTTCTTTCTACTCTCAGTTTCTAATTTCGACTCTCCGTTTAATCAATGTTATGAGATTAATGTTATGTCGGACAAGAAGTGGATTGAAGAGTTAAATTCGATCAGAGAGGTGGTCATTATACTGGACAAATCCAGCAAACAAGACTTCGCCATTACACGCTACATGACTCGCCGGGTCAGGCAGCATCTGATTGGAATGGCGAGGCATCATTTCAGGTCGAGACCCTTCTGCAGACTCATTAGAACAGAAGGGAGAAAGCTGGAAAATAGATCTGAGGTGTGATACAGCCTGCCAAGTGATAGGCGGATACACGTGAGAGGGGGTTGATTAGCAGATGGGGATGGGGATGTTAATTGGCAAAGGCTGGAGGTGAAAAGGGAACAAAAAGTGAAATCAGCCACAAAATAAGTGGGAAAGGCAGTGAATGATAACCGTGGGGGAAGGGATGGGGTGAAAATAGACAGCACACGTCTCCAACCTGTTATTTTACTTCTGGAAATTGACATGGTACTGGAAGGTCTCTCCAGATAGGACTTACCCACATCGCAAGCGGATTTCCCCAGCCACAATACATAACTTTTCACAATTTATACCCCCTATTAACATTTTTTTATTCCCAGAGAAGAACATCCAAGCAGTTGCCATATCTCGAAAGCTGTTTATCCCATTTCTGGGAATCGCGAAGTAACTACTTTTACTTCGGTTAATTGTTGGTGCGAAGCCCCCCTTCAAAATGAGTCTAGCGCTCACCACTACGAGTCCGAACTTTATTCCTCTCGTTAAACTGTTTAAATATATGACCACCTCTGCTGATTAATGTTGAGTTGGTATAAGACCCCGATAATGCCGCGGTTAACTAATTCGTCAAACCACACTTTTCATCGCGTTTTTCATGGATTAAACTGTGTCTAAAATATCTTGTGATATTTTGTGCGGTAAGGTTGGACATATTTGGGTACTTTAAGCATACTAGCGCAATGCCACGACTGCACTTCCTGATTTCTGGGATATCCAAAGTAGGAGACAAGGATTTGCACCTAATTTCTTCAATCTTGGGGGTACTTGCAAACACCCCTTCAGCTGTCCTAACACATGGGTCAACATCAATCATGAAAACGCAGTTTATTTGAAATATAACAAAGTTTCACAAAATGCCAGTTTATACTCCGGACATTATTGCTTTTATTCTATTGAAGGCAAGGACATTTGCACAGAAAATTACAACGATGCATCGTAAATAGAATAATCGGTTTTATTGCATTAAATGTTACATTATTGTTTTTCAGTTCACCGTAAAATACCGACAGCGCATCCAAGGCAACGAAATGCACATGTGCTGCGTTTGAACAAATGGTAAAGCGAACATTCGATATCTGCATATTGGATTAATTTACAAAGAAATGTAGCAAATCGGGAATTTGATCCTTTAAATTAGAGGCAACTGGATCTGGCGATATTGGCCTTAATCGGGGTTGTCTGGGTTTCGTGTTTAACCACACAGGAGTAAAGCTCGTGTGAGTTCCAGTAGGCGGCTGGCAGAGTCAGGTAACTGCTCGCACTGAACGAGTTGTCCTTCTCCTGCTGGACCCGGCTGGTCGCAGCGCCATCACTTCTCGCACTGCCGTCCACGGTCCACTCAATGTCCACAGCGCCCGGGTTGAACCCGCTCACCAAACACACCAGGGTGGCGGTACTTTTTGCGGTGACTTCACCCATTGATGGCGCCAGAATGGAAACGGTGGGGGGGCGCGGTCCTGCAAATAAGAATTGAAATAAATACAAATGAATGATTTATCAATTAGGTTAAGTCAGAATCGATTCAGCTGGAATGACTACAGGCAAGATTTATGTCGACGGTGCCAGGGTTCGAACGCCTGAACTATAGGCATACATTGGATATGCGAGGACGTTAGTCCTTGGAGTGTAGAAGACCTTAGGGTGATCGCATGGCGGTGTACAAAATCGCGAGGGGAATACATAGGGTTAGCGCACGGAGTATTTTCCCCATAGTAGGAGAATTAAGAATTAGAGGGGTTAGATTCAGGGCAACATTGTACACAAAATGCGTTAACTCCAGTTCCCTATAGAAGTTGATGAGGCAGGTACAATAACACCATTAAAAAAAACATTTGATTTAAAACTTGGATAAGAGAGGTTCAAAGAGATATCGGCCTGGCATGCGCAAATGGTAAACTCGGTCGGTGTGAAATAGGTAGACTTAAGGTCTGTTCCACCGCTGCATAACTCCGTGGCTCTATGACCGTGGACTGCACTGGCTTTACAATTACCGTTGATTTATAAACCTCATTTCATACAGCAGAATCATGATAAGTTATTTTTAGTGCGAATATCCGACGTTTGGTAAAACATGTACCTACGATTTTCTTCAGATCATGGAAACGGGCAGAATAAAATGGAATTACAACTCATCCTGGCAGAATGAGCAGCATTTCCAAATTAATGCTTGTTTAAATAGTAATCCGAATTCTTTCCAGGAATAGTCTTTAGAATGTTACATATTAGTGAATATTCCACATCGTCCAGAAAGTCCATGATTCAAGGATGATGGCGGTCAGAAAAATGAAAGGAAAACTAAATTTAAGATTTTTGACATGTCGGTCTACCAACTGCCTGCCCGTAAAAAAGTCAACAATCAGAGGGATCATGTTTAACAGCATAATAAACAGTCTGCGTTTTCTGCTATATCATACATTCGATGGCAATCAGAGAACCTGCATCAAAATCCCTTGCAGGTTCTAGAAGATGGGTACAAAGAGTCTGACGGAATATCCACACAAATGTGATTAGCTAAGGTGGCAATGGCTAGCTGAACGAGAAATGAACCCGAATACTGTTCTGCTCTTGTTTCTAATTTCGGAGCGGAATCAGACTTGCAACAATCCTCCACACTTTCGCGCAAAGGGAATTGAAATGGTTTCGTGCGAAGCGTTTAAATATTAGTTTTTTATCTTTTCCCTGACAATTAGATTTAGCGCTGTTCTAGGGAGCGCATGTAAACCTGTCGAAACGCCACTTCACCCTGACGGTATCATTAATACGATCAGAAATCAACTTCGCGCAATTTGCCCTAATGGGTATTTGCAATTTCAAAACTATCCCAATTAAATTCACCAACAACCCTTGCCAAATGTCTATTAACTTTCCTTTGGATGCTTCCAATGATCCTATTTGGCCCACTCTCAGAGTTGGCATTCTCCGTGTCCACAATATACCGTAAGCTAATAAAATCTCATAATTTCCCGACATTTTTTTCAAGTAACGCTTGAAACGCATTACGCTTACATTGAAGCAACATTATCTAAAGCAGCAGTCTCGGATGAAACCCGCCACTTGCGAATACATCAAATCAGAGAATCAGCATTTCGGCTGAACGAGCAGTTTTCATTGACATCGGGGAAGAAAGGGGAAAATAGAGCTTCAGGAGATCATTCCAGAATGAAACAACTTTCATGCACAGCTGTCAGTGTGTGACGGCGTCAAATTCCACCATGATCAAGAAGCCACGGTTAGGTGAACCCAGATTTCTCGGAGTGTTGAAGGGATGGAGGTAAAGGATCATAAACACTAAGTTCACGCAGGAGAAACAAGTTGGTAACTTGAGTACAGCACAAAGAGCTGAAGTAATCCAGCGGATCAGACAGCATCTCTGGAGGACAGAGAAAGACGATATTTCCGTTCGAGAAAGTCTCCCAAAGAGACTTTGTTCCGACACGAAATATTGCCCATCCATGCGTCTACCTGAGATGCTGCCTGACCCGTTGTGTTCTACTTAGGTTTATTAGGATCTTTCTACCGAGGATTTATGTTGGAAAGTAAAACCTAAGTTAAACGATTTGCTGTTTCAAAACATGAAAACTTTACTTACTGCTTAGATTCAGTTTGGTTCCTCTCCCAAAGGTTAATTTATTGCCATCCCACACAGCACAGTAATAATCGGCAGCGTCCTCCGATTGCACGTTGGTGATGGTTAAATGCATTTGGTTCGTGGATGACTCCACGGAACCCGTGAATCTGTCTGGAATTCCGGTGCCTCTGGTTGAGCCTTCATACCACACGAAGACAGGAGCGCTGCCCGGTTTCTGCCAGTACCAGCTCGTGATCCAGCTACCGATGGTGCCCCCTGACAGGGTACAGGTGATTTTGACGGTTCTTCCCGGCGAGGTTGATATTGCCGGGACCTGAGTCAAGGTAGTCTCCGCGTTTATAGCTGATAGAAAAAAACAGATAAATATACAAAACCATTAGAGAAAAACACAGCAGAATGTAAAACGATACAGCATTAATCATTCTGCGCTCTACTCACAGTGGAAACAGGTCACCAAGGCGAGAACCCAAACCCATTCAGCCATGTCGAAGGTGATAAAGGAATATTTTGCTGCACAAGCGCCGTTTTGAGCCGTTTCGAAGTTTCTCTTTTAAAGTCTTCAGCTTCCCAACGTCACTAATTATTAATTATTCATGCAAATCTTTATCCACGTGACATCGATTCACTGAATTATTGGCTAGGTGTAAAATTATATTTCTGCAGCTCCAGCCCTTTGGGAGAAAGAAATATTCGTGTTGTTTTAAGTGGGAGGAGAATAGCAGACAACGGTGAACTCAACGGCGGGGGGGTGGGGGGGGGGGGAGAGAAGGTCTGAGACTGACGGGAACACTGTTGTGTGAGAGCAGACTCTTATTTACTGAGTAAAAAGGGGTCAGCTGTGTTGAATGATGGGACTGTTTAGACTTTGCACTAATCCGCTTAAGCTCCCAAATAATTATAAAATAATGCATTTCTCCTTTTCCTACAAATAATTCGCAGCCGTATAATTAAAGGGGAATATGGAGATGACAGATTATTTAAATGGTATTTTTTTATCGGGCTGACAGGGCGTTAAGATGTATTGTATTTCATCCTAGATTTATTGTATTCCATTGCAGTACTGAATTCATTGCTTTGAGTTTTTTTAATTTCAAAATTACCATGGACGTTCCTTGTTATTAATTTTCATCAAGAAAGGAAGAGAGACAGAAAGTCGTCCACCGCATGCCAGTTGGTTGCACATCTGTCCTGGAGAAGCTGTTACTAGAACAATAGGTGACCCTGTGGAATTCATTGCCACAGAAGGCTGTGGAAGCCAAGTTAATGGATATTATTAAGGTGGAGATTGAGTGGTTGATGATTAGTAACAGTGTTAAGGGTTATGAGAAGACGTCAGAAAAATGGGGTTGAGAAGAAAAGATAAATCAAGCGTGATAGAATGGCGGGGTAGAATTGATGGGCCGAATAGCCTACCATTTGTGAATTCCTGAACGATGTTTCACCAATTTAGCCAAAGACTTTGAAGAAGTGTCAGATTAGGGAAAGGGGTGCAACGAGACCTGGGTGTCCTTGAACATCAGTGACTGAAAGAAAACATGCAGATAAAGCAAGCAGTGAAGAAAGCGAATGGCCTTCGTAGCGAGAGGATTTGAGTATAGGAGCAAGGAGGATCTACTGCAGTTGTACAGGCCCCTGGTGAGTCCACGCCTGGAGTATTGTGTGCAGTTTTAGTCGTCTAATTTGAAGAAGGACATTCTTGCTATTGAGATAGTGGAACGTGAGTTCACCAGATTAATTCCCGGGATGGTGGAAACTGACAAATGATTGACTGGGCTTATATGCACTGGAATTCGGAAGGATGAGAGGGGTCCGTATAGAAAGATATAAACATTCTTAAGGGATTGGATACGCTAGATGCAGGTAACATGTGCCCGATGCTGGGGGAGTCAAGAACCAGCGGTCGCGGTTTAAAAAGAAGGCGTAGGGCATTTAGGACTGAGATGCGGAAGCACATTATAACCAGAGAGTTGTGAATCTGTGGTATGCTCTGCCACAGAAGGCAGTGGAGGCCAATTCACTGAATATATTCAAGAGAGAGTAAGATATAGGTTTTAGGACTGACGGAATCAAGGCAAAGGGGAGAAAGCAGGAACGGGGTACTGATTTGCGATGGTCAGACCATGATCATATTGAATGGAGGTGCTGCTCTCGAAGGGCCGAATGGCCTACTCCTGCTCCTATTATCTAAGAGTCTTGGTGTTTATTGTAATCGGAAGAACAGAACATTGGGCGATTAGTTGGAAATATAGAAAACGCATAAATAAACAGGCTATTTTTTGGTTTAAAAAGATGGAAAAACTGATGTTGCCTCATAGATCAGTGCTGGAGCCCCAGTTTCCAAAAATGTATACACACGGCTCAAAAAAAGCTAAAACATGTATGGCTGTTGAATTTGCTAAAGACGTGAAGAACCAAACAAGGCCACAGTGCATGTGGATAGTTCCAGTGAATGGGAAAACGCCTGGTAAATGCACGATGTGGGAACATATGGAATGCCAATTTTGGCAGGGCAAGTGATAGAAAATCTTTGCATTATCGACAGAAAAAACTGGAGTAGTGGGACAGGCAGCATCTCTGGAGAGAAGGAATGGGTACATTTTCGGGTCGAGACCCTTCATATTTACATTAATGAACAGTTTGCACTGTTTTGAGATGCAGAATTATTTCGGTTCCCTGATGACGATACGCAACAGCCTCGAACAAGGTAGAACAACTACCTAGGAAAAGTAACTGTGTTAGCATCTAACGTCAGACAAAACGGATGCAAAAGAGAGAGGTTCTTAGTGCTTCAGTTATACTTCATCGCACAATCGAGCAGAGTATTGAAATGTAAATGCCTTTGAAGCAATTCAGAAAATGATTACTAGACCCATATCTGCGACGAGCCAGTTGTCTTATGAGGAATGCTCGACGGATTAGAAGCGTGAAGCTTCTACTTAATTGAAACACAGGTGATTATGCTAGATCTTAACAGCATGTGAAGCGAGAGAACAATTCGTCTCGGATAATCTAAAAGTAAACGTCACCGATACACAAAAATAAATGCCCACTTCAAAAAGTGAAGAAACAAAACACATTTATCAGAATGGAGAAAGCCTCATCAATTACGTTTGTGAAAATGTGGTAGAAGCAGTCTTTATTTTTTGTCAAAAGTAGAAATATTCCTAATAAATAAGGTGGGGGGTAATGATATGTTACCAGAGGTGATGGGAACTGCAGATCAGTAAGGTTACCTCAGGCCAGTTTGTTTTTGGTGGAACAGTGGTGGAGAGAGTTATCAGCTTTAAATTTTAGGCATTAACATCGTGGATTAACACATTAACACTTGCCCCGGGCCCAGCAAACAAATGCATCCACGAAGGAGAGCCAATGCCACTACTTTAAAAGAATTTTTAAAAAATACTTTGTCTCCAAATACTGCAACAAACATCTACTACAGAAAGTACACTAACCGGTTCAATAACAGCTGCTTGCCGACAACTATCCATCAGTTTTTGGGAAAGACCTACATACCCCACACCATCGACATGTTTTTTTATTATTATGTTTATGGATGCAATCTGTTTCTTTATTTCAGATTTGCATGTATCCATTTATTGATATTTTGTTCCTGTGTATTTTCTGCCTCAGTCCACACGTGCCGGCGATGTTTCTACAAGTAAGAGTTATCAGTGTTAAATGAGTTGTAATTTGATGTTCTGTTTGTTTCTTTTAAGAGAATGGTGTTTCGGTATTTATGTCATGCGTCCGTTTTTAATCTTTATGACTTTCATTTGACATTCAGAACCACTCAAAGAACCTTGCCAATTGGATAGAATGGGCAAGCATGCGGGTAAAAACCTGGACCGAAACCCCCCACTCAAATATACAAAATCCTGTAAGCATACTGTCTCATGTATGTCCAAAAATAAAAAAAAAAAAAAAAAAATTAAAGCCCCCCGGAGAATATATAAGGAAACATTCTCATAATTCAGCAACATTCAGCAACCACAGAAAAACCACATTGGCGCTGATATCATTTCAAAATAAATCTGAAATTAAAAGCTAGTAATTGGTAACGCGAACAGGACGCTATTGGGTTGTTAAATAAAAACAATTTCATTACTTTCCAGAGGAAAAGTCTAAAATGTATGTACCCCACACCCACAATTATTCAGAGATGCCGGACAGGCCCCTCAAATACAATAAACTCTGTAATGGAGAATAACAACAGTAAATTGAAAGCAACCACTCTGCACTCCAGAGAGATTTTGGGCAAGTCATAGATAAAGCAAACTCACTCAAATTTTCAAAATCCAGTTTGCAACTGTCTTCCATGTTTGGTCCAAAAAAATGTAAGACAATATCCCGGAGATATTTACGTAACATTCTTATTATATCCACATTCAGTATGCAGGAACCATTTTGGCCAAATATTTCATTCTCCTCCATCCCCATACCTAGTTTGTTCTGTTACCGGCACAATATATTCCACTCGACGATCGTGATAGAATAGCGGCTTACACGCGGAAAGAGAAAAGAGTACTCCGAGCATTTGTCAATTTTTAAATATGGACCAGGAGAAATGAGTAGAAGAGTAAGATGATGAAATCTCTCACTAGAAATTATGAGCTGTATATTTTGCTTCGTGTATGGAGGGGTTGGGGAGGGGAAATGTGGGTTCAGTAAGTGCGCAAGGAAACAGAGGGACTTTAGGTCATGAGCACACATCTGGCAAAGTTAGAAAGATATATCGGAGGAGTAAATGAGCAAAACCCGAGATATATGTTTGGGTTGCAAAGACGATGTAGTGAGTAAGCGGAGAGTTAGCTGTCAAGCTGGTTAAACCGAAGCAGAATCAAAAACTGGAAAGGAGAATCTTTTTATGCAGAAGAGAGAGCTAGATTAGGGCTCTCATGCAGATCAGAGAGAGAGCTGGATAGGACTCTTAAAAATAGCGAGTCAGGGGAAATGGGTGAGAAGGCATGGACGGGTACGATTGGGTTATCAGCCATTATCACATTGATGGCGGTGCTTTTCGAATGGCCGAATGGCCTACCCCATGCACCAATTTGTCTCTTAACTCTTCTCTATTTCCAAAATCGCACCCTGCAAAGTGAAACGGAAGTCAGATAACAAAGGTTTCAAACCGAAACGAGGAAACATATGTTGTCGATTGTTTTCTCCCAAGTTGCAATGAGCTATTCAGTAAGTTTATGCCTCCCGTCTTTTTGCTGTCATGTGACAAAAGTTAAAACCGCTCCTCACTTAGTATTTCGCACCCACACCCGTTAAATCGCCATAATGAATAGGCCTTAGAGTGTGGGTACATGGGCAAGTACATTACGTAATATTTGCAAACATGAAAATTTACCAATTGTCCTATCTCCGCAATAAAATGAACATTATTTCATAACCGATGCAATCTGCCATCACTGTTGCAAGACTGTACGTCAAAGAGACGAAACATTTGGGCAAATACCATCATTTTCACATCAAGCAGTTTGCATTTGCCTCCCCATAAATGACAAAATTGTAAATATCCCAACGTCTTGCAGATTTGTCACCATTTTTTATGGAATTGATTCAGCAATTAAGAGCAAGATAAACGGCAGGACCATACACAGAAGTACGTCAAATCAGCGCCACAACAGTGCAGGATGAAATTACTCGAAGCTACATCTTGGTTATTGTGCGCGCCAGGACAAACTTTATTTTACGATACAGAGAGAGTTGCTCCTGCTCACCACCCCCGCATTACTCTGGCCAATTGGGCTTTCTTTTTGTTTAGGTCCCGAAATTTGTCAGATCCCGCTTGTCCGCATGATCACTTGGAGTGTTCAGTAGGACACAGCCCTTCGGCCCAACAAGTACCCACTACCCGAGTGTGCCCTCCTATCCCTCTAAAACCTTTTCCTATCAATGTACCCTGTCCATATGTTTATTAAATGTTATTATAGCACCTGTTTGAACTACCTCTTGTGGCATCTCGTTCCATAAACTCCCCAACCTCTGTGCTGAAAATGTGCCCACCCATCGGTTCCTATTTAAATCATTCATCTCTCACCTTAAACAATTCCTCTACACTTTTACCTCAGTAGCAGAATCAAGAACCAGCCGCTTGTGAACAGCGATCATATATCATAATAGCGTCCACGTGATCATATAAGACATCAGGAATATGTTCCCAATTTTATTGTTTATTTACAGAAAGATCAGCATTCAATTAAATGGCAATTTCACAAACATATTAAAACAACATATCAGGAGCCTACAGCTAGGATTAAGGTAAATGGAAACATATCAAAAAGGATCCAGTAGTGAGGGGCACAAGGGAATGATGCCTGTCTTTCCTTTCTCCCACACTCTCGTTTTGTATATCGAACCCTAGCACAAGCAATAAGGCTAAGAGAAGACCTGCAGGGAGGTCAAATTAGGGGGAAAGAACATATAATTGGTCCTTTTCCTGATGATATAATTCTTTCCTTGAACGACCAATATATGTTTTCCAAATCTAATGAACCTATTTTGAAACATATGGGATACTAACTCAGGAAAAAAAATTGAATATAACAAAAACACATAATTCTTTCATTCATCCAACAAATCAGAGATGCATATAATCTGAAAAGGAACTCCTAAACGATCAGTAACTTGGAGTAACTATAACCAAAACCAACATTCCCAACTTTGTTGAAACAATATAACAAAATTTTGAAGAAGACATCAAAAAGGATGTTGAAGTGGTCGACCCATCCTCTATACTTCAGTGCCAGAATACAAACGGTAACAAGATGAATATCCAACCCTAAACTGACAATATTTATCTCCAATCTCTCCCAATAATGTTCCCCGAGAATAAATTTCATAGCCCTGGATAAAATGATCTCCTAGAATCTTTGGAATAGCACAAAACCAAGAATAAAACTAAAACAAAAAAAAACCACAACACTTCAACTGGTCCGAAAAGCAAGGGTGGAATGGCTTGACCAAAATCTGAAGAATTACTTTATGTCAGTTCAACTCAGACCTCTGGCTTGTTGGTGTATACCCTGATAATGAATCCTCGATGGAAAGAAATGAAAGAGAGATACAGGGTTACCAGACCCAGATTTTGGTGGGAGACCAAATAAACTGAGAGGGACTTTGAGACATGCTAAAGGATCCAATATATCATTACGTTAGAATATGGAATGTATAGTGAAAAAATTAAAAAAATAAAAGAGGGGCTCACGCATTGAGTGGTTCGCATATGACATCAACGTTTTAAGCCAGGTGTATGAATCAAAATTCAAAAGAATGGGCACAAAAAAGGGCAATAATTGCAATAGTATAACAGTTTCATAAAATGGCGAGTTTATGAGCTCCAAGATTTAAAGTCAAAGTAATGGTCTCGCAAACAAGAAGATTGTTTTAGATACTTGCAATTAGAGACTACTTTATAAAAGAGGATAAGCCAGAACTAGATTAAACCAAAAAAATGTGATCAAAGGTGATTGAGGATGCATACAAACAGAAGGATAAGGGTAATCTCTGCTTTCTATTCAAGCTCTGGAGAAGCGGGGGAGAAATCAACGCACTCATTAAAAACAAAATGGGAACGCAGAATTAAAGATTCCAATAACAGAAGAAGAATGGTATCAAAATGTGTGAAAACAACAATGTCATTACCACAAGCTTCACTAGTATGAGAGAATTTTCCTTGAGACTACTATCTCGTTCTCGCTTTTTTATAACACCCCAAAATAAAAAGCGGACAACACTTGCTATTCAACAATCAGTTGAGGCTGTGTGGGAGTACGAGGCAGACCACAGACGCAATTATTCTGGAACTGTGCAAAGATTAGGCCATACTGGTAAAATTTTAATGCAGCTGTAAAATAATATCTTGGGTTTATAAAATCCCCACCCAAATACCTGCCCTGTGATGTAACTGGGGTGTATTAAAGATAGCGTAAAAATAGACAGATACATATTGATTAAAGCTTGCGTGCAGCAGTAAGAAGAGGGGCCATTACCAGGCAGTGGCATATTGAAAAAAAAGTCCAAAACAGGACAGTGGTTAAGGAATTTGGCGAGACATCTTAATATGGAGAAATTTGACATATTCCTTGAGAGTCAAGGAGAAAATCATTTGAGAATATCTGAAAAAATGGACTGTTTATTTGAAGCCATGACACCAATTAGATAAATGGCCGAGCTAGATATGGGAAGATTTTTTTTTCCCCGATCTACTTATTTTTCTTATTTGATTGCAATGAATTCTGTTTTTTTTCTTTATGTGATGGTGTTTGCACTGTTGTTTGAAAATATCGTCTTAAAAAAAATCAATAAAACTTTAAGTGGAAACAAAAATGGACAAAAAACAGCGGTTTGAACTGCCATCCATCCACGTTGTGATCAATATGACATAGAATTGTTACCCAATTATATTGTATTTATACGATGAACTGCATTCAAATAACTGCAATTTCATACACTTTCCAATCATTTATTTATGTTAATATTATCGTTGCGACTTGTGCTACCATTTCCTTCTGTGAAAATTAACTCTAACCCGTGATTGAGAGATATTCCCTCTTGTTTTCTTCCGAAAGAACAACCAAATGGAAGAAATAATGAGTATTTTCACGAGAGCTCCCAGTTGTTACTCGATTGAAGGAGTTGTAAATGCAGTGCATGATGGATATAACAACTGTGAAATTAACAAAAGTGCAGTAATGCAATTGAATAATAATCACAGAGCTTCCAGAGTCGAAGCACCCCTTTAAAAGATGTAGTTATCTAATATATGATTCTCGCCTAATTTCATTGAAAACACCATTTTTCATTTCAACAGATTAACTACCACAAAAGGAGGAAATTTGTAATAAATAGCGAATCATACAAAAGGTCAGTCCGATAACAATCCCAGCAAAGGAGCACCTCAAGTGCTGCGTGCTTACCCCCTGCATGTACTCACTCCCTATACTCATAGACTGTGCGTAACCTGGTCATAGTGCGAACTCCATCATCAAGTTCACTGATGACACCAACTGTTTGCGGGACGTATCATGATGGGGACGAGTCAGAGTATAGAAGTGAAATCGAACCCGACTGGCCAAATGCCTGCCACACAATAACCTGGCCCTCAACACCAGCATAAACCAAGAACTGATTGTGCCTTTGGAAGGGGTAGGATGGGACCCACAATCTCCGTTTATATCAACGGGTCAAGGTGGAAAGGGTCAAAAGCTACAAATTCCTTGGTGGTGCACATCTCTGAAGATCTCTCCTGGTCCAAGAACACCGATGCTATTATAAAGAAAGCACATCAGCGCCTCTACTTCCTGAGAAGATTACGGAGATCCGGTATGTCGAAGGAGTGACTCCCTCTAACCTCCACAGGTGCACAGTAGAGAGCATGCAGACCTGATTGCATCGTGGCTTGGTTTGGAACTTGAGTGGCCCAGAGGCCGAACAAGAACTACAAAAAAAAGTGAACACTGCCAGTCCCATCATCGCCTTCTGACAATACTATCTCCTATG